>OX387716.1:28744805-29243511 GCA_947577245.1 Andrena bucephala | reverse complement strand
GGACGCAGAAGATATTGTACAAGAAATAGATTTGGACAGACAGAGATGAGATACGTTCTGTAACAGACATCAACGAAGAAACGAATGAAGATGTTGGAAGTGATGCCAATTACTGACTGGTGGAGAATGCAGAACCAGAACAGCCGGCAAACCCAATTTCAGAAAGAATCGACTTCGTTGTTGCGGCCCAGTTCAAACGCGCCGCTTTGCGTCAATTTAAATGTGCGTGCGAGAGCGCGTAAACACCGTGACGCACCGTTCGTCAAGACGGTTACGCGTGTCATACGTTTTTGCACGGCTCGAGAGTTTGCCTTCCTGGAATTCGGACGTTAGTTGCCAGAACATCTGATTAGCATCAACACGCTCTCGCACGCACGAATACAGATCTTTTGTCGCCCAGCGACCCACGATTTCGAACCAAATTTAAAACGGCTTCACGAGCCCTTGCGCCCAGCGCAGTGTACATAGTTTGTACATATCTTTGTTTGTGTTAATTGCGTGTATTGTGAATCGTGTTTTATTCGTGCTGTATTTCTGTGGTGTGCTCGTCATCGTTGTGAACGACGCCCACGTGCCGAAGAAAGGAGTGTTCGTACAACCGTTGCAGTGCATCCCTTCCCTGGCCACACCAGCGCTGATCCACACCGCCTTTCCAAGGCATACGTTTAAACATTCGTTGATTTTCCGCATGCTTTCGAACGAATAAAAAATCTTGGAAAACATTCGACAACTGGCTGTGGCATCGAACATTTTGAAATAGTTAGATGTCAACGGAATGGATTAGAAAATGTGTATTATGTAGAGTGCAAAATGTGCAAATACACAGAGCGTATATCCTGTCCTCGAAAGAGTGATGCCACTATGGATATCATCCGCGCTGTTGCCGCAACAGTGATGACGGGCGGCGGATATAATCAACTGGAGGACATACTGACGGCCGTGAACGTGTCCTGTATGACGAAAAGGATCTACGAGAACTGTCAGAATGACCTACTCGATGCCTTCGAAGTGGCCACACAACGCGAAATGGAAGATGCTGGAAAAGAGGAAAAAGCATTAGCTATATCAAGAGGCGACGTATACCCAGAATCTAATGTACCGTTTATCCCAGTTGTCGCAGATGGCAATTGGATGAAAAGGTGATACCGCGGAGGAGATTACAATTCTCTTTCTGGCGTAGGAGCTATCGTGGTATACCACACGAAGAAAGTGCTGTACATCAGCGTGAAGAATAAATTCTGCATGATTTGCCAAATAGCATCTACGAAGAAGGAAGAACCGCGCGAGCATCGTTGCTTCAAGAACTGGTGTCGTAATCAGAGTTCAATTGGCATGGAAAGTGTTGCTATTGTCGAAGGCTTCAAATACAGCATAGATATGCACGGACTAATATATTCTACACTAGTTGCAGATGGCGATAGCAGTGTGTACAAGCAGATATTGGACAATGATCCATATAAAAAGTACGAGGTGCGTGCATGAAAAACAGAATGGACCAATCACCTGCTACGCAATTTCAGTAAAAGAATAAACGAACTCGTAGCAAAAGGCCGCGATAAAGACCTAAGAGCTGTCGTAAAGAATAATGCTCTCCGCCTGCATACTGGTATAAAGAAAGCTGCAGAATACCGGTTGCAAGAAAAAATAACGCTCGAGGAACGAATACAAAATTTAAAAGAAGACTTGACGAATGTACCGAGTTACGTTTTCGGTGAACACAAGGAGTGTCAGAAGTTGGCATACATCTGTAATAAATACTCTGATCCCAACTGAGAGGATTATGTACCACGGCTGAGAGAAGCTGGCATTTATCAAAGTATCGAAGCGATGCAGCCACTTTTCCCTAAAGCTGACAGTTTACTGCGCGGTTTAAATAACAATGCTGTTGAACGTTTTAATAATATCATTGCTAAATTCATCGGAGGCAAAAGGATAAAGTTTGGACGAGGGGGCTCGTATCAGGGCAGAGTCTCCGATGCAGTCGTCCAATATAACACAAAAGAGGCGTTTAGCAGATTGAGTACGGGAATGAATAAAGAGCGGCCAACCATGGTAAGAAAGCTGGAAGGACGTCGGAAGCGTGCAGTAGAAGAAGTAAGGGAATATAAAAAAGAAGCGAAAGCATCCTCCTTGCGAAATAAAAAACAATCCTGCGACCAGGATTACGGCCCCAACGCAGAAAAACCAGATATGGAAGAGAAAGTATACTCTTCCGAGTGTAACAGGCACGCGGCTATACTCCATAAGTGGCAAACGATGCGAGACCAGATCGAAAAGGAAACTCGCGATCAGGCGAATAGCGAAAAGTGGTTTGGTTATAGGAAAAAATTATTAACTGCATCCAATTTCGGCAAGGTATGCTGATTACGAAAGACTACACCACGGGCAAATACTGTGAAGAGTGTACCCGCAACTCCAAAATTTACGTTCTCTCGAATACGGAAGGGAAAATGAGGCAAACGCCTTGAGACAAATGGAAGAAGAATTAGGAATCCATATTCTATCGTGTGACCTCTTCATCGATGACACTGTGCCTCACTTAGGTGCAACTCCTGACGGCCTCGTGGACCTTGATAATATCGTCGAAGTAAAGTGTCCTGAATTGGCGAAGGATTTATCGCCTGCTGAAGCAATAGAGAAACTTCCTCCAATACGGCGTATTTTCCGGGATGGTGAAATGAATACAAATCATCACTACTATTATCAAGTGCAAGGACAATTGCACATAACGAAAAGGCAACGGGCTTATTTTTGTTTATGGACGCCGAAAGGAATGAAGGTTACAACAGTATCAAGAGATGATCGATTCTGAGCAACAGAGATGGAGGAAAAACTGAGGAAGTTCTATGAGGACTGCATGTTGCAAGAAATTATAGATAAAACACCGTACATAAAAGCTCCGTACATAAAAACAGGAGGAGCAGGTACGAGTACACAAGAAAGTACATAAAACGATGGATGACAACATCGCTATAAAACCGGCGAGTGCATTCAGCGCATATGAAGTGTTGTCGAATAAGCAATTGCAATCCAAAGTGACTATTGCAGCGGTGAGTGCATTCAGCGCATATGAAGAGCTGCCGAATAAGTAATGTTCCAAAATTTAAGTAAGAAAGTATGTAGAAGATACATACGGAGAGTGAATAAGACCGTCTAGGACGGAGGTGATGGTGGGCTTTTTCACACTCTCCTAATAATAAGTATCTGTAGCTATTCTTTCTTATCAAGTGGAAATGACATGTACAAAAGCGTAAGTATGACTCATACTTTTGTTATGCAAATAATTGGATTAATTGGAAATCATCATGAATGTGTTGGATCTGTATGAGCATGTTTGAATATGGCGCTCCAGCACATGTGATGTCAGAGCGACAGCGAGGAGTGATCCGGGAATGCGGGGAAACCGTGCGGAACTTCGGCGTGAGACTTCAACATATGTAAATCCACTTTGTATAATTTTGACGCGCTGTTATACAGTTATTATACATCTTCTTCTACTACCTACGAGACTAGCTGTTTTTTCCCATCACGCCTCCACCGCCATCCCCACATTTTTGGGGGCTCGGCCGACATTGAGTGATAAGTAGATCGCATCCGCGAGAGTTAATTGTTTTCTCGCGAACACGCGAACACGTGGGAAATGGCGGATGACGCAAAGACGATCGTTCCAGAAGAACGGTTAGTGGAAGTCGATGTCGAAGATCAAGGTGCGGGAACAAGTCGAAGAAGCGCACCAGGGAATTCCAGAGACGAAATTCCTACGAAGGTGGACGAACTGAGAAAGGCACTGAAACAACGAAGGTTGCGTACAACGGGTCGGAAAGCTGATCTGGTCGAACGGTTAAGAACCGCCATGCTGCTAAAGGATATGGAAGACGAAACGGAAGACGAGGAAAGGTATGACCGCAGCGACAACCACGATGAAGACTACGACGAAGAAGACGGTTGCGTCGACGAAGTAGTTGAGCATGGGCGGGATCAGCGACACAGCAATTCTAGAAAAGACACAAGGTATGTGCCAACATTGAAAGACGTAGAAGAATCTATGGATACTCGGGGGATGACGAGAGAAATGTACGACGATCGATTGAGGATTTCGAGGAAACCGCCGGATTATGTGAGTGGTCTGATATTCAAAAAGTCATATAGACTAAAAGGTTGCTCAAAGGCTCTGATATACTTTTTGTCAATTACGAGCGTTGCGGTAGGACTTGGGGAGCACTCAAGGCAGCTCTGCTACGAGAATTTTCTAAAAACGCGAGTAGCCATTCAATTCATCACGAGCTTTCCCGAAGGAAGAAGAAATACGACGAGACGTACCATGAATATATGTACAAAATGTTAGATATTGCTTCTCAGGTGCAGACGGAAGAAGGGGCCGTTGTGCAATATATTATTGACGGTATTAGGGATGACGTGGCACGCAGGGCAATGTTATATGGCGCCGAGAACATTCGACAGCTGAAAAAACGATTGGCGCAGTACCAGAGTATGAAGACCGAGCTGAAAGCTAAACCGCAGAACGACGGAAGAGGACGAATAGAGGGGGAGAAGGACGATACAAGGCATCAGCGAAAACAAACTGCGAACGACAGAGTACCAGATAGACATTTCTTCAACTGTGGCGTTTTGAAACACATAAGCATGAACTGTCCGAGTAAGGGTAAGGGTACAAAATGTTTCGATTGTAATCGGTATGATCACATTGCCGCGAAATGTCACACAATGTCAAAAGAACAGAAGTCAAACTATAGCGTCGAGTTTGCCGGGCGTAGGAAACCGAATAAGAATGTATTTATAGGAAAGCATGAATTCGCGGCGCTGATAGATTCAGGGAGTGATTTGTGTTTGATACGCGCGGGCGCTTTTGCGAAGATCGGATAGCCTAACCTGACGAGTAGGAGAATACAGTTTGCAGGTCTGGGATCGAAAGATAATTCGACACTAGGCGAGACCACCATGAGTGTGAATGTTGACGGATATGATTACGATATTTTGTTATGCGGGGTTCCTAATGACTTAATGCAGCACGATATAATACTTGGATATGATTTCTTGAACTCGGTGAATGTTCTTTTTGAACGAGGAAGTGTCCGTATTTCAAAGACGCAGGAGGAGGTTGCAGATGTTCCCGATGTATTTAAGATTGATGTTACAGTAAACGCGGACATAGTGGATGCGCCTTCCTCGCACGAAGCAGAAATTGAGTGCATGATCCGAAATTATAAGCCGAATAGGATAAAAGACGTAGACATTAAGATGCGCTTGATATTAAAAGATGAGGTCCCGGTACATCAGTCACCGCGTAGATTGTCAGCCAGTCAGAAAGCAGCAGTTGAAGAACAGATTCAAGCCTGGCTTGATGAAGGCATAATTAAGCTATTTCATTCGGAATATGCTAGTCCGATTGTCCTCGTCAGGAAGAAGAATGGTGAACAAGGATATGTATTGATTATCGACGGATGAATCAGAAGGTAGTAAAAGACCGATACCCTCTTCCTTTGATCGAAGACCAGCTGGATCGATTACAAGGCAAGAGGATTTTCAGTACTTTAGATCTTACAAACGTTTTTTTTTTTCATGTTCAGTCGACGAGGGTAGTACCAAATATAAAGCATTCGTCACGCCCAATGGGCACTACGAGTTCTGTCGAATGCCCTTCGGTTTATGTAATTCACCGGCAGTTTTCCAAAAGTTTATCAATGCTGTCTTCCAACCCATGATCAGGGAGAGTGTCGCTTTGACGTACATGGATGACTTGGTCGTGCCTTCGATCAGCTACGAGGACGGATTAAGACAATTAAAGAGAGCTTTAGGTGTTGCTGCTGATCACGGACTGACAATTAATTGGGAAAAGTGCCGGTTTTTACAGACGCGTCTCGAATATTTAGGTTACGATATAGAAATGGGAACTATTCGACCCCCTTCGAGCGAAAATTGTTGGCGGTTCAACGTTTTAATGAACCAAAATGTGTGCGAGATGTGCAAAGTTTTTTTAGGTTTGACGGGCTACTTTAGAAAGTTTATCGAGCGTTATTCTCTAATCGCGAGACCGCTAACAGATTTGACAAGAAATGACATTGCGTTTGAGTTCGCGGAAAAGGAAAAAGGCGCGTTTAGTCAGCTAAAGCTACTTTTGACGTCGAAACACGTGTTAAGAATGTACTGTCCTACGTCCGAAACGGAGCTGCACACAGATGCTTCCTCGTTAGGCTTCGGCGCAATACTAATGCAGCGAGATAGCGAAGATCGATGCTTCCAACCGGTTTACTTCGCGAGCGGTAAGACGAATCCAGCCGAGGAGAAGTACCACAGTTATGAGATTGAGGTACTCTCTGTTGTAAGAGTTCTTAAGAAACAAAACCGTCAACCACTCCCTACGGTGATGCTGGTCCAGGAAGAAGAAGCTGGAATCGTCTGCAAGCTACGTCAAGCCCAGACCAACGACAAGGAGCTCCAGCGGGACGTGAGGAAGGAAGGTCGCACCAGCACGAATAGGTATACAATGAACGATGGACTCGTGTGCAAGCAAGTAAACGACGAGCTAGTAATCGTCGTACCAGGGTCGCTGCAGACGAGTATTATTCGATCGGTACACGAGCGAGGACACTTCGCAGTTGGGAAAACGGAACAATTGCTAAGAAGGGACTACTGGTTCAGCGGTATGCGGCCAAAAGTGGAGCACGTGATACGAAATTGCATTAAGTTCCTTTGCCCTTCACAAAGAAGGCCTATAAGTTTATATTTCTTGTTATAGATGCCTTTACGAAATTCGTGTGGCTGCATGCGACAAAGTCGGCCACTACTGCAGAAGTAATTGATCGTTTAGAGAAGCATTCCATGACGTTTGGCAACCCAGGACACATCGTCTCGGACAGGGGATCGGCGTTTACCTCCGTCCAGTTTGCCGAATATTACAGGGAGTCACGGGCATCCGACGTGGCAATGGCCAGGTGGAAAGGGTGAATAGAACACTGATACCTTTGCTGACGAAACTGGCCGCGCCCGAACCAGAGCACTGGCACAAGTACGTCGGATGCGCGCAGCAACATTTAAACCACGTACCTTCACGCAGCACGGGAGTTACGCCGTTTCACCTTCTGGTTGGTATGAGGATGCGGCTGAAGTACGACCCGATGATCAAGGAGATAATGGAGAATGAGACTGTCACCGCTTTCCAGACGACACGTGACCAAACGCGTGAGCAAGCACGAGTTGCGATTACTAAAGTTCAGCAGGAAAATTGCAAAACCTATGATAAGCGGCGGAAGGAGCCTACGCGCTTTAAGCTGAACGAATTGGTAGCTATTCGTAGGACTCATATGGGTCCCGGGCAGATGTTTTGTGCTAAATTTTTAGGACCATATCGTATATCTAAGACATTGCGTGGCGATCGGTATCTAGTAGATAAAGCTGGGGAACACGAAGGGCCGCGAAGTACTTCGACATCGATTGACTACATGAAACCGTAGGTGAATGACCGAGAGCATGACCTGTCAATCAGCAGTGAGGCGGACACATCTATGGACAGATGTTCATGTAGAATGGCCGAGTGTAGGATCGTGTATGAGCATATTTGAATATGGCGCTCTGGCACATGTGACGTCAGAGCAACAGCGAGGAGTGATCCGGGAATGCGAGGAAACCGTGCGGCAGTTCGGACATATGTAAATCCACTTTGTATCATTTTGACGCGCTGTTATACAGTTATTATACATCTTCTTCTACTACCTACGAGACTATCTGTTTCGTCCCATGACGCCTCCACCGCCATCCCCACAAATGTTTCTCTCATATATGAATTTGCTTTAGATATTTCCCCCAACCAGTATCAAAGGTGAAAGTCATGCTCTATGAAGCGAGGAAAGGAAGGCAGTCTTCTCCGCAAGCATAAAGATAAGTAAATAACATACATACATTTACATTTTTACTGCATTCATATACAGTGTGTCCGCGGGAAAGCTAAACAGCCGGCTTCCTCCTAAACTATTGGAGATAAAAATATAAAAAAAAATAGGGAATTGCATGGTTCGAGGGGGCAAATTAATTAGCGCGAACGAATTTTTTTTATCGATTATTATTTTAAAAGATACGATGGTCAAGTTCGGTTTTTCAAATGGAACTATTTTTTTTGAACACCTGAGTTGATAGTGCGTTCCAAGACAAATTCAATAAGCTTTAATGTATACACTTTATTTTCACTGGTTTTTAAGATATTGCGCTAGCAAATTTACTGATTTTCACTGGAAGAAAACTGTCTGGTATAGCACGGACCGGGGACGGTCTTACTGGTTCCACGGGTGGCACTGCCTTTTGAAATAGATACCTACCTGCCAAAGGTCTACGCCAGGCCCAAAGGCTGGACAATTTTTTTCCGTCAGAAATGCTACTTAGGTAGGTACATCTGCGGTATATTTATTTCGCACTTGCTTCTACGCTCGGATGGCCGGTTCTTTTGGGAGGGATGCAAGTTCGATTGGTTAGGTTAGGAAGAGTGAAAGCTGCTAGACTAAATTTCAATCATAGGGAGCAGATTGTATCAGAACCATTCGGATTTGCATTCCTCACAAACGGCTGCTCTCTTGAAGAGGCCCTCTTCACAGCAATGCCCACATTCTCTCGCACGGAATACATTAACGCTTGCTTTTGTTCTGATATGGAAGCTCGTGTTTATACTCGAGAGGACCACGCGTCGACAGCGGGCTACCCCTTTTCTTCCTGTGTCTCTCCACGAGGCGTGTTGACGGTGGATTGTAGGAGCGTAGATATCTGGATGCCAGTTATTGAATTCAGGAGACAATAGAAACATTTTATTACAAAACACACATGTACTATAATTAAAGTAAATCGTATTCCTCTCGGGCAGGAGTACTGATAATGATCGAACTTACGCCCCACTTCGCGCAGACCAATTACACGGAGGGTAGTCGGGTCACACACTGCCCAAATGATACAGGGTAATTCTGGAGCAACGCCCGTCAAGGAGATGCGCTGGTACCCCGTGGCGAGGACAGACCTTCGCATTGCCTCACCCGATTTTTATGGTTTTTTTTCGGAAAAAGGTACGAATCCTGGGCCGAACGTAGCGAATTGAGGTCGAGCCCCCGCAGTCGAGGGTGAAATATCCATTTGAGCGTATTAAGAAATTCTTTTCTTCGTCGTATCGAAAGGGAAGTGGTGCCAATGGATTCCTTATGTTTTTCTGATGAAAATCGTACCAAATGTCATGCAAATCGGACTACTTTGACACAAGCAATTTGTATTCCTTATGTAAGAGTTGTCCAATTTCCACGACACTTGGCATGATTTTCATCGGAAAACCCCAAGGAATCCATCGACGACACTTCCATATCCATACGATAAAGAATAAAGTATTATTTTATTTCCTAAACAGATACAGGGTAATTCTGGAGCAACGCCCGTCAAGGAGATGCAGCCTGATACCCCGTGACGAGGTCAACCCCCCGTGGTGTCTCTCCGAAGTTATGACTTTCGACCCTCGAAGGGGTTGGAGTACCTATTAAGAAGTGAGAAATCTTCGAATTCCGCATTTCTCATCAGATCTGTGCAAAAGCGACGTCAATGGATTCCTGGCGTCCCGTCGATTAGAATCATACCAAACATCATGCAAATCGGACTACTTTGACACAAGCTATTTGTATTCCTTATGTAAAAATAGTCCGATTTTCATGATGTTTGGCATGATTTTATTCGGGAGAACGCCCGGAATCCATTGGCGTCACTTCCCCTTCGATACGATGAAGAAAAGAATTTCTTAATACGCTCAAATGGATATTTCACCCTCAACTGCGGAGGGTCGACTTCAATTCGTTACGTTCGGCCCAGGATTCGTACCTTTTTCCGAAAAGAGCCATAAAATTCTATGGTCACTGCGGGGTGTTGTCCTCGCCACGGGGTGACGGGCGCAGCACCAGAATCAGCCTGTACCTACCTTTTTAAGAAATAAAACAATTCGTTATTCCCTATCGTATGGATATGGAAGTGTCGCCGATGGATTCCTTGGGGTTTTCCGATGAAAATCATTACAAATGTCGTGTAAATCGGACAACTTTTACATAGGGAATACAAATAGCTTGTGTCAAAGTAGTCCGATTTGCATGACATTTGGCACGATTTTCGTCAGAAAAACATAAGGAATCCATTGGCGTCACTTCCCTTTCGATACGACGAAGCAAAGAATTTCTTAATACGCTCAAATGGATATTTCACCCTCTACTGCGGGGGCTCGACCTCAATTCGCTACGTTCGGCCCAGGATTCGTACCTTTTTCGGGAAAAAGCCATAAAAATCGGGTGAGGCAATGCGAAGGTCTGTCCTTGCCACGGGGTGCCAGCGCATCACACATTTGGGCAGTGTGTGACCCGACTACCCTCCGTGTAATTGGTCTGCGCGAAGTGGGGCGCAAGTTCGATCATTATCAGTACTCCTGCCCGAGAGGAATACGATTTACTTTAATTATAGTACATGTGTGTTTTGTAATAAAATGTTTCTATCGTCTCCTGAATTCAATAACTGGCATCCAGATATCTACGCTCCTACAATCCACCGTCAGCACGGCTCGTGGAGAGACACAGGAAGAAAAGGGGTAGCCCGCTGTCGACGCGTGGTCCTCTCGAGTATAAACACAAGCTTCAATATCAGAACAAAAGCAAGCGTTAACGTATTCCGTGCGAGAGAAGGTGGGCATTGCTGTGAAGAGGGCCTCTTCAAGAGAGCAGCCGTTTGTGAGGAATGCAAATCCGAATGGTTCTGATACAATCTGCTCCCTATGATTGAAATTTAGTCTAGCAACTTTCACTCCTCCTAACCTAACCAATCGAACTTGCATCCCTCCCAAAAGAACCGGCCATCCGAGCGTAGAAGCAAGTGCGAAATAAAAGTAACGGTGCGCTTCTCGATACCGCAGATGTACCTACCTATGTAGCATTTCTGACGGAAAAAAATTGTCCAGCCTTTGGGCCTGGCGTAGACCTTAGGCAGGTAGGTATCTATTTCAAAAGGCAGTGCCACAAGTGGAGCCAGTAAAACCGTCCCCGGTCCGTGCTATACCAGACAGTTTTCTTCCAGTGAAAATCAGTAAATTTGCAAGCGCAATATCTTAAAAACCAGTGAAAATAAAGTGTATACATTAAAGCTTATTGAATTTGTCTTGGAACGCACTATCAACTCAGGTGTTCAAAAAAAATAGTTCCATTTGAAAAACCGAACTTGACCATCGTATCTTTTAAAATAATAATCGATAAAAAAATTCGTTCGCGCTAATTAATTGGCCCCCTCGAACCATGCAATTCCCTATTTTTTTTATATTTTTATCTCCTATAGTTTAGGAGAAAACCGGCTGTCTCGTCTTAGGTGGGACACCCTGTATAACCATGTATCTTTACTAAGTATATTTTATAACCTTGAAGGTATCCTTATTATTTCCCACATAATCTTGCACGAACGACGATACTGCGCCGGACAGAAGAAATGGCAAACAATGTGGCGGGCCGATTAAGCAACGTTACAAGTAATTTTGTTTCGTATTCTTAAGCTCTGGATGAGAACACGGACATCTCTGGTACGCCACAACTTGCCATTTTTATCCGCGGAGTAGATGAAAATTTAGTAGTTTCGGAAGAATTACTAGATTTCCTTCCTTTGAAAGAAAGTACGACAGGCGAGGATATTTTCTCATGCGTAGAAGAGGTCTTAGAACGCGGTAATTTGCAGTGAGATAAGCTTGTGTCAGTAACAACTGACGGAGCCCCCGCTATGGCTGGTAGATTCATCGGATTAGTAGGCCGCATTCAATCGAAGGTAAAAAATGTAGTAATTCCTAGGGAAATAATTGCTATACATTGCTTAATTCACCAGGAGCATTTATGTGCTAAAAGCGTCGAATTAAGCGATGTAATGGCAGTTGTTGTCCAAACTACTAATTTTATTAGACATAATGGAAATAAACGCAGACAATTCAAAATATTTTTGGAAGAACTGGACGCTGAGTATGGCGAACTGCCGTATCATACAGAAGTTCGTTGGCTCTGCCGCGGAAAAGTTTTGGATAGATTTTTTCATTTTCGTGAGTGTTCTGCGTTGCAATGACAAGCAGAATAGATCTTTCGGGTTTTACCAAAAAATGGGAACCAATGATTTATTACCAAGCAGTCTTTGAATCCGTACATCTGCGATGCACATTTTTCCAGACGGTTTGGCCGGTACACGGGCCAAAATTAGTTACGGCAATTAAGTCATAAACCGTCAACCCAACGCCAAGGTAGGCCTATTTTTCTGGCAGCCTCATGGGTTATTCCAAAAGGGTCGCTGGTCAACGCGCCCTCACGTGCATCGCAGATGTGGGGTGTCTTTACACTTTCTCGCCGCCTTACGCCGGCAGGTAAGAAATACCTTGCCGCCAAAATTCCGGCCAGAACGATTCCCGCCAAATCGAGCCCCTTTCCCGGAAAAAGCGCGCCAAGGGCGCAGGGAATAGGTGGCGCGATTTGTTCTAGGGAAATTACCCGATTGGTCGACACCAACACTAAGTTGGCCAATCGTGTCAAAATAGCCACTGTCGGACTCTTCTTCGTACATCGGAGGAGTCCGCAGAATCAGTCGTAGACCAGGATCTTAACCAACAGGTCAGGTTATCGTCTCCCGTCAGGGCAGTACGGTTAGCGTCAATCCGTCAGCGCAGAACGGTTAGCGCAAAATAATTACATATTTGTTATTTCACAATTCACCGTTTTAACCTGTGTAACGTTCTCGAACGAGACGTTGCCGTTTGTTACAGGAGATTCCACAAGTAGAGCGGTTTACCCGTGGAATTGTGGGATTTGGTTCGGGTGGCGTGCAATAAAGAAATGAATTTCACGAACTAGAGTCCTTCCTTTTAACAATTGGTAACAAAGATAATTTATTCAAAAACAAATGCTTATTGACTCTTGGTCACTCGGTTGGTAAATTAATATAATTCTGTATAACTTAATATCGTTATGACGTATCGGTCGGTACTAAAGAATAACCCTCGGTTTGGGTTTCGGCGCTGAGTCAGTAATTTAGGAGTATTACTTCGGTTTTTGACGCTAAGTCGTTTATAATGAATATTGTGCTATTTACTCTAGAGGTACGATTCTAAATCGTAAATGAAAATAATGTCTTTGACGCGTAGTCTGTATAATGAATAATGAAGAATTGACGCTAGGTCGATTTGGTAATGTTTAGTTGAGAGTTCGAGAGGATTCCTTCTCTCTGAATAGTGCTGGCTTCCAGTTGCCTATCAGCTTGCCCACGCTTTCTAGGATGGTAGCCGAGTGCTAATGAAAGCGATCTCAGATGGTAGCCAGGTAGCCGGTAAAGGCGTCCCCAGATGGAAGTCGATAGTGGCTTCCTTCCTTCTGATTCGGTTGTGGCTTCTGGTGCCTATAAGCTAGCCCACGCTTGGTAGGAGGAGGTTGAGGGGCTACTGAAAGTGGCCTCGTAGGAAATAGTATGGTGTACGTAGATTTAGAGTAAACTTCCTTAGACTGAGCTAGACTGAGGGGCTGGTTAAAGCGGCCTCGATCCGGTAGGTTCGGTGGCAGAACCAAGTCTGCTCTCTGCTGCTGGCGGGCCTCTACTTATACTCCAAGTCGATGTTTGGTCCGCGCCAATCACTAGCTGCGCGATCTCGCGCACCAATTATAATTAATATCCGGTTCTCGCCACTTTGACACTACGCGCGGGATAATTCGGCGTCCGGTTTATCGTACGGTGTGCGCACGCGTTCTTTGGTTCACTCGCGGCACTGAGTTAGCTGTTTGAATGGGCAGCTATGCGCATGCATTGCGCGTCACTTAGTTCACTGTTTCCCGCCGCATGGGATGTCGCTCGCACGTGTTTCGCGTGTCCTTACTATTGATGTTACAAAAGGAATAAAAATGAACTAGAATGATAACTAACCTAGGAAAAATGTACATCGGTTCGTAGCGGTACGTTACACCTGTTATACCTGTTTATTACATTTAAATATACACCAGTTCACTGTTTTCCTTATATTCTGCATTCAACTTACTAGCCCTACTTCAGTAAAACGAGTAGGGATCCGCGTAATTTCGGTGTCGATAAAAATCGTAACGGAGATTTACGACCTCCGTTGACTCGACATTCAGAGGTCGAGTCTCATCGTGGCTACGCGCGAAGAGTGAGGAAATTGATATATTTATGAATTTGGCGGGACGTCCAGTTCCTCAACTTGAGGACACTGCCTGGATAAGGGACCTTGCTTTCTTATCCGACATTGTCGATCACTTGAGTAAACTCAATGTATCGTTACAAGGTAGAGACAGAACAATTATAGAACTTTTTGATAGTATTCAATTATTTAAAGCACAATTGCATTTATTCATGGGCCAACTACGGACCCAAGTCACATTTCATTTTCCAAAAGTAGAATCAGTCTCCGTAGGAAATAATTTCAATTTCAACAAGTACGCCGATATATTACAAACTCTGCATGACCAATTTTCTTCGCGTTTTCAAGATGTCGTGAAAATAGATGAAGAATGAAGTATCATAGTAGCTCCATTTCAATGTGACGCGCATTCGGCTCCAGCGCATTTACAATTAGAAAGATTAGATTTGCAAAATAATAGATTACTCAGGTTGAAATAAGCACAGTACGAAAATGTTTTAGAATTGTACAAACATCTACCACGGACAAGATTTCCTCAACTCTACGAGCTTGCCGCGACAATAAAATCAATTTTTGCCTAAACGTATGTGTGTGAGCAGCTCTTTTCTGCTATGAAAAGAGTGAAGTCAGCTGACAGAAGTAGATTAACCGATTCAAATTTGAAAAATTTCCTCGTTTTATCGACTTGTCAGAACATAGTTGCGCAAAAGTGGCGGATTTTGAAAGAAACCTCAACCGTGGTATCGATTGACGAGACAACTGAATAGTAATAGTATTATAGTACTATTACTATTTTGTTGTCATATTTGGTATTAGCTATACTGGAAATGCTACAAGTACTACTATAACAATAATAGTAGTTGTAGTAGTGGTGGTGGTGCTGGTGGTGGTGTAAGTAGCAGTAGTACTGTACATATTAATAATAAGAGAGAGAGAGAGAGAGAGAGAGAGAGAGAGAGAGAGAATGGTGTGTGAAACCAATCAGTTCTTTTCAGAACTACCAAATCCTTTTAACGAGGAACAATAATCATGTTCAAAAATCAGTTCTTTTCAGAACTACCAAATCTTGTCAACGAGAGGTAACAAGAACGTTCAAAAATCAGTTATTTTCAGAAATACCTCATTCATGACGGAATACACAAGGTTTGAAATTGAAGTAAAATGAATCCACGATTAATAAATATTAACAAATTATACATAGAAATATATGTATATTGAATTCACGTATGGATCTAATATTGGACCAATTTTATAAAAGTTATTCTGTTTTAAAGGGTATCCGAATACTTTTGTGGCCCACTGTATATGAATATAAGTTATTAAATATCTTCAAATGAAAGTACTCAAATTTACGTATGCGAATTTGTTAAAAGTAACTTTCTGAATAGAATATAAAATTCTGTATGTTTTCGTTTGGTCTTGTATATCTATCGCCAGTATGCTTGTAGTTGTAACGGGCATACGGCCTTTACAGTCATAGCCTTCCCCACCACGAGACCTTATACCGAGGAGTAGGGAGTGAGCATACCACGGTCGAGCTCGAGGGCGCACCGACTGCCCTAGGGCAAACTTAGTGTGCACCCCTGGTATAGACTATCATTAATGTATGTGCAAACACATGATAAATGGATGGGTTTCAGCAACAGGTGTTCTTGAAAACATTAAAGCACTCTTTTTACAAATTACGTTATTGCAAGCGAATGAAATTTGTTTTGCGTTAAATAAACCGGAATAGGACAGCAAGGTTAAAAGGCGAATGTGATATCGTTTTATTTTCATCCTCCTTTCTCTTCCGTTGAACGGAATATGTTCATAAGACGATTTTTAAATTGTTACTCTAACAGAAACGTTTGTAAATCGTGGGATACGACTCTCAATAAATAACCTAGTTTTACCCGTGCTGAATTCAAATTCCTACCACGCGTAGCGTTACAATATGTTTCGAGACTTCGCCGGTAACGTTGCATGCGACACTAAAATGGTAAGGGGGGCCTAGGACCCCTCAAACCGGTGACAGAAAAATACCTTGGTTGATAGGTCTATTCTATACCTCGTCTGTGGTACAACGCAATAGCTGAAAATTTATTTCCTTATTCAAAATAGAATGTGGAAATAGCAAACAGCTCCCTCTCGCGTATCAGTCGTGTACCTATGGGTATTACCATTTCTGTGCAGAAAAAATCTGCTGTAATACCGACCGGCCAAATCAGCCAGGACACGTGACGTGTCTACCCCCTTCAGTTTATAACAGTGATCCCCATTTGTATTTTAGTAGTAGGTATTGCTTTATTGTAGAAATTTTCCACTATCGTTGTTTCACTACTATCGTGATCGAACAAGTGTAATTTTGCGATAAGAATTTGTTTGGAAGCAGTTATATCGATTTTCTTCTTTGTATTTGAATTTGAATTATCACAATTAATGCAAGGATCTTTCAGATTTTTCCATTCTGTGAAATTGTATTTTATTATATCTTGAAATTCAAATGATTTTTTTTAACATCTTGGGCAGTGCAAGGGTATATAAGGGTATATAAGGGTAGGGGAAAGGTGGAATAGTTGATCACAGTTTTGTTATTTTATTAAAATAATAATAATGGTTTGCTTTGTTTCTATTTAAGGGGGTAGACACGTCACGTGACCTGGCTGATTCGGCAGGTCGGTATTACAGCAGGTTTTTTCTGTACAGAAATGGTAATACCGATAGATCGACGATTGCCCGGTAAACGCGAGAGGGAGCTGTTTGCTATTTCCGTATTCTATTCTGAATAAGGAAATAAATTCTCAGCTGTTGCGTTGTACTGATAAAAATTTAAACGGAAAGTCGGCTGGTACTGCAAACGTAGAAAATTCCTTGCACATTTTAATTACTTGAAATGTACTTATGCTACCATATTCTACGTTAGCAGTAAGGAATTATAACTGAAAGGGAAAATAGATGAGGGGATGTCCCCAGAAAATGAAGTTTGGTAGGTTAGACATTTTTTTACTAGCAAAGCACCGAAACAGAACATGAAATACACTTATTACACGTCCTATGCAGAAAGCAGTTATGAACAAACATTATGTATAAAATTGTACGGAATCGATTGACGTCACTTTTGCAAAGATCTGATTAGAAATTGCAGAACTTCAGATTCGTCACTGCTTAGCATGCAACATTATATAGTCCCGCTTGTTTCGAGCGTCGAAGCCCACGAAATTCAGCGAGACACATGATTGTTGGTGAGCATCGCGTTTGACGACTCTAGTTAGAAAATCACGCCGTATGAATGCGAAGAAACGATAGTGTGAAGTGGCGTGTGTTTCAATTGCACATTGACAATATCGTAGATTCTAGGGCCTAGAATATTAGCTACGTATTACGATGTTCTTCACCAGAGCACTACATTAATGAATTGAAAAATAAATGAATAGGTCAATTAGTTAAAATTAATGAACTGTGCATGATTTTAATCACGCCTAATTTAATTGCACTACAAACTGAATTACTAATTGTAATTAAAATAATTCATTGACGTGCCATATGAAGCTGCGCACGCAAATGGTTGGGATCAGTGATGCCAGATTCGGGACGGGAGCGCTCGAGAATTTCCCCCACCTCGCTTGCACACTAGACCGGAGCTGCGTGTGTGCATGCGCCGAGCTTGCGGACACGCAGCTCCGGCGTAGTGTACATGCGAGGCGGGGGAAATTCTCGAGCGCTCCCGTTCCGAATCTGGCATCACTGGTTGGGCTCGGATTATCGGGAAAGACTTACCCATCCCACCGTTTTGCTTTCTCGCTGCGAGCGAGGACCTTCGGGCCCCAGTAGACCACCCGTTGACAGCCGAGAGTAATAAAACCGACGGGCCAGATAAAATGTTCATGTTTGATAAGTGTTGAGGAAACTATTACCAATGGAGTTTTTAGGGTTTCTCGATGAAAATGATGTCAGATATGGAGGAATTCGGTCCATTTTTAGTGAACGTAGCGTGTGTCCGAATCATGTAATCATAAAAAAAAAATAGACCGAATTGCTTTGCGTCTCGACTCATGTTCGTGGACATAAACTCACCAATCCATCGGTGGTAAAACTCTTATCAAGGTGTAATGAGAAATATGAACATTTTCATATTCAGTACTGGATGACTCAAGTCGCCGTCGACCGAGGGTCTCTCGCTGGTGCGCTATTTCACTCGCACTCGATTTACGTCGTTCAATCTCCTTGTCAAGCGGTTCAGACGAGGGCCCTGATAAATGTGAATTTATTTGGGAAACCAAAGTCGCGTCATTCGTGACACCTACTCGCGAACAGATATATGTATGTACAAGAAAAAGCAATTCAATTTCCCGATGACTTGAAGCAACATTTCAATAGGTAAATGCATGAAAAGGTGGGATCAGGAATTCCCACCCAAGTGATGCATATGAAAGAACTGGCGATATTCAAGAATAGTTTGTCGTCTAAATTTTACAATTAAAGTATTTGTTTGACATGAATATAAAGTTTGTCAGCAAAGTCTTTCTCGATTTGAGTTCTATATAAGGCTGACTTTCCTTCGCCATGAAAAGTCCCCTCTTGTCCTGCACGCTGGCAAGAAATCGATGCTCGAAACCAGCGGGGCCATACAATGTTGCGCGCTAAGCAGTGACAAATCTGCAGTTCTGCATTTCTAATCAGATCTTTGCGAAAGTGGCGTCAGTCGATTCCTCATGTTTTCTCGATCAAATTGGCCCCAAAAATGATATAATTCGGACCAAAATTAAGGAAATTACGTGAAAAATTGTTTGCAGAATTGAAAGCCCGTTTCCTTAAAAATAGCCCGATTTAAATTATTTTCGGTCAATTTATTCGGGAGAATGCCAGGAATCTATTTGTGGCACTTTCATATTGATACGATGAAAAATAAACAAATTCTGTTTCTTTATAATCGATTACACATCGCCGAACACGACGATATCGCGCGGCTCAGGACACAAAGGTTCTCGTCGGTTATTCGAACTTCTAAGATCGTATTCAGATTTATTGGCCGGTGAGTTTCGTAACTAGGGGTGTCCGGTTACCCGATTTTTCGGGCTCGGGGCGGGCCGGCAACTTTCGGGCGGGATCGGACGGGGTCCCGATACTTTCGTATTGCTCGAGATCCCGACAGTTTCGGGACCCCGAGACTCGATTCGGGCTACAAGCATAGCCACCATGAGCGGACAATTTGATTTCAGGTCGGCTCGGCAAAACTCGGACGCGATCAGACGATATCGCTACCAGTAATAGATTAAAATTATCACCTGAGAACATAGAAAAATTATGTTTCTTACACGTTAATTTGAAATAATAAAACATTCGCCTCCTGTATATTGTTGTTATTATGAAACATCCAGGAAATATTCCTTTTTGTATGCTTATAGTTCGTACGTTTTCTATTTTAAATCTGAACCTATCCGGAAAAAGATAATACCCTATATATTCCCTTTACATAAAGTACTAATTGTAAGTGTGAAGTATATGTTATTCAGATTTTAATATATTGTCGATATAAAAATAGTCTTCTTCCCAAGTTCTGAACATGGTATTTATTTAAGTACGTATATGGACGTATTCAGTATTCACAGACTATTTGGTAGCAATGAAAATACATATATATGTAAATAAATACTAAGATACAAATTATGATTCAACAGGAGACAGAAAGGTAAAAACTTATCACTCTGGTATAGATATAAATGATATACATAATTCTTTCCGTCTCGGTCCCCTCGTAATAGTTGGCTTTCGAGCCGATCGCGTTCGAGTTTTGCCAAGCCGACCTGAAATCAAATTGCCCGCTCATGGCGGTCATGCTTGTAGCCCTAATCGAGTCTCGGGATCCCGAAACCGTCGGGATCTCCAGCAATACGAAAGTATCGGGACCCCGCCCGATCCCGCCGGAAATTTTCGGACCTGTCCCGAGGGCCGAGAATCCGAGCCGCGGGACGATCCGCACACTCCTATTCGTAACGCGTATTCTCTCGTCATCGCAGAACACGAGTGACCCAGAAGTGGCGGGGATAGCGCCAAGCTTCTTTCATGTATAGGCCAAACCGAGCTGCAGCGTTGAAATACACGCATCAAAATAGGTGTGCCTTAGGCCTTAGCTCCAAAAAAATTCAGGACCTTTATTGGTGAGAACATTGATTCTCTCTCGATAGCTTCATCTCGTATTGGTTTACGCATAACTTCGTGACGCACACAACTACATATGCATGTACTACGCTGACAATAAGAATAAATAACAGCCACACGGCTACGTTCAGACGGGGCCGAGCAGAATTCCCGTTACCCCACCATACCCTTGGGTGGCCTCGTAACTCCAACAGACAAATCCACGATCGTCAGATGTTGGTGGCTGATTTCTCCTCGATCGCTGTTCGCGAAAACGAATCGACCGGCCAATATATCTGAATACGACCTTAGGATAAAGATATAATGAAAGATGAAAAATTATTCGAAGCCCAAGATGAAAGGCCTTCGAATAAACAAAGGAAACTAATAAATACCCGAAGCTAAATAGAATTTTAGATTTAGGGTACACACACCCTCCCCCAAACCTCGTGTCGATCGGCCACAGGGGCCATTCGGAAGTATATTCTTTTAATTAAATAATACCCATCTCTGCATAGGAGCGTAAAGAATTACAAAAAAAAATCAAGGAGTCAACTGTTGACCGATTTGGAGACTTTTCCTTGTTATATGTTATATACAATAGTCGGAAGAATAATAATAAAAGCAATAATCGCAAATAATTGCGGTAACTTCCACATTCTGAAAATATGATATCAGTAAATCACTACTTCCAGTGGTATTAAAAAATTCGAATCCCTTTTTTTATTTGAAATAATGTCGCCATATAATTATAACATATATTCGGTAGAGGTGATGTATGTGTTACAGTAAAAGCGTGAATTTAGTAAATGTACAGATTTTCCAGCAGTTTCTTCTCAATGTATGCCTAAAATGCATATAACCTAACCTACAATCGTTCAAAAATACATACATTGACTGTATCACGCTTTTACTGTGGCACATGTATCCAGCTAACGCTTCAGTTTTGCTATGATTCCACGTTGGCAGACCTCCCGAGTAGGCGCCATCTCGCATCCACTACCTGAACTTAATTTGTCACGTGACTTGCTCTGTATTATCGCCAATATGGAGGAACTCGTATTTGGGAATGCAATTACGGGGATACGTTTTTCGTTCTTATATGAACAGATTTTAGGTTGGGTGAGGTCTCATTCGAAAGAGGATGGTTCGAGGCAGCCCGCTCTGGTCATCGTTTGAGCCACAAAACTCTTTTAGTGACCTAAAACTTCTTGGATTCTTGCGGGTGTATTTTGTCGACTTTTGCTTTACTTTGAACACACATATTATTAGATATGAACACAATCTCGTCGAACCATGACCAGAGCGGGCTGCATCGAACCTTCCTCTTTCGATTGAGACCTCACCCAGCCCGAAATCTATTCATATAAGGAGGAAAAACGTATCACCCCAAACCCATGTTTCGGGCCACATTTTGTGGGTATTACAACGCGCTGCATTACCCGTGTCTACCCCCTTAATTACTTAACTTGCGATTCTTAGAGTATTCTCAATATACTTATACAAATTTAAGAGGTGAAAACTAATTTTAATGACTGAATTTAAACATTTTCCGGCAGTGACATTATGCACAAGTATCCCCCATTGAAGGGGAGACTTGATCAAAAGGTTAGGGAGACTTGATCAGTGAACTTTAAGAGTAAATAACACATTAATTTTCTAAAAAATATTTATTATCTTAGTCAATAACATGAAATAAAGGGAATATCATAAATGAAAAGTAAACTATAGCTAACTTGAAAGAATTACTGAAAAAGTAAAACCGAAGAATGACAAAAAACTCTATGACATAAAACAACATATATGCATTCTTAAAAAACATTTCACTTATTGCTAGATATCATCTAATTCAGATGATGATGAAGAAAAGATTTTCCTTCTCACTTTCTTCCCTGATAGCAACCCTGCCTGCAGTCTGTCAGCAGATGGACAGCAGAGTCTGACAAGGCAGGGTCTGCCGGCAGATGGACGGCAGATCCGCAGCAGATCCTGCCTTCAGATGGCGCTATTGGATGTGTCAGAAGGGCAGCAGGATCTGCTACGGATCTGCCGGCAGATGAACGGCAGATCCGCAGCAGATCCTGCCTTGTCAGGGCCTGCCGGCAGAACCATAGTTGAATGCGGACATAGACGGCGCCAGATCTGCCGGCAGACCTGGTTATCAGGGTTTGCCGTATTTTTCTGTTTCATTAACCGTTCTATGGTTTTTTCTGGGGCATTTTCACCTGTTCAAGTGTCCCACCTCACATACTGATCAAGTATCCCTCAATGCACTCGGTTTGAAAAAGGTGAAAAACTAAACTTACCTTATATATTTAGATCAATCAATGAATAGCATTAATAGACCAGAAATGGCTGTTTTTACTTAATATATTTTAAATCGTTGAAAGTGCAACATTCAGTCGAGGAGGAAGATCAAGGTGACTGAAATATTTACTTTTTGGCTGCAGATAAGATCGAAGCTACTAACTGCATTATTCTATGCTCCCGAAAAAAAACTGCAACATGAAGTGTTGCGATAATGCAAACATTTCCACGATAACGTGACAGCAGACACAAATTGCCAATATATTAATTAGAAAACTGACGTGATCATGTATCCCTGGTGATCAACTATCCCACCTTTCCCCTATGTAAGGGTATAAAGGTATAAGAGTATTAGACCCTTATACCCTTATACACTTATACCCTTGTGCTCATATACCCTTAAGAGTATAAGGGTATAAGAATATAAACGCTTATACCCTTATATCCTTATATCCTTATATACCCTTATACCCTCATACCCTTATACAGGGTGTCCCAAAAATGCTGCGGTTCCTTGAAGGGGGTGATTCAGGGGGTGATTGCAAACAACTTTTTCCTTTGCGAAAATTCTCTCCGAGGTTTCGTTAACGAGATAATAACAAAAAGCACCGACCAATCAGAGCGCGAGCCTTCTGCTGGAGCTCCCGCGCTAGCGTGGCCGCGCGCCGAGCCGCGCTGCGACTACGAACAAGCAAGGCGGCATGCACCGAAGGAAATTGCGTAGAATGGCAAATGAAAAAGACGTAACAAAAAAATCGAAACTTTTGCCATGGTTTTTTTGCCATTTGAAGTGAACAATGAAAAAAAGATAAATGGATGAAAATCACGTGTAACGTAAAAATACGAATACCCAGTTGTTTTTTTTTTTTTGGACGAATCGAAAATAATAATTATTTGGAATGAGAGGATAAGGAACGCGTAAATTTCCTTTTTTAATAACGTACAAACGAAAAGGTAATGCAACAGGGAACGAGTGAAAAGTGATCGTAGTTCGTTATTGTGATAAAAATCCGTAGTTCAATAACGGCCAACACTGTTGTTGATAATGAATAAATCTGTTTAAAAACTGCGAAGAAAAATTTGCGTACGGAAATTTGGAGAATTATCGCCGGAAATAAGCCATAGCCTGCGTTAGGCTTAAAAAATAATAGTTGCCAATAATGTAACTAAAACTCACCCTTGTCGAAAATTCACCTGCAACTTGAAAACTTGTGTCACTGGGTCACTGAACCGATCCTGGTCATCGATGGACGAGCCCAGTGCACAGCTGATCCCAGGTATACGACACTACCGAAAGTTAAGGGTCGCAATGTCAGGTGCGTCCAGGTCAACGTACCGAATATTCACTTCACTGCACGGCTACTAACACTGATCACTTTATTTACTTTTCATGGAACGTGTTGTTCCTACGTTATAAAAATTGGTGGCCCCGAAAGGGGCCGATTGTTGTTAATTGATGAGTTGCTCCACATGGCGACCGTCATTGTCCACGCATAATTCAGCGCGGAGAACTAGTTGTCTTTGGACGCCCCGTAATGTTTGCGGCGTTATGTTTTCCACCGCTGCGTGGATAAGCGCAATTGCTTCCTCAGGCGTGTCCACCGGCTGACGATACACCTCATTCTGAAATGATTGTTGTACAACAAATACAAAACGTAAGTAAAAAAAAAAATATCTACAACAGGAATAAGTAAAGAGTAACAGCAATAATCAAATTACCTTCAGGTAGCCCCAGAAGAAAAAATCCAGCGGATTCATATCCGGTGACCGTGGGGGCCACGCAACGTGGGCCTCTTGCCCGCCGTGGCCGATCCACCTGTCCTGAAAGGTTTCACCTAAATAAGCGCGGACAATATTGGCGAAATGTGGCCCAGCTCCGTCATGCTGGTAGTACATGTTCTGTCGGATCTCATATGGAATATTGTCCATAAGATCCGGCAGAACATGTTCTAAAAAATATTTATACGCTGGGCCGTCCAGCCTGTCTGGCAGAATGTACGGCCCAACGATAAATTCGCCACAAATGCCGGCCCATAGGTTGATCGACCAACGGACTTGTGCTGCACGTGGACGAAGCGCTAGAGGATTTTCGTCGCTCCACACATGCATATTGTGGGAATTGAAGCAACCTTCCCTGTTGAAAATTGCTTCATCCGTCCACAATATGTATGTGGTGAACGACGGATTCCTTAGCACTTCTCCCAACAGCCACCTGGAATATTGAACCCGCTGGATGTAATCCCCGGCGTGCAAATGTTGCACCCGTACATATTTGTACGGATGCAACCTGCGATCCCTGAGGATTCGGTGTATCGTCGTCTTGCTGACACTAGAACAAAATGCAAAAACATCCACTATTAGATAACATTTTTTTTTCTTAATTAATAATTGCCGCAGTTATCTTGAACTGTGACTTACTTTAGGCGACGGCTCAAGATGCGCACACTGATCGTGGGGTCGGCTTCAACGGCGTCGAGGATTCGCTCGATGGTGCCCGGATTTCGCGCTGCTGCGGGTCTGCCCACCTCGCTGCCTCGCGGCATCATGGACCCCGTCGAGAATAGCCTCGATGCTAACCGACGAAATGTATCCTCGTTTGGCGTTTGGATAGCAGGATATTCTAGCGCAAATGCTCGCGCAGCAGCACTTGCGTCCCCGTTGTTCCGGGCGTACACCCAGAACATCCTGTAGTATTCTTGGGCCGTGAACATTTCTGCAACGCGATTGCTAGCTGACTGACAGGATTTTTTCCAAGCAACTTCCGCTACCCCCAAGTAGCTTCTCTGGTTCCATTATGAGTTAACTCCCACCAGGCCAAGAGGCTTTAGGTAAAAAGAAGCCAGCACATTTTCGGAACACACGTGTTTTGCAGAAGTGCAACGAACACTTTCACAAAAGCCCGCGCTCCGTCCTTCTACTGCCAATGTACCCATTGCTTCGAGATAGAAAACAGACACCACGTGTATCGGTTCGAAAAGGTCCGAAGGGAAGAGAAGCAGAAAGTCTTCGAGTTGCTATAAAGAAGAAAATGCATACCATTCCTGTTTCCCCTTTCCAAAACCCTGAGTTCACGTCTGCTACGAGGCGGAACCAATTAAGTCATAAATTATCCGAAACTGTAGGAAACCGTTCTCTACCGCCGACTGGCGGGACAATACGGTCATAAACCGCGACCCTGGCGAAATGCTCTGGCTGATCAGCCTGATTAATTTTGGAGAACTAGAAATTACAGAGTATTATCCAACATCAATACGCCTCGTGGAGAGACACAGGAAGAGAAGGGGTAGTCCGCTGACTGCGCGTAGTCCCGCCTGTTTCGTCCTACCCTCAAATTAAAGACGGATCCCTTATCTCTCGAGTATAAACACGTGCTCGAATTTCAAAACAAAAGCATGCGTCGACGTATTCCGTGCGAGAGAAGGTGGGCCTTGGGGAGGAGATATTGCTGTGAAGAGGGCCTCTTCAGGACAGTGGCCGTTTGGGAGGGCTGCAGGACAGATTGGATAGATTAGGGCCAATCGGACTTCAAGCCCACCTTCTCTCGCACGGAATTCGTCAACGCGTGCTTTTGTTTTGAAATTCGAGCACGTGTTTATACTCGAGAGATAAGGGATCCGTCTTTAATTTGAGGGTAGGACGAAACAGGCGGGACTACGCGCAGTCAGCGGACTACCCCTTCTCTTCCTGTGTCTCTCCACGAGGCGTATTGATGTTGGATAATACTCTGTAATTTCTAGTTCTCCAAAATTAATCAGGCTGATCAGCCAGAGCATTTCGCCAGGGTCGCGGTTTATGACCGTATTGTCCCGCCAGTCGGCGGTAGAGAACGGTTTCCTACAGTTTCGGATAATTTATGACTTAATTGGTTCCGCCTCGTAGCAGACGTGAACTCAGGGTTTTGGAAAGGGGAAACAGGAATGGTATGCATTTTCTTCTTTATAGCAACTCGAAGACTTTCTGCTTCTCTTCCCTTCGGACCTTTTCGAACCGATACACGTGGTGTCTGTTTTCTATCTCGAAGCAATGGGTACATTGGCAGTAGAAGGACGGAGCGCGGGCTTTTGTGAAAGTGTTCGTTGCACTTCTGCAAAACACGTGTGTTCCGAAAATGTGCTGGCTTCTTTTTACCTAAAGCCTCTTGGCCTGGTGGGAGTTAACTCATAATGGAACCAGAGAAGCTACTTGGGGGTAGCGGAAGTTGCTTGGAAAAAATCCTGTCAGTCAGCTAGCAATCGCGTTGCAGAAATGTTCACGGCCCAAGAATACTACAGGATGTTCTGGGTGTACGCCCGGAACAACGGGGACGCAAGTGCTGCTGCGCGAGCATTTGCGCTAGAATATCCTGCTATCCAAACGCCAAACGAGGATACATTTCGTCGGTTAGCATCGAGGCTATTCTCGACGGGGTCCATGATGCCGCGAGGCAGCGAGGTGGGCAGACCCGCAGCAGCGCGAAATCCGGGCACCATCGAGCGAATCCTCGACGCCGTTGAAGCCGACCCCACGATCAGTGTGCGCATCTTGAGCCGTCGCCTAAAGTAAGTCACAGTTCAAGATAACTGCGGCAATTATTAATTAAGAAAAAAAAATGTTATCTAATAGTGGATGTTTTTGCATTTTGTTCTAGTGTCAGCAAGACGACGATACACCGAATCCTCAGGGATCGCAGGTTGCATCCGTACAAATATGTACGGGTGCAACATTTGCACGCCGGGGATTACATCCAGCGGGTTCAATATTCCAGGTGGCTGTTGGGAGAAGTGCTAAGGAATCCGTCGTTCACCACATACATATTGTGGACGGATGAAGCAATTTTCAACAGGGAAGGTTGCTTCAATTCCCACAATATGCATGTGTGGAGCGACGAAAATCCTCTAGCGCTTCGTCCACGTGCAGCACAAGTCCGTTGGTCGATCAACCTATGGGCCGGCATTTGTGGCGAATTTATCGTTGGGCCGTACATTCTGCCAGACAGGCTGGACGGCCCAGCGTATAAATATTTTTTAGAACATGTTCTGCCGGATCTTATGGACAATATTCCATATGAGATCCGACAGAACATGTACTACCAGCATGACGGAGCTGGGCCACATTTCGCCAATATTGTCCGCGCTTATTTAGGTGAAACCTTTCAGGACAGGTGGATCGGCCACGGCGGGCAAGAGGCCCACGTTGCGTGGCCCCCACGGTCACCGGATATGAATCCGCTGGATTTTTTCTTCTGGGGCTACCTGAAGGTAATTTGATTATTGCTGTTACTCTTTACTTATTCCTGTTGTAGATATTTTTTTTTTTACTTACGTTTTGTATTTGTTGTACAACAATCATTTCAGAATGAGGTGTATCGTCAGCCGGTGGACACGCCTGAGGAAGCAATTGCGCTTATCCACGCAGCGGTGGAAAACATAACGCCGCAAACATTACGGGGCGTCCAAAGACAACTAGTTCTCCGCGCTGAATTATGCGTGGACAATGACGGTCGCCATGTGGAGCAACTCATCAATTAACAACAATCGGCCCCTTTCGGGGCCACCAATTTTTATAACGTAGGAACAACACGTTCCATGAAAAGTAAATAAAGTGATCAGTGTTAGTAGCCGTGCAGTGAAGTGAATATTCGGTACGTTGACCTGGACGCACCTGACATTGCGACCCTTAACTTTCGGTAGTGTCGTATACCTGGGATCAGCTGTGCACTGGGCTCGTCCATCGATGACCAGGATCGGTTCAGTGACCCAGTGACACAAGTTTTCAAGTTGCAGGTGAATTTTCGACAAGGGTGAGTTTTAGTTACATTATTGGCAACTATTATTTTTTAAGCCTAACGCAGGCTATGGCTTATTTCCGGCGATAATTCTCCAAATTTCCGTACGCAAATTTTTCTTCGCAGTTTTTAAACAGATTTATTCATTATCAACAACAGTGTTGGCCGTTATTGAACTACGGATTTTTATCACAATAACGAACTACGATCACTTTTCACTCGTTCCCTGTTGCATTACCTTTTCGTTTGTACGTTATTAAAAAAGGAAATTTACGCGTTCCTTATCCTCTCATTCCAAATAATTATTATTTTCGATTCGTCCAAAAAAAAAAAAACAACTGGGTATTCGTATTTTTACGTTACACGTGATTTTCATCCATTTATCTTTTTTTCATTGTTCACTTCAAATGGCAAAAAAACCATGGCAAAAGTTTCGATTTTTTTGTTACGTCTTTTTCATTTGCCATTCTACGCAATTTCCTTCGGTGCATGCCGCCTTGCTTGTTCGTAGTCGCAGCGCGGCTCGGCGCGCGGCCACGCTAGCGCGGGAGCTCCAGCAGAAGGCTCGCGCTCTGATTGGTCGGTGCTTTTTGTTATTATCTCGTTAACGAAACCTCGGAGAGAATTTTCGCAAAGGAAAAAGTTGTTTGCAATCACCCCCTGAATCACCCCCTTCAAGGAACCGCAGCATTTTTGGGACACCCTGTATACCCTTACACCCTTATATATACGGTTATACCCTAATACCATAAGGGTACAAGAATATAAGTGTATATATAAGTGTATACCCCTCGTAGCATTTGTTGGTGGCATACAGTTGGGCCACGCACATAATATTAGTTGGCCAACAGTTAGATTTGGCACTTTTTTTCAGGTTGGGCCAACAACAGATGGCCAAGGTAGGCTTCCCTACTGTTGCTCAATTATTTATATTCTTTCCAAAAGACGTCTTAAAGACGTCCTTCTTAAGACGTCTTAAAGAAGGCGCCTTAAAGAACTTCAAAAGACGTCGTAAACACATCTTTTTCGGGTCTGGTTTAGGAAAAAAAAATATCGTAGTGAGGAGAATCGAACCCAAACTTCCCGCTTACGAAGCAACCGCTATTCGCACTCACCCAACACATTTCCTTGTAAACATTTCTAATTTCTAGTTACATAACAAGTATTAATTGTTTATAAAAACTGTGCAGTGACGCGAAATATTCTACAAAATATCATCATTCGACCTTTAGACTAATTCCTTAAAATTTCACATTCGTCTCAAGACAGACGTCCTCATTACGTATTTATAAATAAGAAAAGAAAAATCACAACTTGGAATATAATAACAGGTTTTTGGATGTAGCAAATTTTCTGACGTTTATAAGACGACATTTAATCATGGTTGTAATTTTTTTGTTAATTAACCAACCATAGTAATTGTAGGCCCAACATTGAATATTCGTAAGCAAACTGTCTTAATTTTTTGTTATTTAACCAACCACAATAATTGTAGGCCCATCATTGAATATTCGTTGGCAAACTGTCGTATCTTTTTTGCCGTAGACCCTATGTTGGGAATTTGTAGGCAGAAACACTAACTATATTCCAACTAATTCCCAACTGTTGGCTACCGTTGGCCTACCAAAAATGCTACTAGGGTAAGGGTAGAAGGATGTAAGGGGATAAGGATATAAGGCAGGCCTGCACAGCAAGGCTGTGACGGGCAAGAGCGCTCTCGATTGCTCGCGAGCAAAGCGAAGAGCGACGCCGCGAGCTGTTCCCCCACTCTGTGGCTACTAGCTGAAGTAGTATGCGTGTAAACTGTAAGGTGGGTTGCTAACGTTCAGCGGCACTCTCGGCCAGCAGAACGTATTCAATCGAAATGGGGTGAAATGCAACGAGTCATTGAGACATCGACAGCTAACTTTCTTTTTAAAAAGTATTGTAATTTTTAGATATCTTAACGTTACATGGAAACAACAACATTTTGTCGTATTTATATACATATAATATGGATTAGCGTTTACAATACGGACATGACTTTTCATGTTTTCCGTGAACTGCCGTTCGTAAAGGATATAACCAGTCGTTTCAAAATTAGGCTGTAATAAAAGGAAAAATATTTAATTTAGTGCTGAAATTCCCATTTTCTGAGAGAGAAAGAGAGTTTGACGTAGCATTAACAGGGGAACGTCTTACTAATCATCGAAGCAACACCTTTTTTGCAAAATTATACAAGATGTTCCCGAACTTGCGTACAAAACTGTAGGTATCAGTTGATTGTAAAAAAGTGTGTAAAACATAAATAACGTATGATTATAAGGTTTCAAAGAAAGAGATACTTTTAATGAATGCTGCTCGTAGGGTTGCCACCTTTTTGGTAAACTTGTCGAAGAGCTACCTGTCACCGATCTCAATGAGGTTTGAATATGTTGTAGAAGTTAACATTCTGAACATCTTTTTCCTTTGCCGAAAATGGCGGTCAGCTCTAGTTTCCGAGATATTCGCAAAAAAATATAGTAGTGTAGGTAAATATTTTTTTATTTTCATTATGAAAATAATAAATTTACTAATACAAAATTTTACGTATTAACCGCCGTCTGCGTTATTTTGTAAATCGGATATTTGAAACTCGGCGACTTCATTAAAGAAAACCTCAATTCTACGAGGTCGGGAATAACTTCTTTTAAAAAGATATTCGCTGAGGTATGATGTCAAGTCCTCTTCTTTGTTTCCATATTTGGAAATATTTTCGCGAATATCCTTCCACGTTCTTTCAATTGATTGTGTATTGGCTTCTAAACGAGAGTAATTATGGAATACATCAGTATTTTGTAAACAAAATTTGAAAAAAATGTAATGAAAATCAATTACGTGCATCGGGATCGACAAAATTGTAAGAATGATTTACTGTTAAGTGTTTATAGCCTTGGTTGTGAAGACGGTATTAGTATTGGTTTGGGCTAGATTAGGGGGGGGGGGCGCCCGCTCGCGGGCGCGTAAAGCCTGGTGGCGAACCGATGTGAGTATGTGTTAAACTCTGTAATTTTAGTGTTAACTGTGGGTGACGGGAAATTGAATTGACTCCTTGCTTTACGCGCCCGCAAGCGGGCGCGCGCCCCCCCCCCCCTAATCTAGCCCAAACCAATACTAATACCGTCTTCACAATCAAGGCTATAAACACTTAACAGTAAATCATTCTTACAATTTTGTCGATCCCGATACACGTAATTGATTTTCATTACATTTTTTTTCATATTTTGTTTACAAAATACTGATGTATTCCATAATTACTCTCGTTTAGAAGCCAATACACAATCAATTGAAAGAACGTGGAAGGATATTCGCGAAAATATTTCCAAATATGGAAACAAAGAAGAGGACTTGACATCATACCGCGAATATCTTTTTAAAAGAAGTTATTCCCGACCTAGTAGAATTGAGGTTTTCTTTAATGAAGTCGCCGAGTTTCAAATATCCGATTTACAAAATAACGAAGACGGCGGTTAATACGCAAAATTTTGTATTAGTAAATTTATTATTTTCATAATGAAAATAAAAAAATATTTACCTACACTACTATATTTTTGGTAATTATATAGAACAGGTGTTTCCTCACCGATTTCTATGATTTTTGGATATGTTGTAAAACTCAACATTCTGAACAACTTTTTCCTACACATATTACCGCCGCACGACCTTCGTTTCCGAGATATTTGCGAAAAACTTCTGCTGATTTATTTCGACGCAACGCATTCCACTTTCATACTTGTCTCGAGTATTAGTATTGGTTTGGGCTAGATTAGCACGGGAGGCGCGCGCCCGCTCGCGGGCGCGTAAAGCATGGTAGCGAACCGATGTGAGTTTAGAGATTTGAACCAGAAACTTGCGGATGCCCGTCAACACTGTGACTCTGTTCGGCGGTGCCGACGCCGCCGGTTATTAGGATGACTCTGGTTCTAAAACATAATTTTTTTGCAAGAAAGAGGGTGCCTTCAAGAGCACCTGTTGGGTGTGTGGGGACACCCATCAACACCCCAACTCACATCGGTTCGCTACCATGCTTTACGCGCCCGCGAGCGGGCGCGCGCCCCCCGTACTAATCTAGCCCAAACCAATACTAATACCCGGGACAAGTTGGAAAGTGGAATGTGTTTGGGAATGCATTAGTTCCCAAAGCCGCCACTCTCACTCTCGGCGCAGCACCTCATGGACTCAGCACAGGATCACAGATCGACGGTCGATCCGCCAATCGTAGACGTTGAGCGCCAGTCGATCACCAATCATCTGCGCTCCTCAACCACCGATCATCCAATCAGCGCATCGCGTGAAACGGTTTCGGCCGGTTGTAGAATACGCGTAGCAAATCACAGTTCACCAGAACTGTGGCTCAACCAATCAGATTTCCCCACGTCGATCGATCATCGAGAATGTTCGAGACGACCCGTACCGGAAGTCTGATTGTCCAACGTTCATCAATCTTGTTCACGCTGTATGAAACGCAAGACGTGTTCGCGTACATTCTCGTTCCGTCCTCTCATCACGTGAATTTCTCATTGCTCAGTGCTCTCAAATGCTCACCACGATCTCATTTTGTGCTCACAGACGATTATTCTGTATGATTGCGTTTACGATGTAATTTTCGTGGGTGAAGTGCTCGCGGAGAACTGCGTTTACATGTGCTCACCACGTGCCCATAGACTTTGCGTGCTCAACGAGTAAAAGGGGGCTCAAGGCTCATCATTTGCACACTCAACGAGTGTTCAATACTCATCGGCTCATCGAGTCTTTTAAATAAATTGACCAATTACTCAACTCAGATCAGTGTGACTGTATTCACCCTTCTCACTGTCGTCCTAACCTCACTTCCAACCAGTTCGCTCACCCACCTTATTCTCAAACATTTTGGTCCTTCGAGCCGGATCGACAGTGAAGGGTTAAGGACAGCGCATTGTCAAGCTCAACATCAAGCTCAAGCTCAGGCTCACCTGTGTTCAACGGCGCAATGGCAACCGCGAAGATGGAGGTCGATATGGGTGAACTCAGCACCTCATCCAATGAATCCGAGGGCTCGACAGTGTCAGATCAAGGCTGGGAGCCTGAGGATCAACCAGCTGCACTGCCAATGGAGCTCACCATCAGATACAAAACTCAGATAGACAGACTTGAGGCGTTACAAGACCTCGATGCCCAGGTGCCTGCACACGCCCTTAATACAACGCTGGAGGTGGTGAGTGTTCTGCTCACACAACTTGAAAAACTCCATAAGGCGTTCCTTGATCAGCATGCTCAATTCGAGACGTCTTCGCCAGTAGCTCATCTCAACCATGAGTACTTCAAGGAAGACGTGTTTCCCAAGGAATCAAAGCTCACCCTGAGATTAAAGATGAAGCTCAGCAAATTGAAGGCTGAAGTGCAGGGGCTACAACAAGCTCAGGAGTCCGCAGCTCAGCTCAAAGATGAAGTATTGCCATCCTTCAATGGCAATCATAATCTTTGGCCTGCCTACAGCAAGCGAGTTGCCAAGCTCATTCTCGCTAACTCGCAGCTCACTGACGGACAGAAGCTGTCTCACCTCCGCTCAACTCTACACGGCGAGCCAGCTCATCTTGTGGACTCACTACGTTCGTCTAGCGTGAAGTGTGAGTGTGCTTGGGACGTGCTTTCAACCACCTATGACAGCAAGAGGTCAGTCACTCGCTCAAGACTCGCTAGACTGTTTGCCATCGCTCCGATAACCTCACCAAACAGCGAGTCACTCAATACGCTCATCTCAGAGGCAATTGAGGCCAAACATTCTCTTACCTCAATGGACGAGGCAACAGATTTGGGAGATTGCCTTCTAGTCCATCTCATCTCATCCAAGTTGGACAAATTGTCTCGTCGAGCATGGGAGCGCTCAACTGAATTGTCAAGGGACTACCCAAAATTTGACGCGCTGGCAGCCTTCATTGCTAACAGGGCAGGCTCAGTAAACACACCCAAAGAATCTCACCAAAGTGCAACCGTTCGCACACAAGATCCTGCGTCGTCCAATTCATACCCGTGTGATTGTTGTGCTTCCACTCACTTCATCGTCATGTGCCCTCAATTTCGGAAGCTGCTCATCAAGGAGAGGCGACAGCTCATCACTGCTAAGCATCTTTGTCGCAACTGCTGTGGCAGGCATGCCACTGCCAGCTGCAAGTTCTCAATCAGGTGCAGGGATTGTGGAGTGGCACACCACACCATGCTACATCTGCCAGCGGTAAAGCCTCAGTCCATCAGTTAAGCAGCGCCAGTGCACTCAACTATCTCACCTGTCTCAACGAGGCAATCCCAGCTCACCCAAGCTGACGTTGGATAATGGCTCACTCTCAAATCCCAGTGATGGGAACTCATCTCTCACGCTCAAGGCACAGGACTCACCAACATCTCATCAAACCCAGGTGGGTCGTTTCAATACTTTACAAGCCCTTGTTGGCAACATTTACACGTGTACTCACAGCTCGCTCCTCGACGAGGTTCTTCTGTTTACAGCATTGTTACACACAATCAGTGTCGTTGACACTCAAACACTATCCAATCTCTACTCACCAATATTCACAACGCTCAGTGAACGCCAGCATTCACCATCATCATTGGCATTGGTTGCTCAGAGCTCTTCTCATTCATGAATGCCATCAAGTTGCCACAAATTATAACCTAGAAGTGGCAATTGGAATTTGAAAGTTCAAATTCACGGTTTCAACGTTGACGCCTCAAACCAAGGAACATTTCAAGCCCAGCTCATCATAGATGACCAGTGCCAGTCACCCACACATCAAAGTTCAGTCAAAAAGGGTGAAGACCATTCTCAAGAAACACACTTGTGAATCAACATGGCGGCTCACCTGCGCTCACCGCCCTCACACCATCTTCAGACGTACTACGCAAGTCCGTCATCAGCGCCCGTGACTCATCCGGGCACGCTCATCAAATTCAAACAACATCAATAAGTAACGTCACAGCTATTATGCATTCAGAGAGAAATCCAGAAACATCATCTTGGTAAGATCAATATCAATCTCATCCAATATCAGTAGCTGATCATTTCTAGTCATCAATAATTCAAGCTGGATGCATTGATTCGCATCTGGCAAAGTTCAAGTAGACAACGAACTCTTTGAAACCACTCATGCTGTGTAAGGACTTGTGAGACGCGGGCAGCGTCTTACTTCTCATTTTTCAAATTACACAATCTATACAACACCGACGGTGTCTCAGCTCGCAAGTAATGTTCAACAGCCCACTGGAGATTGGAGCTCTATCCACCTCATCAAAATACTTCTCAACTGCAACCTTATCCAACGACTATCAAGATTGCATTCTCACAACAGACTCATTGCACTCAACGAGTGCTTAGCTCCAAAGGTTATTCACGCAGAGCAAAATCTGTGTGACGCGGGCAGCGTCACAGTTCACACTTCACAAGGAATTCAACCACTCGCTCGGAGTGGACTCACATATGGGAGCTCTCCTAATCATCTTGTTCAACGTCTGCCCCGTAGAGCATTCAATTCAAAGGTACAGGTCATTCATCACCACTCGTGCCTGCATGCAGGCATGCTCACCAACTTCATCACGATCAATGACACAACACATTAATCATAAGGACCTGTGCAACGCGGGCAGCGACTCAATGCACATTTCTCAAGAATCATCCCGAGCGACTGCCCTACAGAACAATCTGATCACTCTGCTTCCAAGGAAGCCCTCATCCTCAACTTCAATTCAAATGTTCAACCTTATTTTCTCCTTCAATGTTCTATCATGATCATCACTTCAAATCACCTTCCAAGTCTATGATGACTCTCAACCCAATCATTTAATCTTATCAAAAGTAGCAAATCTGTGATCCACTCAGTATCTTATCACTGGTCACAATTCAAGCAAGAACAGTTGCAAAGAGTCGTGGCCGCTCATGCTCTATAGGGATGATTCACTGCCATCCCTAGGATGATTGTCATCCCAAACTACTTCTCACTGACGCAACATCAGAAAGGCTCTCACATGCTTGCAAGCGCTCACGTTCTCAGTGGTCAACGACTGCAGAGGCTCGACAGTGGAATCAAACAACCTCTCTGATGCTCATCACAATGTCATGACAGCGGTAATTGACTTTACCGTAGACTCACCGTCCACAACTCACAAAGTGTCGACACTCGATGCCTTCCCAAAGGCATTCTCTTCACAACCTCACTCCTCAATTTTTACTGCAGTAACGCTGGCACAACGTGCCAGTCAGGGTCAATCAACCCTCATCAAATCAATCATCACCTCAACATTGCTACTACTCAAGTGTGGACGGATTCTCAAGCTACATAAACACATGGATCACTACTCGAACATCACTTTGGAAGGGCTCACTATCAAAATAACCAAACAAGTGCAAGGAAGACTTCCAAGCACAGCGACTCCAACTGATTGCACATCACGAGATGCAACTAAGTCATATCTTGACTCCCACAAGCAATGACGAGCGATCATCAAGATTTGTTCACACGAGGGCTCTAAATCAACACATCAAGACTCGTGATGTTGCTACAATGTTCACCATCTCAGCATGGGCAGAATTTACAACTCTGTTTTTTGCTATCATTTCATCTCTCTCAAGGAATCTAGAATATCAGAATCGCCCAACCAATTCAAGATCACTCCATCAACGAGGGACTCGTGGCCAGACGTGTTCTTGCGACTTACAACCGCAAGGAGCTACATCGTGTGGAAGCCACCTGGTGCACAAACGCCTCCTATATCAACAACCCTGAGGACAGTTGGTACTCAGTGCACTCACGCTCGCAAAGGGCTAATCCAAGACCCTGATTTGTTCTACATTCAACATTCAAGTATCATTTGGAGTCCACTCAACAACCTGAACTTCTCAACACAACCACTCACGCTAGTTCAGTTTCTTTCAGAATCGTCTCAAGATGTAGAAGTTGCATCTTACTCATATTCATCTCACCTCCACAAGGTGAAGTGAAGAACGGCAACAATTCTGCTGATGAAACCACATCAACCTGCATCCAACGCGAATGCATTGCTCTCACTCTAAGCCTTCATAATCTGCATCAATCGATTCACGGCCGTCATCGACGACCAAGGAATAACTTATATTGGAGGCGGACTCAACTCGTGCCCTGACAAAATAATTATAAACTATCCGGAGCTAGAACAATACATAGGCAGAAAACCGGCCGGCGCGGCGGTGCATTTAAATTATTTTTATGGAAACCTTATGATAAAATATTTTTAAAATATTCTAGAAACATTTTTAAATGAATATCGTGTATTGTCATGTAATCAACGATGAAAAAAATTTTATATCATGAAAAAAAAAATTGGACCTTGGTGGGGTGCGAACCTCCGACAAAAGAGAGTATGCAGCGGTTTTGGAGTCTAACACTCTAACCACTCCGCTAACTGCGGCGCTGAATGATTCTTTCGTACCATATGATATATGGTGCGTATACACTTCCAATTAATCATATTAACTTGATTCCCTCCGTTTACATATTACTCTGTCGAATGTAGAGATATTAAAAATCATATAATGCATTCACTGTATGACGGAAATGCAAAAACTGAAAGTACTTATCACGTTTTCTCGCGAAATATCTCGAAAATATCGTTTTCTGATTTTTTTAACTATGGCGCACCTTACCGAAAAATCTGAAAAAAATTGTAGATAATAACCATGTCAATATCTAACTACTGTAAAATTAAAAATCTAGTCGCTCGAAAACTTTAACGCGAAATCTGCATTTTTCGACATTTTTTTGCGTTTTTTATTTCTTACACTTAGCAGTTGCAACGAAAAAATCTGAAAAAATTCACAGTCATGCACAATCATGTCTACAATATTTCAGATTTTTTTTAGAATTTTTGCTGACCATTAAATAGGGAAAATATGGCAAAAACCGAAAATTCGAATTTACCCTATAACTACCCTCCTGGTTGAGATAGGGGGTTGAAACTTGGTGTACAATGTTTTCCTGTGCTACACTATTGAAAGGTGCATTGCCAGCTAAAATCGGTTCAAGGGCACTTTTCACTATGCTTATCCAGCTAGACCCTTTAATCGTAAAATTTGAAAAACAGCTTTTATTTAATTACTCTTATAAATAGACCGAACCGGTGCGCCGATAACATTTACTTTTAAATTTTTTTAGAAATTGTAGTATACAAAAAATATATAGTAAAGTTGACTGTCCTTTCGACCCGCCATAGAGTTTACCCTCTTGAAGGCATAAAGTAGTATACTAAACTATTATTTTCGTTACCTATAGGGCCAGAATGAAAATGTTATACGGTGCAGTTATCAAATTGCACTGAAAATTGCTAAACATTCGCGGCGTTTTACCGACGGGGAATTTGTGAAGGATTGTCTCGTCCAATCAGCGGAGCAACTGTGTCCAGAATTGTCACACTTATTTGGCGCGATCAGTGTTTCCCGCACAACAGTAATGCGGCGAATACAAGAAATGGCCACTAATGTGTGTGAGCAAATTAAGGCCATCTGCGGTACCTTCATTGCGTACTCACTAGCACTCGATGAAAGTACAGACATCAGTGGAACGCTGAATTTGGCAATCTTCATACCTGGAGTAGATATACATTTAAAAGTGACTGAGGAACTGCTAGATTTTTTTCCATTAAAAGAAATAACTACAGGAGAAGATATCATCTGCTGTGTAGAATACGCGGTCGAACAAAATAATTTAGAGTGGCACAAACTTGTTTGTGTCACAACTGATGGCGCTCCTGCCATGGTTGGCAAGTACATAGGGTTTGTCGGCCGCCTCCGAACTAAGTTAAAAAATTTAGCAGTTCCTCATGACATTACGGCTATACATTGCGCCATCCACCAACAAAATCTATGCAGTAAGCATCTGGAAATAGATAATGTTATGTCTGTGGTTGTTCGAGTCACAAACTATATTCGAACAAATGGCTTAAAACGCAGACAGTTTAGGACATTCTTAGAGGACCTGCATTCTGAATATGGTGACTTGCCATTTTATACGGAGGTGCGATGGCTCAGCCGCGGGAAATTGCTTGATAGATTTTTTGAACTCCGGAAGTCATCGCAATCTTTAAGGAAACGGCAACGAAACCTGCACCAGAATTGCGGGATCCAACTTGGATATGCGATTTAGTCTTTCTAACAGACATAGTACATTATTTAAACACGTTGAATATTACTCTACAAGGGCGAACTAGAACGATAATAGACTATTATAGGTCCATTGACGGGTTCAAAGCGAAATTGCAGTTATGGATGGCGCAATTTGAAGCCGGAAATGCTTATCATTTCCCTAACTTATTATCGGTATTAGATGGCAATGCAGATTTACAACGTTATCGAAAAATTTTGGATACTTTGCATGAACAATTTTTATCGCTGTTTGAGGATTTAACGGCACGGCAAAGTGATTTCGATATACTTACAGTACCATTTTCAATTGATGTAAATATAGTCTCATTGTCGTTACAACTGGAATTGATTGACCTCCAACGTAATGTGGTTTTAAAACATAAATTCTCTCAAAATCCCGATATTGTTAATTTCTATCAAAATTTTCCTCAGTCCAAATATCCGAAAAAACATAAATATGCAGCGAGAATCTTAGCAATGTTTGGTTCGACATATATTTGGGAACAATTATTTTCAGTCATGAAAAGAACAAAATCTGTATGTCGAACCACGTTGACTGATTATAATTTAAAATGTTCATTGATCCTTAGCGCATGTCAAAAAGTTCAACCAAATATAACGCAGTTAGTTGAGGAAAAACGGGCTGCAAAACAAAAATGTATTGCAGACGCCCCCGCCGTAGTCTAGATAGGTTTTCACAGTATGTATAATCATTGTTGGACATGTGCTAAGCATCCATAAATGTTTTAAATTTTCGCTGCATATTTATGTATTTGCGGATATCTGCATTGAAATGATATTGCGACTATACGACAATCACTTAGTAATGCAATGAAATCTCAAGAACATGATGACAATTTTTCGTTGCAAATATACAACAATTATTAAGAATGTTGTAATCTGAATTATCATGTAATAAAAATAATAATTTAGGGAAATGTAGCCACAAGATGCACAGGGTGTCCCACCTAAGACTGGACAGCCGGTTTTCTCCTAAACAATTGGAGATAAAAATATAAAAAAAATAGGGAATTGCATGGTTCGAGGGGGCCAATTAATTAGCGCGAACGAATTTTCTTATCGATTATTATTTTAAAAGATACTGTTTGTAATGTTTATTGGATCGGTGCAAGGAAAACTAGTTCACAATTAACGTAGCACAGCATTTAATTTAAACCGATTAGAGGAGCACGAAAACGTATATTCGTCACAATTATAATTATGTACAAAGGTCACTCGTATTAGACAACTATTTACACTATGAAATATCTTAAATGTAAGCCACAACGAATTTAGAAGAACTTGGCATTCAAGCAAGAGTAGAAGCCAAGCAGCAAGCTCTAAAGCAATTACTAGGCAGATGAGTAATTGTTGAGCGTTAAAAGTGCTAGCAAGAGAAGCGCGTAGCGTATATAAGTAAACCTGTTAACAGTTTCGGAGTCGCGAACCAAGAGAGTCTTCCAGGAATCGCGATCTATTTCCTGGAAGGAATTGCAGTCCCCCTTCCATCGATCGTAAGGCGATGGAAGGGGCCGTGATCGACGCTCCACATGAGTCAGCGCGCCGTTGCCATTGCCTAATTATCGGTGGGCCCACGGAGATGGCGTTAGCATGCAGAATTTCCCTAACAGATACGATGGTCAAGTTCGGTTTTTCAAATGGAACTATTTTTTTTGAACACCTGAGTTGATAGTGCGTTCCAAGACAAATTCAATAAGCTTTAATGTATACACTTTATTTTCACTGGTTTTTAAGATATTGCGCTTGCAAATTTACTGATTTTCACTGGAAGAAAACTGTCTGGTATAGCACGGACCGAGGACGGTCTTACTGGCTCCACGGGTGGCACTGCCTTTTGAAATAGATAGCTACCTGCCAAAGGTCTACGCCAGGCCCAAAGGCTGGACAATTTTTTTCCGTCAGAATTGCTACTTAGGTAGGTACATCTGCGGTATTGAGAAGCGCACCGTTACTTTTATTTCGCACTTGCTTCTACGCTCGGATGGCCGGTTCTTTTGGGAGGGATGCAAGTTCGATTGGTTAGTTTAGGAGGAGTGAAAGTTGCTAGACTAAATTTCAATCATAGGGAGCAGATTGTATCAGAACCATTCGGATTTGCATTCCCCACAAACGGCTGCTCTTTTGAAGAGGCCCTCTTCACAGCAATGCCCACCTTCTCTCGCACGGAATACGTTAACGCTTGCTTTTGTTCTGATATTGAAGCTCGTGTTTATACTCGAGAGGACCACGCGTCGACAGCGGGCTACCCCTTTCCTTCCTGTGTCTCTCCACGAGCCGTGTTGACGGTGGATTGTAGGAGCGTAGATACCTGGATGCCAGTTATTGAATTCAGGAGACGATAGAAACATTTTATTACAAAACACACATGTACTATAATTAAAGTAAATCGTATTCCTCTCGGGCAGGAGTACTGATCATGATCGAACTTGCGCCCCACTTCGCGCAGACCAATTACACGGAGGGTAGTTGGGTCACACACTGCCCAAATGATACAGGGTAATTCTGGAGCAACGCCCGTCAAGGAGATGCGCTGGTACCCCGTGGCGAGGACAGACCTTCGCATTGCCTCACCCGATTTTTATGGTTTTTTTCCGGAAAAAAGTTACGAATCCTGGGCCGAACGTAGCGAATTGAAGTCGACCCTCCGCAGTCGGGGGTGAAATATCCATTACAGCGTATTAAGAGACCCTTTTCTTCATCGTATCGAAAGGGAAGTGACGCCAATGGATTCCTTATGTTTTTCTGACGAAAATCATACCAAATGTCATACAAATCGCACTACTTTGACACAAGCAATTTGTATTCCTTATGTAAGAGTTGTCCGATTTCCACGACACATGGCATGATTTTCATCGGAAAACCCCAAGGAATCCATCGGCGACACTTCCATATCCATACGATAAAGAATAAAGAATTATTTTATTTCCTAACCAGATACACGGTAATTATGGAGCAACGCCCGTCAAGGAGATGCGGCGGCCTGGTACCCCGTGGCGAGGACAGCCCTTCGCTGTGCCTCACCCGATTTTTATGGCTTTTTCCGGAAAAAGGTATGAATCCTGGGCCGGACGTAGCGAATTGAGGTCGAGCCCCCGCAGTCGAGGGTGAAATATCCATTTGAGCGTATTAAGAAATTCTTTTCTTCGTCGTATCGAAAGGGAAGTGGAGCTAATGGATTCCTTATGTTTTTCTGATGAAAATCATACCAAATATCATGTAAATCGGACTATTTGTAACCAAGTCAAGTCAGCTTGAAATGATATAAATCGATATTATATTGAAATGATATAAGTCCGAATTACGTCGTTCTTAGTGTCAGCTTCATCGGCGAAACATAAGGAATCGATAGGTGTCGTTTTTGCAAAGATCTGATGAGAAATGCGCAAGTCGAAGGTTTCTCACTTCTTATTAGGCATTCGAACCCCTTCGCGGGTGGAAAGCCATAAAATTCGGTCAGCCACTGCGAGGGGTTGTCCTCGCCACGGGGTACCAGGCCGCCGCATCTCCTTGACGGGCGTTGCTCCATAATTACCCTGTATCTGGTTAGGAAATAAAATAATTCTTTATTCTTTATCGTATGGATATGGAAGTGTCGCCGATGGATTCCTTGGGGTTTTCCGATGAAAATCATGCCAAGTGTCGTGGAAATCGGACAACTCTTACATAAGGAATACAAATTGCTTGTGTCAAAGTAGTGCGATTTGTATGACATTTGGTATGATTTTCGTCAGAAAAACATAAGGAATCCATTGGTGTCACTTCCCTTTCGATACGATGAAGAAAAGGGTCTCTTAATACGCTGTAATGGATATTTCACCCTCGACTGCGGAGGGTCGACTTCAATTCGCTACTTTCGGCCCAGGATTCGAACCTTTTTCCGATAAAAGCCATAAAAATCAGGTGAGGCAATGCGAAGGTCTGTCCTCGCCACGGGGTACCAGCGCATCTCCTTGACGGGCGTTGCTCCAGAATTACCCTGTATCATTTGGGCAGTGTGTGACCCGACTACCCTCCGCGTAATTAGTCTGCGCGAAGTGGGGCGCATGGTCGATCATTATCAGTACTCCTGCCCGAGGGGAATACGATTTACTTTAATTATAGTACATGTGTGTTTTGCAATAAAATGTTTCTATCGTCTCCTGAATTCAATAACTGGCATCCAGATAGCTACGCTCCTACAATCCACCGTCAACACGGCTCGTGGAGAGACACAGGAAGAAAAGGGGTAGCCCGCTGTCGACGCGTGGTCCTCTCGAGTATAAACACGAGCTTCAATATCAGAACAAAAGCAAGCGTTAACGTATTCCGTGCGAGAGAAGGTGGGCATTGCTGTGAAGAGGGCCTCTTCAAGAGAGCAGTCGTTTGTGAGGAATGCAAATCCGAATGGTTCTGATACAATCTGCTCCCTATGATTGAAATTTAGTCTAGCAACTTTCACTCCTCCTAACCTAACCAATCGAACTTGCATCCCTCCCAAAAGAACCGGCCATCCGAGCGTAGAAGCAAGTGCGAAATAAAAGTAACGGTGCGCTTCTCGATACCGCAGATGTACCTACCTAAGTAGCATTTCTGACGGAAAAAAATTGTCCAGCCTTTGGGCCTGGCGCAGACCTTTGGCAGGTAGGTATCTATTTCAAAAGGCAGTGCCACCCGTGGAGCCAGTAAGACCGTCCCCGGTCCGTGCTATACCAGACAGTTTTCTTCCAGCGAAAATCAGTAAATTTGCAAGCGCAATATCTTAAAAACCAGTGAAAATAAAGTGTATACATTAAAGCTTATTGAATTTGTCTTGGAACGCACTATCAACTCAGGTGTTCAAAAAAAATAGTTCCATTTCAAAAACCGAACTTGACCATCGTATCTTTTAAAATAATAATCGATAAGAAAATTCGTTCGCGCTAATTAATTGGCCCCCTCGAACCATGCAATTCCCTATTTTTTTTATATTTTTATCGGCAATACTTTAGGAGAAAACCGGCTATCCAGTCTTAGGTGGGACACCCTGTACAGGGTATTATCTTTTTCCGGATAGGTTCAGATTTAAAATAGAAAACGTACGAACTATAAGCATACAAAAAGGAATATTTCCTGGATGTTTCATAATAACAACAATATACAGGAGGCGAATATTTTAATATTTCAAATTAACGTGTAAGAAACATAATTTTTCTATGTTCTCAGGTAATAATTTTAATCTATTACTGGTAACGATATCGTCCGATCGCGTCCGAGTTTTGCCGAGCCGACTTTAAATCAAATTGTCCGCTCATGGCGGCTATGCTTGTAGCCCGAATCGAGTCTCGGGGTCCCGAAACTGTCGGGATCTCGAGCAATACGAAAGTATCGGGAACCCGCCCGATCCCGCCCGAAAGTTGCCGGCCCGTCCCGAGCCCGAAAAATCGGGTAACCGCACACCCCTTGTTATGAAACTCACCGGCCAATAAATCTGAATACGATCTTAGAAGTTCGAATAACCGACGAGAACCTTTGTGTCCCGAGCCGCGCGAGATCGCCATGCTCGGCGATGTGTCATCGATTATAAAGAAACAGAATTTGTTTATTTTTCATCGTATCAATATGAAAGTGCCACAAATGAATTCCTGGGATTCTCCCGATCGGACTATTTTTAAGGAAACGGGCTTTCAATTCTGCAAACAATTTTTCACGTAATTTCCTTAATTTTGGTCCGAGAAAACATGAGGAATCGACTGACGTCACTTTCGTATAGATCTGATTAGAAATGCAGAACTGCAGATTTGTTACTGCTTAGCGCGCAACATTGTATGGCCCCGCTGGTCTCGGGCGTCGATTTGTTGCCAGCGAGCAGGACAAGAGGGGACTTTTCATGGCGAAGGAAAGTCAGCCTTATATAGAACTCAAATCGAGAAAGACTTTGCTGATAAACTTTATATTCATGTCAAACAAATACTTTAATTGTAAAATTTAGACGATAAACTATTGTTGAATATCGCCAGTTCTTTCATATGCATCACTTGGTTGGGAATTCCTGATCCCACCTTTTCATGCATTTAACTATTGAAATGTTGCTTCAAGTCATCGGGAAATTGAATTGCTTTGTCTTGTAGATACATATATCTGTTCGCGAGTAGGTGTCACGAATGACGCGACTTTGGTTTCCCAAATAAATTCACATTTATCAGGGCCCTCGTCTGAACCGCTTGACAAGGAGATTGAACGACGTAAATCGAGTGCGAGTGAAATAGCGCACCAGCGAGAGATCCTCGGTCGACGGCGACTTGAGTCATCCAGTACTAAATATGAAAATGTTCATATTTCTCATTACACCTGGATAAGAGTGTTACCACCGATGGATTGGTGAGTTTATGTCCACGAACATGAGTCGAGACGCAAAGCAATTCGGTATATTTTTTTTTATGAATACATGATTAGTTCACTAAAAATGGACCGAATTCCTCCATATCTGACATCATTTTCATCGAGAAACCCTAAAAACTCCATTGGTAATACTTTCCTCAACATTTACCAAACATGAACATTTTATCTGGCCCGTCGGTTTTATTGCTCTCGGCTGTCAACGGGTGGTCTACTGGGGCCCGAAGGCCCTCGCTCGCAGCGAGAAAGCAAAACGGTGGGATGGGTAGGTCTTTCCCGATAACCCGATAAAAAATTCTTTTAATTACAATTAGTAATTCAGTTTGTAAGTGCAATTAAATTAAGCGTCATTAAAATCATGCACAGTTCATTAATTTTAACTAATTGACCTATTCATTTATTTTTTAATTCTGTAGTGTCTGGTGAAGAACATCGTAATACGTAGCTAATATTCTAGGCCCTAGAATCTACGATATTGTCAATGTGCAATAGAAACGCACGACACTTCACACTATCGTTTCTTAGCATTCATACGGCGTGATTTTCTAGCTAGAGTCGTCAAACGCGATGCTCACCAACAATCATGTGTCTCGCTGAATTTCGTGGGCTTCGACGCTCGAAACCAGCGGGACTATACAATGTTGCACGCTAAGCAGTGACGAATCTGAAGTTCTGCAATTTCTAATCAGATCTTTGCAAAAGTGACGTCAATCGATTCCGTACAATTTTATATATAATGTTTGTTCATAACTCCTTTCTGCATAGGACGTGTAATAAGTGTATTTCATGTTCTGTTTCGGTGCTTTGCTAGTAAAAAAATGTCTAACCTAACAAACTTCATTTTCTGGGGACATCCCCTCATCTATTTTCCCTTTTCACTTATAATTCCTTACTGCTAACGTAAAATATTGTAGCATAAGCACATTTCAAGTAATTAAAATGTGCAATGAATTTTCTACGTTTGCAGTACCAGCCGACTTTCCGCTTAAATTTTTATCAGTACAACGCAACAGCTGAGAATTTCTTTCGTTATTCAGAATAGAATACGGAAATAGCAAACAGCTCCCTCTCGCGTGCACAGGCAGCCGCGTATCTATGGGTAATACCATTTCAGTGCAGAAAAAACCAGCTGTAATACCGACCTGCCGAATCGGCCAGACAACGTGACATGTCTACCCCCTTAAAATATTGGAGATAAAATTTTTTTTTTTACATGGAATTGCATGGTTCGAGGGGGGAATTTATTAGCGCAGACGATTTTTTGACGATTATTATTTTAAAAAATACGATGGTCAAGTTCAGTTTTTTAAATGGAACTATTTTTTTCGCAGAGGTGACTTGATAGTGTGTTCCAAGACAAATTCAATAAGCTTTAATGTATACACTTTATTTCCTCTGGTTTTTGAGATATTGCGCTTGCAAATTTATTGATTTTCCCTGGAAGAAAACCCGCTGGAATAGCAAGCACCGAGGGCGGTCTTGCTGGCGCCACGGGTAACATTGCCTGTTGATATAGATACCTACCTGCCAAAGGTCTACGCCAGGAATGGCAGGTCCACAGGCTGGACAATTCTTTTCCCTTAGAAGTGCTACTTAGGTAGGTACATCCGCGCTATCGAGAACCGCACAGTTAATGTTTCAAAACGTCATTAAATTTACTTAGAGTTTGTGCGCAAGAAGTAGGAAAATATGACTCAATTTACAACTTTAATAGTTTTTTATTTCGCACTTGCTTCTACGCTCGCATGGCCAGTTCTTTTGGGAGGGATGGGAGTTCGAGTGGTTAGAGTTAGGAGGTGTGAATGTTGCTAGACCAAATTTTAACTGGAGGGAGCAGATTGTATTAGGACCAATCGGATTTGCATCCCTCGCAAACGGCTGCTCTCTTCGCAGAGACTCTCTTCACAGCAATATCTCCTCCTCAATGCCCACCTGCTTCCGCACGGAATACGTCAACACATACTTGTGTTTTGATATTGGAGCTCGTGTTTATACTCGAGAGATAAGGGATCTGTGCGAATTTTTAGGGGGGACCTCGCGTCGACAGCGGGCTACTCCTTTTCTTCCTGTGTCTCTCCACGAGGCGTATTGGCGGTGGATTGTAGGAGCGTAAATGTCTGGATTCCAGTTATTGAATTCAGGAGACGATAGAGACACTTTATTACAAAACACACATGCACTATAATATTAATGTACATCGTATTCCTCTCGGGCAGGAGTACCGATAATGATCGAACTTGCGCCCTATTTCGCGCAGACCGATTACACGGAGGGTAATCGTGTCACACACTGCACAAATGATACAGGGTGATTCTGGAGCTACGCCCGTCGAAGGATGCGGCCTGGTACCCCGTGGCGAGGACAACCCCCCCCCCCCACCCGTGGTGCCACAACGAATTTGATGTCTTTTTCCGGAAAAAGGTATGAATCCTGGGCCGAACGTAGCGAATTGAGGTCGACCCCCCGCAGTTGAGGGTGAAATATCCATTACAGCGTATTAAGAAATTCTTCTCTTCGTCGTATCCAAAGGGAAGTGACGCCAATGGATTCCCTATGTTTTTCTGATGAATACTCATACCAAATATCATGCAAATCGGACTACTTTGACACAAGCTATTTGTATTCCTTATGTAAATGTTGTCCGATTTACACATTTGGCATGATTTTCATCTGAAAACCCCACGAAATCCATCGGCGACACTTCCATATCCATACGATAAAGTAAAAAGAATTATTTTATTTCTTTCCGTACCTCTCGAGTATAAACACGAGCTGCAATATAAAAAAAAGCATGGGTTGACGTATTCCGTGCGGGAGCAGGTGGGCATTGAGGAGGAGATATTGCTGTGAAGAGAGTCTCTGCGAAGAGAGCAGCCGTTTGCGAGGGATGCAAATCCGATTGGTCCTAATATAATCTGCTCCCTCCAGTTAAAATTTGGTCTAGCAACATTCACACCTCCTAACTCTACCCACTCGAACTTGCATCCCTCCCAAAAGAACCGGCCATGCGAGCGTAGAAGCAAGTGCGGAATAAAAGACTATTCAAGTTGAAAATTGAGTCAAATTTTCCGTCTTCTCCTTGCGCACAAACTCTAAGTAAATTTTATGACGTTTTGAAACATTAACGGTCCGCTCCTCGATACCGCAGATGTACCTACTTAAGTAGCATTTCTGACGGAACAGAATTGTTCAGCCTTTGGGCCTACCATTCCTGGCGTAGACCTTTGGCAGGTAGGTATCTGTTTCAACAAGCAATGCCATCCGTGGCGCCAGCAAGACTGCCCTCGGTGCTTGCTATTCCAGCGGCTTTTCTTCCAAGGAAAATCAGTAAATTTGCAAGCGCCATGTCTAAAAAACCAGTGGAAATAAAGTGTATACATTAAATCTTATTAAATTTGTCTTGGAACGCACTATCAAGTCACCTCTTAAAAAAAATAGTTCCATTTAAAAAACCGAACTTGACCATCGTATCTTTTAAAATAATAATGGATAAAAAATTTCGTTCGCGCTAATTAATTGGCCCCCTCGAACCATGCAATTCCAAATAAAAAAAATATTGATCTCCAATACATTAGGAGATAACGAGCTGTCCAGTCTTCCCGCGGAAACTCTGTATAAGGGTATAAAGGTATAAATATATAAGGGAATATAAGGGTATAAGGGTATGAGGGTATACGAGGTTATAAGGGTATATAAGGGTATACAGGGTGTCCCAAAAATGTCGGAATTCCTTGAAGGAGGTGATTCAGGGGGTGATTGCAAACAACTTTTTCCTTTGCGAAAATTCTCTCCGAGGTTTCGTTAACGAGATAATAACAAAAAGCACCGACCAATCAGAGCGCGCGCCTTCCGCCCGAGCTCCCGCGGTAGCGTTGGCTACGCGGTAGGCGGCCGCGCTTGTACTACGGACGTACGAACAAGCAAGTCGACATGCATCGAAGGAAACCGCGTTACACAGTTTTTTTTTAAAAGCAGAATCTTAACTAATAATTATTTGAAGCGAGAGGACAAGAAATACGTACATATCGTTTTCAAATAACGCATAAACGAAAAGGTAATGTAGCAGAAAATGTACGACATATGATCGTAATTCGTTATTGAGGTAAAAATCCGTAGTTTAATAACGGCCAACCCAACTAAATTTAAACAATAATATTAGGTGTATGAATAAATTCTTTCCGACTGGATTTAAATAATCAGTACAAAGCTACTGAATTTCTATCGCGGTGGTATTTTTCATATTTTTTAAATCGAACTGTTATTGTACCCTAAAATCGGAAAGAATTTATTTCTACACCTAATAATCACCAATAAATTAAATAAAACTCACCCATTCGGACATTCCTTTCCTTCTTTTTCGGAAACCTTTTTTTGTGTCACTGGGTCACTGTACCGATCCTGGTCATCGGTGGACGAAAAGATTTATGGTAGGGTAGCGCCCAGTGCTCAGCTGATCGCAGGTATTCGCAGGACACCACCCGAAGGTAAGGGTCGCAACGTCAAGTGCGTCCGGGTTAATGTACCGAATATTCACTTCACTGCACTGATACTAGCACTGATCACTTAATTTATTTTCTACGGATCGTGTTGTTCCTACGTTATAAAAATTGGTGGCCCCGAAAGGGGCCGATTACTGTAAATTGAACAGTTGCTGAATGTGGGCACCCTCAGCGTCTATGCACACCTCCGCCGAGTATAATCGAGACGCCAAACGTCTGATCGTTCCCTCGCTCGGGGTTTCGATGCGCGGGTACTCCACTGCCAACGCTCGCACGGTAGCACTCGCGTTCCCGTCGTTCCGCGCGTACACCCAGAACGTAGCGTAATACTCTTCGGCGGAGTACATTTCTGGGCCGAGATTACTAACTGACTGACAGGATTTTTTCCCAAGTAACTTCCTCTACCCCCAAGTAGTTTCTCTCATTCCATTATGAGTTTACTCCCACCAGGACAAGAGGCTTTAGGTAAAAAGAAGCCAGCACATTTTCGGAACACACGTGTTTTGCAGAAGTGCAACGAAAACTTTCACAAAAGCCCGCGCTCCGTCCTTCCACTGCCAATGTACCCATTGCTTCGAGATAGAACACAGACACCACGTGTATCGGTTCGAAAGGGTCCGAAGGGAAAAGACGCAGAAAGTCTTCGAGTTGCTATAAAGAAGAAAATGCATACCATTCCTGTTTCCCCTTTCTGACACCCTGAGTTCACGTCTGCTACGAGGCGGAACCAATTAAGTCATAAATTATCCGAGACTGTAGGAAACCGTTCTCTACCGCCGACTTGCGGGACAATACGGTCATAAACCGCGACCCTGGCGAAATGCTCTGGCTGATGAGCCTGATTAATTTTGGAGAACTAGAAATTACAGAATATTATCCAGCATCAATACGTCTCGCGGAGATACACAGGAAAGGAAGGGTAGTCCGCTGACTGCGCGTAGTCCCGCCTGCTTCGTCCTACCCTCAAATTAAAGACGGATCCCTTATCTCTCGAGTATAAACACGCGCTCGAATTTCAAAACATAAGCACGCGTCGACGTATTCGGTGCGAGAGACTGTGGGCTTGAAGTCCCATTGGCCGCAAACTAACCAATCGGGCCTGCTTATCTCTCGTGTCTAAACACGCGCTCGGATTTCAAAACAAAAGCGCGCGTCGACGTATTCGGTGCGAGAGACTGTGGGCTTGAGGTCCGATTGGCCCTGCATCCCTCGCAAATGGCCACTGTCCTGAAGAGGCCCTCTTCACAGCAATATCTCCTCCCCAAGGCCCACCTTCTAGACACGAGAGATAAGCAGGCCCGAGGGCTGAGGGCTTGAGGTCCGATTGGCCACAAACTAACCAATCGGGCCTGCTTAACTCTCGTGTCTAAACACGCTCTCGAATTTCAAAACAAAAGCACGCCTCGACGTATTTGGTGCGAGAGAAGGTGGGCCTTGGGGAGGATATATTGCTGTGAAGAGGGCCTCTTGAGGACAGTGGCCGTTTGGGAGGGGTGCAGGGCAGATTGGTTCGACTAGGGCCAATCGGACTTTTCCCTTCGGACCCTTTCGAACCGATACACGTGGTGTCTGTTTTCTATCTCGAAGCAATGGGTACATTGGCAGTGGAAGGACGGAGCGCGGGCTTTTGTGAAAGTTTTCGTTGCACTTCTGCAAAACACGTGTGTTCCGAAAATGTGCTGGCTTCTTTTTACCTAAAGCCTCTTGTCCTGGTGGGAGTAAACTCATAATGGAATGAGAGAAACTACTTGGGGGTAGAGGAAGTTACTTGGGAAAAAATCCTGTCAGTCAGCTAATAATCTCGGCCCAGAAATGTACTCCGCCGAAGAGTATTACGCTACGTTCTGGGTGTACGCGCGGAACGACGGGAACGCGAGTGCTACCGTGCGAGCGTTGGCAGTGGAGTACCCGCGCATCGAAACCCCGAGCGAGGGAACGATCAGACGTTTGGCGTCTCGATTATACTCGGCGGAGGTGTGCATAGACGCTGAGGGTGCCCACATTCTGCAACTGTTCAATTTACAGTAATCGGCCCCTTTCGGGGCCACCAATTTTTATAACGTAGGAACAACACGATCCGTAGAAAATAAATTAAGTGATCAGTGTTAGTATCAGTGCAGTGAAGTGAATATTCGGTACATTAACCCGGACGCACTTGACGTTGCGACCCTTACCTTCGGGTGGTGTCCTGCGAATACCTGCGATCAGCTGAGCACTGGGCGCTACCCTACCATAAATCTTTTCGTCCACCGATGACCAGGATCGGTACAGTGACCCAGTGACACAAAAAAAGGTTTCCGAAAAAGAAGGAAAGGAATGTCCGAATGGGTGAGTTTTATTTAATTTATTGGTGATTATTAGGTGTAGAAATAAATTCTTTCCGATTTTAGGGTACAATAACAGTTCGATTTAAAAAATATGAAAAATACCACCGCGATAGAAATTCAGTAGCTTTGTACTGATTATTTAAATCCAGTCGGAAAGAATTTATTCATACACCTAATATTATTGTTTAAATTTAGTTGGGTTGGCCGTTATTAAACTACGGATTTTTACCTCAATAACGAATTACGATCACATGTCGTACATTTTCTGCTACATTACCTTTTCGTTTATGCGTTATTTGAAAACGATATGTACGTATTTCTTGTCCTCTCGCTTCAAATAATTATTAGTTAAGATTCTGCTTTTAAAAAAAAACTGTGTAACGCGGTTTCCTTCGATGCATGTCGACTTGCTTGTTCGTACGTCCGTAGTACAAGCGCGGTCGCCTACCGCGTAGCCAACGCTACCGCGGGAGTTCGGGCGGAAGGCGCGCGCTCTGATTGGTCGGTGCTTTTTGTTATTATCTCGTTAACGAAACCTCGGAGAGAATTTTCGCAAAGGAAAAAGTGGTTTGCAATCACCCCCTGAATCACCCCCTTCAAGGAACGCCGACATTTTTGGGACACCCTGTATAAGGGTATATAAGGGTATAAGGGTATAAGGGTATCCGCATAAAAAACTTCAAAGAAGTAAAAAAATTGCGCCGAGAACATGAAATAAAAAAAAACAGAAAAGGTAGAAGATAATAATAATTACAAAGAAGAAAAATATGTGGAATCAAAATGAGCTGCGAGTACATAAACGTGCTTCAGCGTGCAAAGGCGACACTGTGTAACACAATAAAAATCAAATACTTGGCGTGGTTATGCAAGGTCAAGGTGTCGATGAATAAGAATTGTTTAAAAACGAATAATGATGAAAGTGTATTCATATTGTCAGAGTTTTAAATTGACAAATTATGTGAAAGCTTGTGAGAGGAAAGGTATCGGTGTCGATGAATGGTCTTACAATTATTTTAAAATGCAACATAATGAAAATGTACTCATATTGTCTGAGTTTTAAATGGACAACTTATCTGAAAGCCTGCGACGGGAAAGGTATGGGTATTGATGATCTGAGAATACCTTGCCTGGCCGCATCGAGTATTTGACTTCGAGGCCGCGGACATCTTTTTTTGCTTTTTATTGTGTTACACAGTATCGCATTTGCACGCTGAGGAAAAGCACAGTTATGTACTGGCAGCTCGTGTTGATTTCACATCTTTTTTTACTTTTTCACTTTGTAATTATTATTATCTTCTACTTTTGTGTTTTTTTATTTCGTGTACTTGGCGTAATTTTTTGACTTCTTTGCAGTTTTTTATGGGGATCTCACTTCTTTTTACAAAGATAAGTTGCATAGGGAATGACTTCAGATAATTTCTAATATTATATTATTATCTTCTATTTTTTGTGATTTATTCGATAATACTCTTTTCCGTCCTCGACTTTTTCATGAACTTGGCGTATTTCTTTTACTTTTTTGAAGTTTTTTATGGGTCTACATATACATCAAATCCTCAGCTTAGTTACAAATAAAAAACAGTTTGATGATATACAAACATGTCGCAATTCAAATTTCGGCAACTTACCTTGTGTTTGAGACTGCATTTTGGTTGCAATTCAATGGTACAATGATACATATTTGTAAAAACACGTGGCATCTCAAATTTTGACAACACCTTATTTCACACTCGCCAGGCTATAACCTGACTGTAAGCTCTCAAAATTGGGAGTCGATTGCATAATGAAGGAAGCGTTTGGCGAACGAAACATGTGTTAGTTTCTGATGGCTGAAGGTGTGCGTGTAACGCGTAGTATACGTATTATGTTTGACGAAAAATTTTTTGAACAAGAAGGAGAATCATAAAAAGGAGAAAAATCTTACCGTTTTCAACTGATCCATGAGACGATATTATATATCTCTGTCATTCGTGGACCGATTTTATTGAAATTGGTCTTATTCGAAAGCTTATATGCGGTTTATATAAGAAAAATGCCTTTAAATTTAGAAAATATTGCAGGCGTGATGAGATAATTAATGAAATAAGTTTCGGGTTAGGTTGGAATAGCCCGGGGACGAGTAAATGATAGCGGTAGCGACAGTCGACATACACAGGGTGTCGATTCATGTACTTTGCGTCGAGACGCTACCGCGTCTCTAGATCATTGAAACTATTCTAGAGTGCGGCGCAAGAAAAATTCAAAAGTTGAAAAGAAAAGCCACCCCGTAGAGAATTCCACCTAAGAGTAGACAGTGCATTCCCCGTCGGTTTCCTACCAATCAACAGTACATCCCTGCGCGGAACGAGTCCACTCTTAGATGGAATTCAGTATAGTGTGCACAAGTTGTAGGGGAGACCGGGGCAGATTGTGACAAAAAAGTATTCACAGTTTTTTCTCGAAAGTGTTTTCCTCAATCAAGAAATAATTTGCGTGATTTACTACTTACAAATGTTGTGAACTGATTGCGTGAAAGTAGGTGACAAAATCTTGGACATTTAGACATCGAGCTTCATCTTAAGCAAATCTGAACCCTTGTTACAATGTAACACATCTGTTTTACTTATTTAAATACAAATAAACATTTCTAAAAAATATAAACGAAAATACAGATCATTATTAAACATTTGATATACATGAGTTAAACAAGCATTGCTTATTCATCTGATTCTATTAAAATCTTCTTCTTCGCTTTCTTTACTTTTGCCTTTATACTTTTTTCTACTTTTTGGATTCTCGATTGTTCTGTTGTTTGTCTTGAGCATCTTTATCCGGTGTGTCCGCAAATAGTATGCTTGCTTTATCACCATTTAAAGCGGGGTAAGTAGTAACATGTTACAATTTACCCCGAGCTTGAATTTTTGCGTTTTATCTCAGCAAACGAGAAACTAAACATCAAATTAGTAAAATGCGTACACATTATAATAAACCAATGTATACTGATCCGTTTGCGACAAAGAAGCAAAAATTCAAACGGCTTCTAACGACGGTTAATTGAAATAAATGTGCTAAGACAAAATTTACTTACGTGCTCTAAAGACTAAAATTCAGGGCTATAACCACAAAATGAATACATAACGCTCGTTTGTGTCACTAAAACCGATCGTCAAGCAGCTCTCGCATGCTGTGGGTTACCAGATTTGTCGTTCAAAAGATTTTACTTATGTTACAATTAACCCCGTGTTACAACCTACACTGCATTCCATATTAGAGCATACCGACGCCCCTACCGATTTGCAACCGATCTGCGCAACTCCCACTACTACCCACAATTTGAACCACATGCGATTGGTCGTGGTAATTTCCAAGGAATAACTGGTACATCCCAAACGCGGGACCTGACCGTTGTCAACGTAAACAGTGGACGAAAAGTTAACAGAGAGAGTAAGTACAGGGCCGTGCGACGGAGAAAAACATAGGAGTCGAGCGTAGCAATGCCTCCTGAGGGTCGTGCCTGCGCGAAATCGATATGCTCTAATGTGGAATGCAGTGTACACCGGTCTCACCTATTAGTGTATATAGGTCTATGTGATGTCATCTTGTCCTGCGGAGAGGGAATTCTTTCGGCAACCCTGAACTTGATGTTATAGATTTCAAACTGCTTCTAACCCAACTGGTTTTAATGAATTATAAGGGGCCGAAAGATGCCCATACTGAGCTATGAAATTTTTTCTCATTCACTACTAATTGTGATTTATGTAAAAGTCTGAAAAACATGTTAGAGAATATCCTATTAGTGAACAATGAGAACGTGGAAATCAAATTTAGAGGAATTATTGAATCAAATTATCTGCAAAAATTCTTGCTGCAACCCAATACAACATGTACTTATGATAAGAATAAAATCTATTTCCATTTGAAGAGTCATCGGCGACCGTGAACGCTCTGCAAAAATATCCTGCGAAAAGCAATTTTCCTCAAACCTTGCCCTACCCCCTTTGAAAATTGAAACCACTCTAATTGGTTTTTAAGTATGTTTTTGTCGTTACTTTTGCAGCAAATAAATAATCAGGTGACCTGTCTCTAGAGATACGCTGAGTAATGCAAAAAAAGCCACAATCGGTCGACGATGTTTTACAAGATACCTACTGATCTTGACACACATTGATATTAGTAGGGGACACCGGGGCAAAATCGGGACGTTTAGAATAAAATTGCACAACATTGATATTATTAAGTAAAATAGAAATTGCAATTGGGATTCATTAGAATAAAGTCTTTTTTAAATAATGGTACATATCCAATTTTATAATATAAGCAAAAATACAAAAATATAATGATTTAAAATATGATCCGTTTGTACGATTTTATCCCATGGCCTGGGCAAAACTGGGTACCATACTAAATACTGGCCTTATCACCTGTAACAACAAAACGCATCCAATTCTTCAGTCCCTCAACCAGTTAGAGCACGCTGTAAACTGCACCCAACCTCATTCAATTTCGATGAACCATATGATTCTTGGACATAAATGCAAATATCTTCACCGTTTTCATCACCACTGTTATCATTATCCTTCGGTATTTTGTTTAATTTAGTGGTTTTCTTTCTTTTTAGTTGTAGTCGTTTATTAAAATTTAGTTTTAATTTTGATAACTTCCTCTTGTTCGTTTCTTTATTATATAGATTTTGTCCAAAACCGGGTACTCGGTTTTACCCCGTACGGTTTTGCCCCAGCATACAATTTTGTAAATATTACGAATTATCAACAACACCGTGGGGAAGTAAAAGCAACCCTTTTAATTGTTTACACTTTAATATGCAACAATTAACATAATTCACACCAAAACGTATCTACCTGAACACTGTTAAAAGTCATTGAAGTTTCTTAACCTTTAGAGGGCCGGGATTTTTTCATTGAAATTACCTGAGTTGATAGTGCGTTCCAAGACAAATTCAATAAGCTTTAATGTATACACTTTATTTTCACTGGTTTTTAAGATATTGCGCTTGCAAATTTACTGATTATCACTGGAAGAAAACTGTCTGGTATAGCACGGACCGGGGACGGTCTTACTGGCTCCACGGGTGGCACTGCCTTTTGAAATAGATACCTACCTGCCAAAGGTCTACGCCAGGCCCAAAGGCTGGACAATTTTTTTCCGTCAGAAATGCTACTTAGGTAGGTTCATCTGCGGTATCGAGAAGCGCACCGTTACTTTTATTTCGCACTTGCTTCTACGCTCGGATGGCCGGTTCTTTTGGGAGGGATGCAAGTTCGATTGGTTAGGTTAGGAGGAGTGAAAGCTGCTAGACTAAATTTCAATCATAGGGAGCAGATTGTATCAGAACCATTCGGATTTGCATTCCTCACAAACGGCTGCTCTCTTGAAGAGGCCCTCTTCACAGCAATGCCCACCTTCTCTCGCACGGAATACGTTAACGCTTGCTTTTGTTCTGATATTGAAGCTCGTGTTTATACTCGAGAGGACCACGCGTCGACAGCGGGCTACCCCTTTTCTTCCTGTGTCTCTCCACGAGCCGTGTTGACGGTGGATTGTAGGAGCGTAGATATCTGGATGCCAGTTATTGAATTCAGGAGACGATGGAAACATTTTATTACAAAACACACATGTACTATAATTAAAGTAAATCGTATTCCTCTCGGGCAGGAGTACTGATAATGATCGGACTTGCGCCCCACTTCGCGCAGACCAATTACACGGAGGGTAGTCGGGTCACACACTGCCCAAATGATACAGGGTAATTCTGGAGCAACGCCCGTCAAGGAGATGCGCTGGCACCCCGTGGCGAGGACAGACCTTCGCTGTGCCTCACCCGATTTTTATGGCTTTTTTCCGGAAAAAGGTACGAATCCTGGGTCGAACGTAGCGAATTGAAGTCGACCCTCCGCAGTCGAGGGTGAATTATCCATTACAGCGTATTAAGAAACCCTTTTCTTCATCGTATCGAAAGGGAAGTGACGTCAATGGATGCCTTATGTTTTTCTGACGAAAATCATACCAAATGTCATGCAAATCGGACTACTTTGACACAAGCTATTTGTATTCCCTATGTAAAAGTTGTCCGATTTACACGACATTTGTAATGATTTTCATCGGAAAACCCCAAGGAATCCATCGGCGACACTTCCATATCCATACGATAAGGAATAACGAATTGTTTTATTTCATAAAAAGGTAGGTACAGGCTGATTCTGGTGCTGCGCCCGTCACCCCGTGGCGAGGACAACACCCCGCAGTGCCCATAGAATTTTATGGCTCTTTTCGGAAAAAGGTACGAATCCTGGGCCGAACGTAACGAATTGAAGTCGACCCTCCGCAGTCGAGGGTGAATTATCCATTTGAGCGTATTAAGAAACCCCTTTCTTCATCGTATCGAAAGGGAAGTGACGCCAATGGATTCCTTATGTTTTTCTGACGAAAATCATACCAAATGTCATGCAAATCGGACTACTTTGACACAAGCTATTTGTATTCCTTATGTAAAAATAGTCCGATTTTCATGATGTTTGGCATGATTTTAATCGGGAGAACGCCCGGAATCCATTGGCGTCACTTCCCCTTCGATACGATGAAGAAAAGAGTTTCTTAATACGCTCAAATGGATATTTCACCCTCGACTGCGGAGGGTCGACTTCAATTCGTTACGTTCGGCCCAGGATTCGTACCTTTTTCCGAAAAGAGCCATAAAATTCTATGGTCACTGCGGGGTGTTGTCCTCGCCACGGGGTGACGGGCGCAGCACCAGAATCAGCCTGTACCTACCTTTTTAAGAAATAAAACAATTCGTTATTCCCTATCGTATGGATATGGAAGTGTCGCCGATGGATTCCTTGGGGTTTTCCGATGAAAATCATTACAAATGTCGTGTAAATCGGACAACATTTACATAGGGAATACAAATAGCTTGTGTCAAAGTAGTCCGATTTGCATGACATTTGGTACGATTTTCGTCAGAAAAACATAAGGAATCCATTGGCGTCACTTCCCTTTCGATACGATGAAGAAAAGGGTTACTTAATACGCTCAAATGGATAATTCACCCTCGACTGCGGAGGGTCGACTTCAATTCGTTACGTTCGGCCCAGGATTCGTACCTTTTTCCGAAAAGAGCCATAAAAATCGGGTGAGGCACAGCGAAGGACTGTCCTCGCCACGGGGTACCAGGCCGCCGCATCTCCTTGACGGGCGTTGCTCCATAATTACCCTGTATCTGGTTAGGAAATAAAATAATTCTTTATTTTTTATCGTATAGATATGGAAGTGTCGCAGATAGATTCCTTGGGGATTTCCGATGAAAATCATGCCAAGTGTCGTGGAAATCGGACAACTCTTACATAAGGAATACAAATTGCTTGTGTCAAAGTAGTCCGATTTGCATGACATTTGGTATGATTTTCGTCAGAAAAACATAAGGAATCCATTGGCACCACTTCCCTTTCGATACGACGAAGCAAAGAATTTCTTAATACGCTCAAATGGATATTTCACCCTCGACTGCGGGGGCTCGACCTCAATTCGCTACGTTCGGCCCAGGATTCGTACCTTTTTCCGGAAAAAGCCATAAAAATCGGGTGAGGCAATGCGAAGGTCTGTCCTCGCCACGGGGTGCCAGCGCATCACACATTTGGGCAGTGTGTGACCCGACTACCCTCCGTGTAGTTGGTCTGCGCGAAGTGGGGCGCAAGTTCGATCATTATCAGTACTCCTGCCCGAGAGGAATACGATTTACTTTAATTGTGTGTTTTGTAATAAAATGTTTCTAACGTCTCCTGAATTCAATAACTGGCATCCAGATATCTACGCTCCTACAATCCACCGTCAGCACGGCTCGTGGAGAGACACAGGAAGAAAAGGGGTAGCCCGCTGTCGACGCGTGGTCCTCTCGAGTATAAACACGAGCTTCAATATCAGAACAAAAGCAAGCGTTAACGTATTCCGTGCGAGAGAAGGTGGGCATTGCTGTGAAGAGGGCCTCTTCAAGAGAGCAGCCGTTTGTGAGGAATGCAAATCCGAATGGTTCTGATACAATCTGCTCCCTATGATTGAAATTTAGTCTAGCAACTTTCACTCCTCCTAACCTAACCAATCGAACTTGCATCCCTCCCAAAAGAACCGGCCATCCGAGCGTAGAAGCAAGTGCGAAATAAATATACCGCAGATGTACCTACCTAAGTAGCATTTCTGACGGAAAAAAATTGTCCAGCCTTTGGGCCTGGCGTAGACCTTTGGCAGGTAGGTATCTATTTCAAAAGGTAGTGCCACCCGTGGAACCAGTAAGACCGTCCCCGGTCCGTGCTATACCAGACAGTTTTCTTCCAGTGAAAATCAGTAAATTTGCAAGCGCAATATCTTAAAAACCAGTGAAAATAAAGTGTATACATTAAAGCTTATTGAATTTGTCTTGGAACGCACTATCAACTCAGGTGTTCAAAAAAAATAGTTCCATTTGAAAAACCGAACTTGACCATCGTATCTTTTAAAATAATAATCGATAAAAAAATTCGTTCGCGCTAAATAATTGGCCCCCTCGGACCATGCAATTCCCTATTTTTTTTATATTTTTATCTCCAATAGTTTAGGAGGGAGCCGGCTGTTTAGCTTTCCCGCGGACACACTGTATACCACCAAAATGGCCGGCAAAGTATCCAAGTTCTTAGGTGGCCACTATAGTGGCCAGCCCGGCCACGACCGGTATGGCATATACTGGAATTTTTAAAATTTTGAACTTCAATGTTTCGAAGGGTTTGTGATATCGCTAATCACGATTCTTCGGTCAGACTATCGAAATTTTACGCAGAAACAGTGTTGCCAACCTAAACAAGCCTAAATGAATAACAGCTGTTACATTTATATATTATTCTTTCCTTTGGCGTTACCCAGGGCTAAAGATGTGGACGTAAAACGTTTTGTCACTCTTTTTTTGCATCTGGGGTTTTTTGAGTTATTTTTGGATTTGTTTTTTTTTTTAGTTTTCTGATTTTACTATAATGCATGGGCATTAGTGAGTTGCACGCCTGCAGCTCACATAATAAATAGTAAAATCAGAAAATTAAAAAAAAAAAACAAATCCAAAAATAACACAAAAAAAGAGCTACGAAACTTTCTACGTCCACGTCGTTAGCCCTGGGTAACGCCAAAGGAAAGAATAATATAAGAATTAAACTGCTGTTATTCATTTAGGCTTGTTTAGGTTGGCAACACTGTTTCTGCGTAAAATTTCGATACTCTGACCATAGAATCGTGATTAGCGATATCAAAAATCCTTAGAAACAATTTCAAATTCAAAAATTTTCAATGGCGACTATAGTGGCCAGCCCGGCCCTCTAAAGGTTAATGATCGAAAATTAAATCAGAGCCCTCAAAAACACACAAGACGATATAATTTTAGTAAGCACGCTTGTAACACGATCATCTTTTGTTGATGAAATAATGCACATCGCGACAATATGTCGCTGCGACGACGCGGGAAAATTTAAGGCAGTTTTAAAAATAAGAGCACGTCCCAGTTTTACCCAAGTACCCGGTACTGTCCGAGTTTCCCCTACATATGTAGATTCACGAAATGTACACTCCTTTGCCATATTCGAAGGAGTAGGATAACGTGAAACAGACAATTTTCATTGCAATGAATAATTAAGTAAGTATTCAAGGTTTAAAGACCAAAACGGACAATTATTTCTAGCGCGGTTAATGCATATTAATTATGTGCTTTTTACATGTTTAATTGTTAATTTATTTTGTAACATTGAATTTACATGCGTCCCCAATTTAAATTCCAACTAGCAGAAACCTATCACATGATTTAAATCTCTGGTCATGCGAAGATAAGAAAAAATTCTGTAAGCATCGAGACAAATAGGTACTGTATAATTTATTTACAATTTCCCTTACAAAAATATATGAAACAGCAAATAAGGTGCGTTTCATGAAAAGCGATTGAATGGAACTTGATATACACGTCAGGAAGTGAGTAAAAACTAAACGATGCCAAGGTTAACATCCATGTAGGCGAGTACTCACCGTTAATGTAAAAGTAATTCAAACTGGCAACAACACCGAGCCTCCATCGCGGCACTGTTACAAAGATCCTGTTGTGCGTCACCTCAAGGCCAAGGGGAAGATTGTCTTCCTGCTTGTATCCCGGAAAGAGTTGCTTGGTTTCGTTGTTTGGCCACTCGTAATCGAGCTGTTTCCATTGGAAAGCGACCCTGAGATTACCGTATGCGGTAACAGGATTCCAAAAACAACATTGTAATAGAACATTTAGAAAAAGCAGGATCCATCTGATCTGCATTCTCACTTTTCCTTTTTTCCTCGAATCGCCTTGGTTTCTTGTGCGCTGAGGCTGTAAATTAACATTCCTATGCAATTACATAATTCCTTGCTACAGACGTTTAAACGTCTATGCTTGTCTATCGACAGAATCTGACGTAATTCTGATTAACGGAGCGATAATTCAAAAACGTACAGTAGTTGATATTGTGTTTTCAAGTTTGAATCATCCAGTTTATCTGATAATTATTACTAACAGGAGTTTAATGACGAGGAACATTGTGCATTTACGTTATATGTAGATCAGAGCCATTAAGTACGAGCACGTAAGGTAACTGCACTAATATAGTTGGAAAAACGGCTGTACTACGGAATGACCCAACCACCGTGATGAATCGAAATTTTGAGGGGTTGGGCGGGAGACGGAGACAACTGCTAATATAAAATTTTAGCTTGGGCTCTATGTTGGTTTCTGAGATATTAATAAAAACTTTCAGAATAATACATTGAAATCTGCCTATACAGACGTTACTAACACAATCATCTTTTTGTCGTCGTTTAACTGTTTCGACTGTTTCACAGCCGACAATATTAGTATTGATTGTGGCTGGATTGGCGCGGAGAGGGGGGGGGGGCGTAAAGCATGGTACCGAACCGATGTGAGTTTGGAAATACTAAAAATGAGACTGCAGTATGACTGCAAACGTGGAAAAATTATTTGCAGAGTTGAAAGCCCGTTTCGTTAAAAATAGTCCGATTTAAATTATTTTGTGTCCAATTAATCAGAAGAATGCCAGGATTCCCTTGTTGTCACTTTCATATTGATATGATGAAAAATAAACAAATTAAGATTCTGTAGAATCGATGACACATCGCCGGGCAACGGCGATCGCATGCGGCTCCGGCCACAAAGGCTCCAGCCGGTTATTCAAGCGTCTAGTATAAAGCTACAATGAAAGATGAAAAATTATTCGGAACCCAAGGCCTTCGATAAACAAAATATCTTTCGCCGTCGGATGAATTCCCGTCGAATAAGCTGCTTCATCTGTGGCGCTTCGAATGAAGATAAATCATCTTATTCGATCTTCGAATAACTGATACGCGTAAAGTACGTTTTATCTAGAAATTATCTAGATATTATCTGTGGTCATCTTATTATTTTTCAGCAATTATTGGAAAATTCTTTTACCGTTTGCACATTTATATATATTTTATTGATGCCTGTACCCTGATATGTGTACTTACAATTGAGGCATTGAAAGCAACAACGGACTAACCAACATTTTTTGCGAAATTGTGTCAGTAGCAATAATGTATTCCAATAGGATCTACTAATCATTTAAAAGAGAAAACATTCATTTTTTTTCAATGTGGGTTAGTCCTTTGTTGCTCTCAATGCCTCAATTAGCTGTGTAATAAAGTGGTAAAACGGGATAAATAAATAAATAATATTTTTAGCTACTTGTTTGTATTAAATCAAGTATTGTCTCTTAAATGCGTTAACAATTTCAAATTCTTGTACTGTAAATTACCGTAAGTGTTAGAGCTCTTACTTTTTGACTCGTCGGGTACCCGTCTACTCAAAACAACTTCAAGTCATTGAATGTGGTATTGTTCGATCATTTTTGGCTAACATCAAACAATACCGCAGACAATACAACATTCAATTGCTGGAAATTGTTCCGGGTAGCCGTGTACTCGACGGGTCAAAAAGTTAGAGCTCTAGTAGGGTAAAGGCACCAGTAGTTGACCATGTATCAGTAGTTAACCACTTTAAAAAAAACATGAAAAATAAGGTTTTTAGAACTGACGATCTTTTGAACAAAGTGCAGTTCTCTAAGTGCAGTTCTCTTTCTATTTCCCTACATTCCCTAGTTAGGAGCTCTAGGTTTCCAACTTCATCCGCACGTAGGTCACAGCATCTCCCCTGTTTGTCTTCACAATACCTATCCAACTTCTCTAAATTATCACATCTCGCTGGTGCGATAAATTTTTGTCCTTCCCCCTCTTTACACAAATATTCTGGAAAACCTAATGTGCTATTATATTTATATCGACTATTATATTTCGATTGCACTACTTTCGAGTCCTGTCCTTGCTGTTGCACTTCTATATACCCCTACAGCACACTTTGTTGCAGGAATGTTGCATAACCGTTGCAGCACGTTGCAATGTTGCCGTTTGGTTACAGGTTGCATTGCAATTGTACTAATTAATTAAGTAATTGTATTAATTACTTATATCACATATGTCGACAAACGGAATACAGTGTTACATTTCACAGGCAACCTCCGAGGGAATATATTTAAACACGGACAATATGTGATATAAGTAATTAATACAGTTAGTTAATTAGCACTATAAGGTTTAAGCAAACTGTTAAACTGTATACAGCGATAAAAGATATTTGTAAAGAAGTCTGAGTTGTGAAATGGAAATCCACAAATACTAAAGACTAGAAAATAAAAAAATATATAAAAAAATTATGTTAAACGATTGTATTAAAAATGCGAATATTAGTTACGAATATTAGTTTACATTTGATAATACTTGTATAACAACGTTATAATTTTTGTTGATGATAACGATTTGTATATAGTGGTTACAATGTTTCAAAGGGAACTGGTGGAAGACGTTCCTTCCTTACTAACTATTTTAATTATTGCTTCGGGTTTTTGTGTGGTTTTGTCGTGACTTGTATTGTCCGTTGTACAGGGTAATAAGAAAGTATTGTTCGCCGCTTGGAGGGGTGAATCTACACCCCCGGATCGGTGGAGATTTGCAAAAAAAATTTGCTGCAAAATTGTTTATAACATTGAAAATCAATGTTAAATTTTTTTTTTACATCAACATATTCTGTCCGGCTTAAGGAGAAAAAGTTTGAAAGGAGCCATATGTCGCAAACGAACCGTTTCGTGGGGAAAAATTGTTAAAGATTTCGCAACGATTTGAATGTATAGAGTTGCACGTAGATGCTTGGGCCCACCACCACCACTTTGCCGTTTGCCAGTATTTACTACCTGAAGGGTAGTGGCCTGGGGTGGGTAGCTCCTGGGCTCTACGCAGACACAACACGGCGTTCAAAGGGACCGAAGACTGTGCAAGGTGCATTGACCCGGCTAGGCCTGAATTAAGTGGTGTTTTCCCAACAGAAATTCGGAGTTGACTGTTTAGAATTTCTACCTATCTTTTGAATTTTTTTTATTTTTTTTATTTTTTTTTATAGAGGAGGAAAATGCATTACGCATACCCAGGCAGGGTTGCCTGGATTATGTGGGACTCGCCGCTGCTAGCGGGATACCCACTAAAAACCCCCTCTTTCTTGGCCTCCTTCGTATGGCTCCCTATGCTACGGCCGGGACTGCTGATTGACAGGGGGAAAAGTTTAAAAGGAACCATATGTCGCAAACGCACCATTTGGTGGGAAAAAAATTGACTAAGTTGAATTGTGAAGGTTAGACGATATTAACTTATTAACTTACCAACGTTCTCGATGGTTCACCTCCTGCCTCTTCTTCTCACCCACAGGACACTCCCATCGTTGTTGATGGCGCGTAGCATCCGTGCCTGTCCGGTGGTTTCGATGTGACCACCGTCATTATCGAGACACTGTTGTAGTCTTGATCGCATGTTTCGGCGAACTTTTTCAAAAGTGTCCGGCGAATTCTGTATCGTTCGGAACGCTTCTTCAATTCGGTGTTTCAATTGTTCCCGCGTTTCAATTTGTCTGCCCGATCTATAGACACTGTCTTTCACGGCTCCCCACATAAAAAAATCCAGGGGATTGGGATCGGGCGAACGTGGTGGCCACAAATGAGGTGCAGGGTCGCGTGCTATCCACCGTGTGCCGAACATTCGCGGTAGGTAAGCCCTGACTGCCAGGGTGAAATGTGCTGGTGCACCATCGTGCATAAAATACAGCGACCGGCGTCTGTTTGGTGGAACTACTTGGCGAAGTTAGGCTAACAAATGTCGTCGCAAAAAGCGCAAATACGTAGCACCGTTTAATCTGGGCAAATAAACAGGGCCAATAATTTGATTCCCCACAATTCCTGCCCACACATTTACTGAGAAACGTCCCTGATTAAAACGTTGGACGGTTGCATGGGGAATTGCATAGGCCCACACTCGTGTGTTTTGCCTGTTTTGCAGAGTCGCGCTTGAAAAAGTGCTTTCGTCGGTGAAAAGCACATTTTCTAGGAAGCGGTTATTCTGTCGTAATTTGCGCAGCATCCAACGACAGAAGGTACGCCGAGCAGCGTAATCACCTGGACGGAGTGCTTGGACCCTCTGAATTTTGAATGGTCGTAGTCCTTCTTCGCGTATGATACGTCGCACCGTCACGTGCGAAATACCTACGCGACGAGCAATGCCCCGGAGGCCCATTAGCGGGAAGGCACGCGCTAACGCGATTACGCGTTCTTCCGTTCTCCAAGGTACGCGAGGTCTACCTGGTCTCGGGTGATTATCCACTGCCACATTAAATTCTGCTACATTCAGCTCCGAAAAACGATGGTCGAGGCGTTGAAATTCCCGTCGGTACGGGACTCGTATTTCTTGGCCACTGTCCACTAACCATTGTCTATAAATTTCCCGGGCTAATGAATAGTCTCTGTTTGCTTCGTCAATGGCACGAAGCATTTGCCGAACGTTTCCCCCATCATGGCGACCTCTGCCTCTCAAACGTCGCTCCATGACACTCGGGTACCACGGGTAATCACTAGATATTAACAAATAACTAATAAAAGATAACTATACTAGTCACTAAACTACACTATGTAATATATGTTCCGTGTGTGTCCAATACACGCAACCACTACACGCGATGCGACGCGAAACCCGGTGTCTCAGCGATGAAGACTCTGTTTGTTTGATTTTCGCTCCTAAGTGTTTAGGAGGCGCCGAAAATCCAACTGATGGTATTTCCTTGGTGTAGGAGGCACCTTGAGCTTTGGAAATTCCTCGGTGGAGGGGGAGCCCCCTCCTCCTTGAAGAACTAAACGAAGAAAATGCAAACATCTGGTTCCCCAAAAATTAACAGGCAATTCGATCGGTCTGAGCGTCTCGTCCAGGGTGGCGGTTTATGACTGTATTGTTCTGCGAGTACGCGCCGGGGAACGGTGCGCGCGGGACCCAGGTCATCACGTGCAATCCAAGGAGCAATATGCATAAGGATGTTACATGCCCCTATCGGTTCATCCCGTGCTTGCTGTCCTCGCGTCGCTTTCCGTCGAATCGGCGATTCAGCGGAATCGCCTCGCGCGCGGCAGGCAGGTCGCCGAACCGCGGAATGTATGGTCGTAGGCACAACGTGACCATCGACAGCCCGGGCCTCGATATTTCCGAAGAAGGAGCGATCGACAGGTGCCGACGGGGCGATTTCCTCCGAGGGATTTCGAAAACGCGAGGCACGGACGGTAGCAACGGGACGAGTTTCGAGGCATTCAATTTCGGGAGCTCGAAGTAGGCAGTCACGACGAGCCAGAGGGCCGTCCAGATACCGCGACCGCGTCTCAGCGTCAAGTCCGCGAATTACGAACGGCCGAAAGTAATTCGTGCAAGGGGTACCTCCATCCGACATACCGTGAACGGCCCAGCCGGGAGAGCCCTTGCGCGTCACTCGTGATCGACGTAGGAACGCGTAGAGAGCAGACGATTAGAGACCGCGGACAGCGACGAGGTGACCGACTTCCGAGTGCCATCCGAGAGCACAGAAGCGAGCGACCACGACCTACGTTTGGGTCAGCGACACAGCGAGCGACCGACATACGAGCCGGAGAGCGTGCCGTGCGATACAGCGAGCGACAGCTGAGACGGAGCGCCGTCTCAAGGTAGGATAATTCCGTATTATTCTTGTAACAATACATCTTGCATCATTGGTTTTCCCTTATATCCCTTGTACTCTTTGATTTAACCTCTTATTACCCTCCAAATTCCCGGTAAGTGTAGTCAAGGCGTGCTTTAGCACCTTGATAGAGCAGCGAACCCGGTAAATCATTCCAACCGCTCGGGGTGATTTACAAAAGTCGCTTCAGGACGTAACAAACTGGTGTCAGAAGTGGGATACCACTTCTTCTTTTCTAAATCCGTTCTTACTAGAATAAAAGTGCGTGCCGTCGCTACGAACCGCGACCAGCCGCAATCTTATCTGCTCGTAACTTGACTACACTTCCTACTACATTGCAATGACGGGTGGAATTTTGAGATCACCACCCCCGCCACATTCTTCCAATTCCCATACCACAGATAATGTTCCACCCCCTGTTCCTCCCACCTCACCACCAGCCCTAAACAGCCGACCATCTTTTGGTTCTCGGACGAACGACCCAGAAATGTCTGTAATAGACGTGTGGCGTTCCCGAGAAGATGAAGAGAGAGTATATCGGGCGCTTGACGGCATTCCCCGTTTCGACCCTGATTTTGTAACATTAGAGGACTTCGCTGCCTCGATACAGCGGGCCATACAGCGAATTCCACCCGGTCAGGAAGAACGATTTCTGACCGAGCTCATATACAAATTAAAAGATCCTATTAGATACTACGTCGAGGGGAAAGGTTGTCAAAGCGTGACCGATCTGCTCTCCCTTCTACGGGTCCGATATTCCCCATGCCGCGGTTATGAGGAGCTCAGATTGGAACTAGAACGTATAAGCATGTTTCCCCGGGAGCGCCTAATAGATTTTATTCACCGCGTAAGCCGCCTGTACCGACAGGTGATCGTAAGAGCGAAAGAATTAATCGGAGAAAACGTCGAAAGGACCATTAGGGACGTGGAGCGATTGGCTCGGACCTCGTTTATCACGGCATTACCTCAAAGAATTGCGACTAAAGTAGCCTTGTCAAATCCCGAATCTTTGGACGATGCGTTCGATTTGGCGTTACACGCCCAAAGGCGAGAACAAGAATCGTCCGGTTTGCCACGCGAGGAGACGTATGGGTACACCGGAAGCGCGCGACCCCCGTCGCCGTACGACCCCCAACGTAGTTGGACCGAATGGAGACAACCGCGAGAGGAGGACTCGTATCGCGAACCCCCTGCCCCGTACTCCGCTTATAGCTCCCCTCGCCATCGGTACGAATATTATCGGGAGCCGTATTATCGCGATCCGACACCGGAGCGCCGTCCGACGGCCTTGCTGACGAGGCAAGGCGAACGCCCGTCGGATTATGAACATAGAATGTACGAGCCCGGTGAAAGATTCTCACGCGGGGGATTTAGGAATAATAGGCAGTCGCGACCACGCGGAGCTGGATCATATCCACCTCGCGAACCACCCAGATATGGGCCCCGCGAACAAGGAAGGTATGAACCCCGCGAGTCGCCAAGATATGACTCCCGGAGATACGAGCCGCGTGAACCCGAAAGATATAATTCACGCGAACCTGGAAGATACCAATCTCGCGGATCGCCGGAACCTAGAAGAAATGAATCCCAAGAGTCGCCAAGAAGGGCGGAATACGAATCGTACCCAGAAAATCGCAATCATTTAAACTCCCAGCGCGCCCGCCCGTTCGACCGAAACGAGGCGGGCGGGTCCTCTTCGCAGGCCCAAAGATCGCCTCCGCCAAGATCACCTCGAAATCAGAGCCAACCACGGGACTCATACGCGCGGAGTCCCCCCGCATCCGGATCAAGGCCGAACAATTGGAGAACGGCGAGGGAGAATTCATAGTAGACACGGGTTCAGCATTGAACCTGTTAGAAATCGGGTCTGCCAGCTCAAAGGCCATGGTTATAAGCATGACGCCCCTTGAAATTAACGGATTGAACGGAAGGGTCATGACATTAGGAACGACTGCGTTAAAGGTAAACGGCAGCTGGGCGTTATTCCATGTATTAAGCATGCCTAATTTACCCGAAGGGATCGCCGGTCTAGTCGGGAGTCCGTATCTGCTTCAGGAGGAAGCCATCGTCTCGTATCACCTACGCACGATGGTAACAGCGAAACACCCAATCCGCCCCGTAGTTTTCTCCAATTCGGAAGAATTAGAAGATACGTTGACGGCATGCAAACAGAGTCAGGAGGACTTTCTAACACGTTTAAGTGAACCATTGGCATTAGAGTCAAACGGCGAACAAATAAACCTCTGCTGCCCTGAAGACCACGAGCGGGATTGCCCCTCCCTCTTTCCTGAAGAAGAGCTCGACGTTAGCGAAGATCAGGATTTGGGGAATTACCGCGTTGAACAAAAACCTCCCGAGGAGCGAATACAACACATAGTCGGAACGCTGAAGTTAGAGGAATTAGACCCGGAACCACGTCAGACAATCGAAGACTTGGTTATAAGGTATTCGGACCGATTTTTCGTACCTGGAGACCCGCTGGGCGAAACAACGTCTATAGAGCACACCATCCCGTTAACCGATTCAAAGCCCGTGTTCACTCGCCAATACCCGCATTCGCCGTTAATGGACGAGGAAATCGCCAGACAAATGCACAATCTGGAAGAGTTGGGAATAATCGCTCCTTCGTCTTCGCCACATAACTCACCCCTGCACATAGTCCCGAAAAAGGAGGACGAAGAAGGAAACAAACGATGGAGGGTGGTGGCCGACTTTAGAAATTTGAACGCGATAACAATTGACGACCGTTTCCCCTTGCCGCGAATTACGGACATTCTCAATCGATTAGGTGGAGCCCAATATTTCTCAGTTTTCGACTTGGCAAACGGTTTCCATCAAATCCCTATGGCTCCGGAGGACCGTGCAAAAACCGCGTTTACTACCCCCGACGGACACTACGAATACCTCCGCATGCCTTTCGGATTAAAGAACGCTCCGGCTACTTTCCAGCGTTTAATGAACCACGTTTTGAGAGGGCTCATCGGGAAAGAGTTATTCGTGTATTTAGACGACGTGGTAGTATATTCGAATACACTCGCGGAGCACAAACACCGGCTAGAGAGATTCTTCGAACGCCTACGCGAACATAACTTGACTCTACAGACGGAAAAGGCCAAGTTCTTGAAGGACAAGGTCATATATCTGGGCCATATAATAGCAGCTGACGGAGTACGACCTAATCCGGAAAAGATCAAGGCCGTCGCCGAGTTCCCCGTGCCAAAAACTCGGAAAAATTTGAAGCAATTCCTAGGCCTCGTAAATTACTATCGCCGTTTTATCCCAGATATGGCAAAACGCGCTAGACCTCTTACAAATTTGACTAGCCTGAGAATCCCATTCTTTTGGACTGAAAAACACCAGGAAAGTTTCGAAGATTTACGCGAGGTACTCTGTAAAGAGCCGGTTCTACGTTATCCAAATTTTGACGAACCATTTATTATTACAACGGACGCTTCCGACATAGCCGTCGGCGCGATTTTAAGTCAAGGCAAAATAGGCGAGGACCCGCCCATAGCGTACGCTTCGCAGGTACTCAACTCCGCACAAGAAAACTACTCCACCACGGAAAAGGAATGCTTTGCGATAATCTACGCCGTAAAACAATTTCGAACATACATTTACGGGCGAAAATTTTCCCTGGTAACCGATCACCGGCCCCTTCAATGGCTATTCTCAGTAAAAGATCCGGTGTCGCGACTCGCCCGGTGGAAGATTACCCTCGCGGATTACGATTATGAAATCGTTTATAAGCCTGGTCGGGTAAACGCAAACGCAGACGCGCTATCTCGAAATCCGGTCTCGCACGCTTTTCCGACTACCACAAAGGAAGCATTGCCCACACGTGGAAATGAGGGGATAGCAACGCGTGCAGGAGCGCGTCACCAAGGTAGGCCAAGACCAAATTATGAAGAACCACCGTCATTCGACTTCAGAGAGGATTCCACACTGGAGGGACAGGAACTTGGTCAGGAGCTGCCAGCAACACAAGGGGATAACACCGACGATCTGGAGAGTAGGGCGAACTCAACTGTCCTGGATACAAGTGAAGGAAGGACGGGAATGCCCGAATTCCTAGAGACAGGAGACGAAGGCTCCACCATGATAACAGAAGGCAAGGATACAGGGCTAACGCAGGACCAACTCACCTTCTTGAGGAGTCTGGACGAACCACCCCGCTACCAGCACATCGAGGGAGACAACATGGACTCCACTTTTGGAAGTAACGATTCCAGGATAGGCCCATTCTCCCAGGAGGAAATCACCATCTTGAAGAGTCTTGACGAGGAATTCCCCCTAGAGGAAAAGGGAGAAACAGCGGATCCCCAGGGAAAGGTCAGTCCGCAGGGGACAAAACCAAAATCGGGCCCGAAGAAACGAGTATCATGGGGTATACCCCTACATGAAGAAGCCCTGGATATCCCACAGTCAACCATGATTTGTCCGGAGGGCGAAACATTGGAGGAACTGAAGGATCAACGGCCCCCTATAGACAATTCCAGCATGAGTCCAAGGCCCGATGTAATCGAAATGCCTGACTCGACAGAACGATACGAAGCGAACATCGGGCCATTCACCGTCCCACAAAATTTTCCTAGAACGAACACCCCTGAGGATGAATTGCAGACAATGCAGTGCGAAGTGAAAATCGCAAGGACCACACTTACATCCTCTCGCGACAATTATGCTCATTTTATATCGTCGGACAGAATATTAACTAGCCCAATTTGTAAAACTCTGAAGGCTATAGGACTACTCGACGAAACAAAATTATTATCCGAGGAATTAATCAAGAATCGCGTGATAGTCACCCGTAATGAAGAAGGAAAGGTTTTTAGCGTCGTTGGAATGAACAGCTTTTATCACGAAATGGGGGAAAATGAGTTGGCACCGGCATTAACAGCGCTTAGAAGCGCCGTGGAATGTGATCGCGTCCGCTCGTTTCGGATAGCGGCGCATGGCGAAACCTTACACCGGTTCGATGCCGAAACGCTCGAAAAATATTTCAAAATTATTTTCAAACATACGCCGATGTCAATTACAATTTGTACAGGAGAAATCCAATTACCGCCGGAAACCGAGCGGGAAAATATTATCCGCCACTATCACGAAAGTTTGATAGGAGGGCATAAGGGCGTAACTAAAACATACCGACGCATTCGCAGTCTATTCGACTGGCCCCATTTACGTCGAGATGTAGAGGATTTCGTGCGGAGCTGCCAGAGCTGCCAAGAACAAAAGCTCGTACGCATTAAAACACGGGAACCAATGCTAATCACGGATACGCCTGCACGGCCCTTTGATAAAGTAGCCTTGGACACCGTAGGACCGCTACCCCCTACCCCTAGCGGAAACCGTCACGTACTTACAATGCAATGTCAATTATCTAAATTCTGTATGGCGGTGCCATTACCCGACATCCGAGCCGTCACCGTGGCCGACGCGTTATCACGTTACTTTATCGCGATCTTCGGCGCACCGCGTGCAATACTAACAGACCGCGGAACGAGTTTTATTAATAACACAATACAGGGAATAGCCCAAACTTTTAAAATTAAACATGTAACGACGTCGGGATATCGACCACAGACTAACGGTTCCCTGGAAAGAAGTCATATCGTCTTAACCGAATATTTGAAACACTACCTGGAAAGATACGAAGACTGGGACTTGCTACTCCCATTCGCTATGTACTCATACAACACCTCGGTGCATGAGGCAACAAAGTTCACTCCATACGAGGTGGTTTTCGGACAATTAGCTCGGGATCCATTTACGCCTATGGCCCGTGAAGAACTACTCACTTATCCGACATACGTACAAAATTTGGTAGAACGATTGGAAGAAATTCGAAACACTACGCGATCAAACTTGGGCACGAGCAAATCGCGTTCGAAAAATATTTATGACCGAAAGAGTAACCAAGTTATATTTGCCGAAGGCGACCTTGTCTACGTTCTAAAGGAACCTCGGCTCCATAAATTCGACCCCCATTACATAGGCCCTTATAAAATAAAAGCAATTACTGACCAAAATAATGCAATATTGATTTCGGATGAGGGGCGACAGATAATTAAACATTTCGATAAATTGAAACATGCTTATACTAAGGAAAATCCACCTTGACGCTAATAAAGCGTATCCAAATGGTTTCAGCTTACAACGGACCAGCGGAAGGGCTCATTTAGCCGACCCTCATAACCAAGGTCCCACATCCCATACATATAATTACTCTATTCCTTAATCTCACTTGTTTTTCGTATTGCAGTAGACATTTACTTAGAATAATAGAATTCCTCGCGAAAGTCATGGATAGACGTGGCCTGCTATTATTCACGTTCTTATGGACGAGTGCCACCACTAAGGCCATAGACGGGGACTACCAACTAACTCCGTTAAACCCCAACCCGGGATTGTACTACGAGCAAATCCGACCTCTCCGAGTTTTCCACACCCAATGGAGATTGGTGACCGGCATCGAAGTCGCGGAAGTATTAACCTCGCGACCACAAACCCAACCACAAATCCACAGGATGAAAGCCTTATGTACAACTTATAACTGGACGTCTTGCCCGGCCGACGACCTCAACGCGGCCCTGCAACGAAAACTCCTCGACGGTAAAAGATACGAGGAACTGCTATTAAGCATATTGGGAAAACCACAGCTCCAACGTACCAAACGATCGGTACCTCTGGGATTCATCGGATCGCTGAGTAAGGCCCTCTTCGGAACACTGGACAACGACGACGCGCAATACTATAATAAGGAAATAGATAAACTTTACAAAGACCAAAATCATCTCGCCGAATTGTTAGGAAACCAAACGCACATTATAAAATCAGAATTTCAGGATATACATAACTCGATAAAATCTGTGTCGGGCGCCATACGAAACATGAACGATAGGATTAGGGAAATAGCGGCGGCCACCCGTCAATTAGACGAACGCGAAACAAGAGTAGAATTAGAATCAGCTTTTTCGTCATGGACGTTCCTAATGACCAGGCACGTGGACGAATACGTGACCGCTCTGATCGTAATAACCGACGCGCTCACGTTTGCGAAACTTGGTATCCTACATCCGGCCGTTCTGTCCCCAAGTCAGCTAGCGCAGACCTGCGAAAGAATTCGCGAAACCACGCCATATGAATTTCCGCTGACTCCGGAAGAATTGAATTCCGAACAGCTACAAGGGGTGACCAAATTAAACGTAGTTTATTCACAGGGACGGATCATCTTGTCACTCGACATCCCTTTATTAGACCAAATTCCTTTCGATCTTTATTACATTCAACCCTGCCCTTCATTCCAAGCTATATCGACCAACGTCTCTACCCCAATATTCATAAAACCAAGGACAGCATATTTAGCAATCAGCAGAGTCAACTCTCAATACTTCATGCCAGACGAAAACTACATCACAGGATGCAGGAAACACCATCGGATGTATATGTGCGAACTCAGCGTACCACTCCAGGACTTGGAAAAAGCCCCAAGTTGCGAGACAGATGCCTTACTAAAACCACAAAACATCAAGTGGCCTAGCTGCAACATTCAAGCCCTCCCCGGAAGCCGAACTTTCCTCAAGAGAATGATCGCACCCAACACCTGGTTATATTCTGTCAAGAACACCCTGGCACTGCAGGTACGGTGCAATAAGCATTCGGCCGGATACGAAGTGCTCCAGGGGGCAGGAATATTACAATTGAGGAGAGATTGTGAGGCCAAACTCGGGACTGACCAGATTTGGGCATCCGGAGTCGACACTGAGACGCTCACAACGATATACAAACCATCCATAGGCATAAATATTTCCGAAATCTTACCTACCCTTACGGAACATCACGTGAAAATATTGGCTGACCATCAAGAAAAGGAACCACAGGGAACCCTTTAGGATGCCCATGCGGAAGCTAATGCAATCGCATTGGACGATATAGAGAGACAAGCAAGAGAAATAGCAACACATCACCGGACAGAAAATCTATCTACATACGTCACCTTTGGACTGCCAGGATTGGGAGGAACCTTCATAATCATCATTACTGTCTGGATTGGATACCGTTTTCTGAAGGCACGCCGGATCCAACATCGCGAGCCACTAAGGAAGGAGGCAAGGGTTGATATAGAAATGGCACCACCCCGTCCTCCTCCTCAAATAATTTCCAGACCCCGACCTCTTGCTATCACATCTTTTCCTTCCGACCTACCCGTTATACCATCCACAAGGACAAGAGAGAGAGCCCTCGTAGAACGAGCGAGAAGTTTCGCGGGTTCCGAGCCATACTTCGAAGTATTTTAGACCTTAGTTTGCTGATCGCAGCAAAAACCCCCGCGCGTTAGGCTAAGTACCGATCCCCACGAGGCGCCCTGCTGTGAAAATTTAGGTAGTAGGGACAATAGCATATAAGATAGCACTTAAGCAATGCGAGTAGCAGTCCTTATAACAATTTTTCAACACGAAACATATTGAAAACGGATCGAACAATGTACGCGCCAAGGTTCAACGATACCAAGTACCAGCGTATGTCACTCGCGGAAGTGATCCTTCCCCAATATCTACAAGCGCCATTCGGAAGGAGATACTGTGTCCGGCCCACACAGAGTATCCTCGGGGGTGACGGATGTGTGTGGACACACCGGACCAACAGAACGCTTACCCTCTGCGAAGCCTGTGCGTGGCTAAGGCCACCAGGGGACTTTGCCGACTACAACAGGACCCCGGTGCACTGGTTGGCAGAGGAAGTGACACTTGCTCTAACGAAGTGTGCTAAATGCCGACGACGACACCTGCAATGGTCCATTCCGGACAACTGTACGGGCTGCTTAAGGGCAGTCTTGGACATCAAGCCGCGGTATCTGCCAGCCTTCCCAATCTTAGAGGCGCCCCGGCCCCTGGAACCGCCCAAACCCCGGGACGTTCCATGGGTAATCCCAGCAGGAGCAGAGTGAGGGACCACAGCTCCTCAGCGCTAGGTAATTACGCAACAATCTGTAATCACTCTAGAGTGACGCGACCGGGTCGTAATTTTTTTCGCTTTCGTTAAATTCGCAGCAGGGTGCCGCCCGGACAGCAGCGTCCCAGGGCCGTCAGGATCCCTACCGCCCACCCTTTAATTTTTTTTTTATATATATATATCTATTATTGTATTTCTTTTCAATGTAACAATATATTGTTTCCCTTTTCGCCTAATTGTGACTCATTCAGGGTTATCCCCTTGCGTTCCCCTTAGTCTTACAAGTTGTTAATAGCGCTAATGGTTAAGTATAATTTTAAGTCATCCACTAAAGCGTACGCGACGACAGCTTCGCACGTGCTCATGAAATGGCCTCTCGAGACCATTTCATGTCTAAGTGGGGAGGTGTTACATGCCCCTATCGGTTCATCCCGTGCTTGCTGTCCTCGCGTCGCTTTCCGTCGAATCGGCGATTCAGCGGAATCGCCTCGCGCGCGGCAGGCAGGTCGCCGAACCGCGGAATGTATGGTCGTAGGCACAACGTGACCATCGACAGCCCGGGCCTCGATATTTCCGAAGAAGGAGCGATCGACAGGTGCCGACGGGGCGATTTCCTCCGAGGGATTTCGAAAACGCGAGGCACGGACGGTAGCAACGGGACGAGTTTCGAGGCATTCAATTTCGGGAGCTCGAAGTAGGCAGTCACGACGAGCCAGAGGGCCGTCCAGATACCGCGACCGCGTCTCAGCGTCAAGTCCGCGAATTACGAACGGCCGAAAGTAATTCGTGCAAGGGGTACCTCCATCCGACATACCGTGAACGGCCCAGCCGGGAGAGCCCTTGCGCGTCACTCGTGATCGACGTAGGAACGCGTAGAGAGCAGACGATTAGAGACCGCGGACAGCGACGAGGTGACCGACTTCCGAGTGCCATCCGAGAGCACAGAAGCGAGCGACCACGACCTACGTTTGGGTCAGCGACACAGCGAGCGACCGACATACGAGCCGGAGAGCGTGCCGTGCGATACAGCGAGCGACAGCTGAGACGGAGCGCCGTCTCAAGGTAGGATAATTCCGTATTATTCTTGTAACAATACATCTTGCATCATTGGTTTTCCCTTATATCCCTTGTACTCTTTGATTTAACCTCTTATTACCCTCCAAATTCCCGGTAAGTGTAGTCAAGGCGTGCTTTAGCACCTTGATAGAGCAGCGAACCCGGTAAATCATTCCAACCGCTCGGGGTGATTTACAAAAGTCGCTTCAGGACGTAACAAGGATTAACTCAGGGTGAAAAACGTCTAATAATGGTCATTTCGGACGAGCGCTGCGGGGTCAATGCGATTTCGAATCGGTACTTATATATATATATGTATGTATATATTACACGTGACGCAATTTTCGCGGCAGTATTGTTATAGCGTTTGAATTGGACCTACAAAGGTGGGATCTCCTAGCAGTGCGCCGGTGTAATGGAGAAGCGTGCATCTGTTTTTCCTACGCGTCTGAGGCGCGTCTGCCACAGCAGCAGCTTAGGCTACTCTAGACTCAAATGCACTGCGATGAGTGTCTGTTAAGGGGTTATACCTAGTCAGGCGGCCGAAAAGAGGCGAATGTTTGTGAATTTTTTTTTAAAAAGCGGAATCATATATTTTTACAGAACTTTTTGCACTTAAAAGAACAACATTTAAAGAGCATTCGGTCATTTTTTCGTAGAAAATATTTAGGTTTAAAATAAAGTAACAACCGACATCCAAGAAGCCTTTTTAAAAATTTGATTTTGCGGTGAGCACTGCCATTCGGAACCAGATTATTTAAAATTAAAAAACAAAAAAGATTTCGTTAGTATATTAATGTATCTTCCGCCTAATGGAGGGAATTTCCGAAATATTAATTTAAAACAAAATTATTTAAAGTTGAAATCCTGATTTTTAAAGTTGAAATCCTGATTTTTTCATGCAAAAATTCACGGGAAAAAATCAGGATTTCAACTTTAAATAGCCGCAATTTTGTTTTAAATTAATATTTCGGAAATTCCCTCCATTAGGCGGAAGATACATTAATATACTAACGAAATCTTCTTTGTTTTTGGATTATAAATAATCTGGTTCCGAATGGCAGTGCTCACCGCGAAAACAAATTATTAAAAAGGTTTCTTGGATGTCGGTTGTCACTTTATTATAAACATAAATATTTTCTACGAAAAAATTACCAAATGCTCTTTAAATGTTGTTTTCTTAAGTGCAAAAAGTTCTGTAAAAATATATACTTCCGCTTTGTCAAAAAAAATTCACAAACATTCGCTTCTTTTTGGTCGCCTGACTAGGTATAACCCCTTAAAGGCATCCGCCGGTCAAAAATATCGGAAAATTTTTGTTTGCATTTTTGCATTCAACAGTAGCTCAAAAATGCTCAGTTAAAATTTTGGATGGAAATTCCTAACGTTAGAGATTTTCTAGGCATTTCAGGGGAGTCACCAGTGTGACGGCTTTTAAATAGGTGTTTTTTGAAGATGGATTGTGAAGCAGGTATAATAGAGAGAAATCTAATTTTTCTTTTAATTAATAATACATTTATTAATCTAAAGAAAGAATCAATTTTTTTTAATCGAATAAACGCATGGAAAATAGGGCACTCACGGTGTTCGCGAACGAGATAACGCGATGAGCGTGAGCACTGCCGGGGAAGTTATGTTCGAAGTAAAGCGCAGTTTTTGAGTTGAGCAATGTACAGTGGTCTATTTTATTTTGGTACACTCGCGGAGTGAGTCAGAAGTCAATAAAATGGTGAGCGGTGAGAACAGGCACGTTGTGCTGTACAATTGAGAACTCTCGCTGAGAGTTTTACGCACATTGACTACGCGGTCGCACCCCGATCCACAATCGATTTGCGCGTGAGATTGAGACCGAACTTGCAACGAGGTGAGCACTGAGATTCTCGATGAGAATCTGGAGCACTGAGATTCTCGATGAGAATCGTGAGCACTACAGACAGAGATTGGTGAGAAGGTTCAATAGTTACGTGTTAAACGTTTGCGAAAAACCGACGCGTCTACGCACGTACTCTGAGAGAACAAGAATGAAAACCGTTGGACAATCCGACTTCCTGTACGGGTCGTCTCGAACATTCTCGACGATCGACCGACGTGGGGAAATCGGATTGGTTGAGCCACAGATGAGTTAAATTGTGAATGGCTACGCGTATTCTACAACCGGCTGAAACAGTGTCACGCGATGCGCTGATTGGCTGATCGTCGGTCGCGGAGCGCAGATGATTGGCCGATCGACGGTCGCGGAGCGCCGATGATTGGCAGATCGATCGTGGATCGGTCGTGGCGTTACGCAGTCCAGGAGGTGCTGCGGTGATTTGAGGTGTGGCGGAGATCGGAACTACCGATTCTCGAACACACGGGCAAGTCCCCGTCACTATAGACGAACCCGCTCGGCGCCAAACTTTAAGTAGGTTTTTTTTCAATACTGAATTTGGCAATCATCGCCCATTTGTTTCTTAACACTGCCTAGCGCGATAACGACACATGCGTAATTAACCTTCCGGTACTCGCGCCTATTTGGGTCCCGCGAGCACTCGCGTCGTGCACTGAGTGCACGGTGACGTATTATTAACCTGCGGGCAGCCTTTTTGGTTGAAAAAAATGATTTACCGTGATGTATTGTACCCAGCACCCCTATGTATTCTTCCAGCGGACATTTTTGCATAATGCTACGCACTTGTCAGGTTCAAATTCAGTTTAGAAGTGTTTCTGATTGAATGAAAACGAAAGTATGCCGCGTATCTTGCCAGCGACCGCGCCCGTGTACTCACAAGTACGCCTCCAATTGCTTTGGTTTTTGGATATGTTTTGGAGGACCGAAAAATAAGATATACGTGTTTTTTTATTTTGGCCTGCTTGCATGTTTAGGGGGTGCAACCACCCCTCAAAGGTTTTCAGGTTTTCGCCTCTGTTTGTTCTGGTTTTTTTATATGTTTTAGTGGACCGAAGAATAAGATATACGTGCTTTATTATTTTTGCCTGTTTGCATGTTTAGGGGGTGAAACCACCCTTCAAAAGTTTTCAGGTGTTCGCCTCCGATTGTACTGGTTTTTGGATATGTTTTATGGAATCGAAAAATAAGATACACGTGTTTCTTCATAGCGGCCCGTTTTCATATTCAGGGGGTGAAACCACCCCTCAAAGTTCATAAGGGGTACAAAATTTTGTTGAGTCAAATTTCATATGGAAAAACATATCCAACAACCAAAGCAATCGGAGATGATCACCTGAAAATTGTATACCTTGGGGGAAGCTTTCACCCCCTAAACATGCAAACAGGCCTAAATAGAAAGATACCTGTTTCTTATTTCTCGGTCCTCTAAAACATACCCAAAAATCAGAGCCATCGTAGACGAACACCTGAAAATCATGTAACTTTGAGGGGTGGTTTCACCCTCTAAACATGCAAACAGGCTAAAATAAAAAAACACGTGTATCTTATTTTTCGTTCCTCTAAAGCATATCCAAAAACCAGATCAATCGGAGGCGAACACATGAAAACATTTGAGGGGTGGTTGCACCACCTAAACATGCAAACAGGCCAAAATAAAAAAACACGTACATCTTATTTTTCGATCCTCCAAAATATATCCAAAAACAAGAACAATCGGAGGCGAACACCTGAAAACCTTTGAGGGGTGGTTGCACCCCCTAAATATGCAAACAGGCTAAAATAAAAAAACACGCGTATCTTATTTTTCGATCCTCCAAAATATATCCAAAAACCAGAACAATCGGAGGCGAACACCTGAAAACCTTTGAGGGGTGGTTGCACCCCCTAAACATGCAAACAGGCTAAAATAAAATAACACGTGTATCTTATTTTTCTGTCCCCTAAAACATATCCAAAAACCAGAACAAACGGAGACGAACACATGAGAACCTTTGAGGGGTGGTTGCACCCCCTAAACATGCAAACAGGCTAAAATAAAAAAACACGCGTATCTTATTTTTCTGTCCCCTAAAACATATCCAAAAACCAGAACAAACGGAGACGAACACCTGAGAACCTTTGAGGGGTGGTTTCACCCCCTAAACATGCAAACAGGCAAAAATAATAAAGCACGTATATCTTATTCTTCGGTCCACTAAAACATATAAAAAAACCAGAACAAACGGAGGCAAAAACCTGAAAACCTTTGAGGGGTGGTTGCACCCCCTAAACATGCAAGCAGGCCAAAATAAAAAAACACGTATATCTTATTTTTCGGTCCTCCAAAACATATCCAAAAACCAAAGCAATTGGAGGCGTACTTGTGAGTACACGGGCGCGGTCGCTGGCAAGATACGCGGCATACTTTCGTTTTCATTCAATCAGAAACACTTCCAAACTGAATTTGAACCTGACAAGTGCGTAGCATTATGCAAAAATGTCCGCTGGAAGAATACATAGGGGTGCTGGGTACAATACATCACGGTAAATCATTTTTTTCAACCAAAAAGGCTGCCCGCAGGTTAATAATACGTCACCGTGCACTCAGTGCACGACGCGAGTGCTCGCGGGACCCAAATAGGCGCGAGTACCGGAAGGTTAATTACGCATGTGTCGTTATCGCGCTAGGCAGTGTTAAGAAACAAATGGGCGATGATTGCCAAATTCAGTATTGAAAAAAAACCTACTTAAAGTTTGGCGCCGAGCGGGTTCGTCTATAGTGACGGGGACTTGCCCGTGTGTTCGAGAATCGGTAGTTCCGATCTCCGCCACACCTCAAATCACCGCAGCACCTCCTGGACTGCGTAACGCCACGACCGATCCACGATCGATCTGCCAATCATCGGCGCTCCGCGACCGTCGATCGGCCAATCATCTGCGCTCCGCGACCGACGATCAGCCAATCAGCGCATCGCGTGACACTGTTTCAGCCGGTTGTAGAATACGCGTAGCCATTCACAATTTAACTCATCTGTGGCTCAACCAATCCGATTTCCCCACGTCGGTCGATCGTCGAGAATGTTCGAGACGACCCGTACAGGAAGTCGGATTGTCCAACGGTTTTCATTCTTGTTCTCTCAGAGTACGTGCGTAGACGCGTCGGTTTTTCGCAAACGTTTAACACGTAACTATTGAACCTTCTCACCAATCTCTGTCTGTAGTGCTCACGATTCTCATCGAGAATCTCAGTGCTCCAGATTCTCATCGAGAATCTCAGTGCTCACCTCGTTGCAAGTTCGGTCTCAATCTCACGCGCAAATCGATTGTGGATCGGGGTGCGACCGCGTAGTCAATGTGCGTAAAACTCTCAGCGAGAGTTCTCAATTGTACAGCACAACGTGCCTGTTCTCACCGCTCACCATTTTATTGACTTCTGACTCACTCCGCGAGTGTACCAAAATAAAATAGACCACTGTACATTGCTCAACTCAAAAACTGCGCTTTACTTCGAACATAACTTCCCCGGCAGTGCTCACGCTCATCGCGTTATCTCGTTCGCGAACACCGTGAGTGCCCTATTTTCCATGCGTTTATTCGATTAAAAAAAATTGATTCTTTCTTTAGATTAATAAATGTATTATTAATTAAAAGAAAAATTAGATTTCTCTCTATTATACCTGCTTCACAATCCATCTTCAAAAAACACCTATTTAAAAGCCGTCACACTGGTGACTCCCCTGAAATGCCTAGAAAATCTCTAACGTTAGGAATTTCCATCCAAAATTTTAACTGAGCATTTTTGAGCTACTGTTGAATGCAAAAATGCAAACAAAAATTTTCCGATATTTTTGACCGGCGGATGCCTTTAAGGGGTTATACCTAGTCAGGCGACCAAAAAGAAGCGAATGTTTGTGAATTTTTTTTGACAAAGCGGAAGTATATATTTTTACAGAACTTTTTGCACTTAAGAAAACAACATTTAAAGAGCATTTGGTAATTTTTTCGTAGAAAATATTTATGTTTATAATAAAGTGACAACCGACATCCAAGAAACCTTTTTAATAATTTGTTTTCGCGGTGAGCACTGCCATTCGGAACCAGATTATTTATAATCCAAAAACAAAGAAGATTTCGTTAGTATATTAATGTATCTTCCGCCTAATGGAGGGAATTTCCGAAATATTAATTTAAAACAAAATTGCGGCTATTTAAAGTTGAAATCCTGATTTTTTCCCGTGAATTTTTGCATGAAAAAATCAGGATTTCAACTTTAAAAATCAGGATTTCAACTTTAAATAATTTTGTTTTAAATTAATATTTCGGAAATTCCCTCCATTAGGCGGAAGATACATTAATATACTAACGAAATCTTTTTTGTTTTTTAATTTTAAATAATCTGGTTCCGAATGGCAGTGCTCACCGCAAAATCAAATTTTTAAAAAGGCTTCTTGGATGTCGGTTGTTACTTTATTTTAAACCTAAATATTTTCTACGAAAAAATGACCGAATGCTCTTTAAATGTTGTTCTTTTAAGTGCAAAAAGTTCTGTAAAAATATATGATTCCGCTTTTTAAAAAAAAATTCACAAACATTCGCCTCTTTTCGGCCGCCTGACTAGGTATAACCCCTTAACAGACACTCATCGCAGTGCATTTGCGTCTAGAGTAGCCTAAGCTGCTGCTGTGGCAGACGCGCCTCAGACGCGTAGGAAAAACAGATGCACGCTTCTCCATTACACCGGCGCACTGCTAGGAGATCCCACCTTTGTAGGTCCAATTCAAACGCTATAAAAATACTGCCGCGAAAATTGCGTCACGTGTAATATATACATACATATATATATATAAGTACCGATTCGAAATCGCATTGACCCCGCAGCGCTCGTCCGAAATGACCATTATTAGACGTTTTTCACCCTGAGTTAATCCTTATGCATATTGCTCCTTGGATTGCACGTGATGACCTGGGTCCCGCGCGCACCGTTCCCCGGCGCGTACTCGCAGAACAATACAGTCATAAACCGCCACCCTGGACGAGACGCTCAGACCGATCGAATTGCCTGTTAATTTTTGGGGAACCAGATGTTTGCATTTTCTTCGTTTAGTTCTTCAAGGAGGAGGGGGCTCCCCCTCCACCGAGGAATTTCCAAAGCTCAAGGTGCCTCCTACACCAAGGAAATACCATCAGTTGGATTTTTGGCGCCTCCTAAACACTTAGGAGCGAAAATCAAACAAACAGAGTCTTCATCGCTGAGACACCGGGTTTCGCGTCGCATCGCGTGTAGTGGTTGCGTGTATTGGACACACACGGAACATATATTACATAGTGTAGTTTAGTGACTAGTATAGTTATCTTTTATTAGTTATTTGTTAATATCTAGTGATTACCCGTGGTACCCGAGTGTCATGGAGCGACGTTTGAGAGGCAGAGGTCGCCATGATGGGGGAAACGTTCGGCAAATGCTTCGTGCCATTGACGAAGCAAACAGAGACTATTCATTAGCCCGGGAAATTTATAGACAATGGTTAGTGGACAGTGGCCAAGAAATACGAGTCCCGTACCGACGGGAATTTCAACGCCTCGACCATCGTTTTTCGGAGCTGAATGTAGCAGAATTTAATGTGGCAGTGGATAATCACCCGAGACCAGGTAGACCTCGCGTACCTTGGAGAACGGAAGAACGCGTAATCGCGTTAGCGCGTGCCTTCCCGCTAATGGGCCTCCGGGGCATTGCTCGTCGCGTAGGTATTTCGCACGTGACGGTGCGACGTATCATACGCGAAGAAGGACTACGACCATTCAAAATTCAGAGGGTCCAAGCACTCCGTCCAGGTGATTACGCTGCTCGGCGTACCTTCTGTCGTTGGATGCTGCGCAAATTACGACAGAATAACCGCTTCCTAGAAAATGTGCTTTTCACCGACGAAAGCACTTTTTCAAGCGCGACTCTGCAAAACAGGCAAAACACACGAGTGTGGGCCTATGCAATTCCCCATGCAACCGTCCAACGTTTTAATCAGGGACGTTTCTCAGTAAATGTGTGGGCAGGAATTGTGGGGAATCAAATTATTGGCCCTGTTTATTTGCCCAGATTAAACGGTGCTACGTATTTGCGCTTGTTGCGACGACATTTGTTAGCCTAACTTCGCCAAGTAGTTCCACCAAACAGACGCCGGTCGCTGTATTTTATGCACGATGGTGCACCAGCACATTTCACCCTGGCAGTCAGGGCTTACCTACCGCGAATGTTCGGCACACGGTGGATAGCACGCGACCCTGCACCTCATTTGTGGCCACCACGTTCGCCCGATCCCAATCCCCTGGATTTTTTTATGTGGGGAGCCGTGAAAGACAGTGTCTATAGATCGGGCAGACAAATTGAAACGCGGGAACAATTGAAACACCGAATTGAAGAAGCGTTCCGAACGATACAGAATTCGCCGGACACTTTTGAAAAAGTTCGCCGAAACATGCGATCAAGACTACAACAGTGTCTCGATAATGACGGTGGTCACATCGAAACCACCGGACAGGCACGGATGCTACGCGCCATCAACAACGATGGGAGTGTCCTGTGGGTGAGAAGAAGAGGCAGGAGGTGAACCATCGAGAACGTTGGTAAGTTAATAAGTTAATATCGTCTAACCTTCACAATTCAACTTAGTCAATTTTTTTCCCACCAAATGGTGCGTTTGCGACATATGGTTCCTTTTAAACTTTTCCCCCTGTCAATCAGCAGTCCCGGCCGTAGCATAGGGAGCCATACGAAGGAGGCCAAGAAAGAGGGGGTTTTTAGTGGGTATCCCGCTAGCAGCGGCGAGTCCCACATAATCCAGGCAACCCTGCCTGGGTATGCGTAATGCATTTTCCTCCTCTATAAAAAAAAATAAAAAAAATAAAAAAAATTCAAAAGATAGGTAGAAATTCTAAACAGTCAACTCCGAATTTCTGTTGGGAAAACACCACTTAATTCAGGCCTAGCCGGGTCAATGCACCTTGCACAGTCTTCGGTCCCTTTGAACGCCGTGTTGTGTCTGCGTAGAGCCCAGGAGCTACCCACCCCAGGCCACTACCCTTCAGGTAGTAAATACTGGCAAACGGCAAAGTGGTGGTGGTGGGCCCAAGCATCTACGTGCAACTCTATACATTCAAATCGTTGCGAAATCTTTAACAATTTTTCCCCACGAAACGGTTCGTTTGCGACATATGGCTCCTTTCAAACTTTTTCTCCTTAAGCCGGACAGAATATGTTGATGTAAAAAAAAAATTTAACATTGATTTTCAATGTTATAAACAATTTTGCAGCAAATTTTTTTTGCAAATCTCCACCGATCCGGGGGTGTAGATTCACCCCTCCAAGCGGCGAACAATACTTTCTTAACACCCTGTACAATGTCGTGGTGTTCTCGCTTTGAAGTGTACAATACATTTGTAGAGTGTAAAGATACATAGTGTAACTGTTATGATTCCCGTTATCGAGGATAGTGTAAAGAAGCTGTAGTGATACTCGGTTGGTATAATCTCGGGTTTTTCTAAGTCGTTTTGTAAGTCGTCTAATTTTTTGCTGATTTTATTTAGTTCTTCTGGGTGTTTGATTATCCTTTTTAGTTCAAAATTTGTGTTACGATACGAGTTTACAGTGGTCTGTGGAAGTGTGATTTCGTCTAGCGACAAATTGTAACCAGGTAAGTAGTTCCATGTTTTTTCTATTCCGTATTGTTTTCCGGTTTCTATTGTAAATTCGGCGGTAGTGATGGTACATTTATTTCTTATCGTTATTATACCAGAGTCCTTAATACTATACATGTTTGTGCCCTTATCGTCGCAAGTTGCCGCTAATTGTATCGGGTTTGGTGCAACATAAATCCATGCACCTGGTTGTTATAATTCTATCAGGATTGTGTGGTTCAGTGTCATAATTCGTATTTTACAATTGTTCGATTTTTTTGTTAATTTGGTGTACAACTGTACTTCGCATGGTCCGTATGGTATCGCTTTGAATATCGGGTGGTTAAAGGTACAGAGGTATAGATCGTTTATAGTCTTACATTTCGATAGGTCCTGCTTGCTCATCTGTATGTAATCTTGCACCGAGGTGTCAAGTACCACGTAGGAGTCGAGGGGTTCTATGTACTCGTAGAATGATTCATTTATCTTTGTGGGTACTGGGTGTACTTTGTTTAATTTGAATTTTTTCGCGTTTAGCAACGGAATATCTAGTATCACAGTAATTGATTTGGTATCCGAAAATGCAGAAAGTGTAAGGATTTCGTACAAGACGTGCATGTTTTCTAACTTTATTCCGATGGGGAAGTTTAGTCCTTGCGGTATGTGTGCTAGTGCGGAAGTGAGGTAAGTTATGATTTGTGCTGGTGGTATCAGTCGTGGGTTTAAGACTCCTTTCTTTATATCCATAATGAATTCTAATAAGTCTTGAGTGTCGCGCAGAAGTGTTTCCACGACGCTATTTATTAGTATGAGGTGTTCATCCATTGTCTCTCGAAATTTAGTAATGTCAGTCGTCTGTTGGAGTAGGTATTGAAGTTGCCAAGTCGCGTTTAAAAGTGTTTTTTCGTTTTCCTGTACGTTTTGTATAGTTTCATTGAGGAACTCGGCGTTAGCTCTTACAATTTGCATTTGTCCCTTGATTGTATTTTTTAATCTACTGTCCTGCCTTTTTAGGAGGTCTATTTGGTTATTGATTTTCTTTCTATCTTCTGAATCCATTAGCCCGAATAATGATTTGCCTATGTAGCCTAATCCGTCTATTAGTCCGCGACGCTGTTTTGATGCGGAACCTATGGTTTGTTGGACGTAAGTAAGCAGTTGGGATACACGGTCTACTTTGCTTTGAATTTTCGTACCGAACGTTTTACAGAATTTTTGTAAGTTATTGGTAGAAGGTGTTTTACATTGAGCAAGTATGTCATATAGCGCTGCCTGGAGATTTGATTCGCGTCGGTAAATGTAAGATATGTCTACGTGTAGTATTAATTTCCAACTATCTCGGTAAATCTGTAGTTCGCCTATGTTTTCGAAATAAATGCCTGGGTGGTCTTGAAATTCTTTTATGGCGAAGTCTGTGTCAGGGGTTGTCCCTCCTACGAGTAGTATCATCGTTTGTAGGACGGTAATCCTGTAAAATATAATGTCGAGGTGTAGTCGGCGCTTCGTTTTGTTAGTCGTGAAGCGTTTTCGTCGTGCGTGTGCTATGCGTGCGCGAGATAAAATTTTGCTAACGTAAGACAGTTCGTCTTCGTAGGGACTCGATTGTCTCGTCGCTTCTTATTTCGTTTCAGTCTTCATCATGCTTTCGCTTCTGAACATCCCTCGGGAGATCGCGATGTTTCTATTGGTGGGTGTTATACTGTTTAGTGTCTCCGGGCGTGAGGTTGAGGTGGTTGTGCTAATTGTTTTAAATTTTTCTTCTAGTGGTTGGAATGTCCGGCCCCGCCGGGATTCATCAATATAAAATATAGACTGGCGGTACGTGAGTACCGCGCGAATCGGCGTCGATTCGAGGCAGAGAATGCCGAGTTTTTGGACGGCGAGGATGCGTGGGGCGTGCGCGCCTTGTTTAGTGAGTTTCTTTTTATTTATTTTTCGTTGCTTTGTGTTGTTTGGTTCTAGTGGGATTTTCTATTTTAATTCATTCGCATCCGGTTATTATTCCAGAACGCCATGGAGATTGGTTCATTGAGCCCGTTCTTCGTCGAGAAGTGTGGTCGATGTTTGAGGATGTGGACTAATATCCTCATGCAATAACTAAATTTTATATAAATTTATAATATTTCAATTATAATCATTTTATTTTCTTTAATTCATTTAGTTGTTCGCGTGCCGTTACTTTCCTTCATGATTGTTACCATTCCCTATTCCTACCCTATTCGATAAAATGTTTAAGTCGGTTTGCGTGTACGCGAAGCGTTCGTCGTCCCTTATTTATAGTGTAATTATTATTATCGTACGTGCTTTGAATCGTGTACGGGCCTATCCATGCGGGCGTTAATTTCTTTGATCGTCCGCGTCTCACAGTCTCGTCGTGCAGTAGCACTTGGTCCCCGATTTTGAAGGACCTGTCTGCTGTCTTTTTGTCGTATTGTATCTTTGTCGTATTGTATCTTGTCTTTATTAATCCCTATTGTTTCGCGCGCAATGCTATTTGTAGACCGTAGTCTTTCTCGTAATTCTTCAGCGTATTGGTCATAGGTATATGTTAATCGCGGTGCCTGGTTTAGTGAGGTCGGCAGGGTAGCTTGCCTCCCGAAAACGAGTTCGTATGGTGTGTAGCTAGTGGACGTGTGCGGGGTAGTATTGTAAGTAAACATCGCGTATGGTAGCCATTCATCCCAATCAGTCTGGTCTTCCGCGATAATTTTTTTTAAGTATTCTGCCAGTGTACGATGGCTTCTTTCTAGAGCTCCGTTTGATTGTGGGTGGTAGGCCGTGGTTTGAATTTTTTCAATCTTGAGCAATTTGCAGACATTTTTGAATATTTGGCTTAGGAAATTGGTTCCTTGATCGGTCAGCACTTGTTGTGGTATACCGTATTCGCAAATTATCCTAGTGACGAATTCATTTGCTACAGTGTTTGCTTCTTGATTCTCGAGGGGTATGGCTTTACTGTATTTGGTTAATAGATCTTGAAAGGTTAGTATGTATTTGTTTCGTCTGTTTGTCTCGGGTAAAGGTCCTACTATGTCTAGTGCGCATTTTTCGAATGGTTCCCTGGGAGTGTCTGTAATTACCATGGGAGCTTTGGTTATTCTCGTTAGTTTATTTTTCTGACATTTTTCGCATCTGGAGATATACTTTTCTATGTCTTGTCGCATACCTGGCCACGAATGATTTAGTTTTATACGTTCCAAGGTCCGTTTTACCCCTAAATGTCCACCTAAGTGTCGTGGAATTCGCGTAGTATTCGGTTTTTATCGTCCTCCGTATATGTCGTATCGCTCGTTTCTTCTTCTGATCGGGTCTCGTCTTCTTCGCTAGTGCGTTCACTGGCAGCGGTTAGTGTTTCTGTGCTGTGCTTGCGCTTTGTTCCTCGCGTAATCGCGAACATTCTGCTGAGGGCGTCCGCGTTTTTATTTGTCTTTCCCGTTTTATATTCTATGGTATAATCGTACTCTGCTAATTTCAATTTCCACCTCATTAATCTAGAGCCGGGGTCTTTTACGTTAAAAAGCCAAGTTAGTGGTTTATGATCTGTCACGATTTTAAATTTAGTGCCGTATACATATGGTCTGAAATGTTGTGTCGCCCATACGATGGCCAACAATTCCTTTTCAATGGTACTATAGTTCTCTTCCGCTTTGTTTAGTACCCTACTTGCGTACGCTATTGGCAAATCTTGTCCTATCTTTCCCTGCGATAATACTGCTCCTATTGCTTTTCCGGAAGCGTCTGTTGTCAGAACGAATGGTTTCGAGAAATCAGGGTATTGTAGTATCGGTGCTGTTGTTAATTTTTCTTTCAGTATTTCGAAGGCTTCCTGTTCCTGCGCGGTCCATCTGAATGTTTGTGAAAAATGCTCTATGAATCTCCTATAATATCCAGCTAAGCCTAAGAAAGATTGTACGTCTTTGACTCTTTTAGGTATCGGAAAGTTTCGTACAGCGTCGAGTTTCGAAGGGTCCGGCTTGATGCCGTTTTCGGTTATCACGTGACCTAAGTACACGGTTTCTTTTCGTAGAAATTCACATTTGTTAGGTTGAAGTTTTAGGCCACTCTCGCGTATACGTTCAAATACCTGTTCTAGACGATCTTGGTGTTCTTTCAACGAGCGTCCGTAGACGACTATATCATCTAAATACACGAAACATTTTATTCCCTGTAGGCCCGATAGTATGGTGTTCATTAATCTTTGGAATGTCGCGGGAGCGTTTTTAAGCCCAAACGGCATTCCACTATACTCGAAATGGCCGTAAGGTGTCGAAAATGCCGTTTTCTCTCGATCTTCCTCTTTCATAGCTATTTGATGGAATCCTGACGCTAAATCTAAGGTTGAGAAATATTTTGCTCCCCCTAATTGGTCTAAAATATCTGTTATATTTGGTAAGGGGTACGAGTCGCCTATCGTCGCGTCGTTCACTTGCCGAAGATCTGCCACCACCCTGAGTCTGCGTTTTCCTGAGGCGTCTGGTTTTTTCGGAACTACTAGCAAAGGGGCGTTCCATTGATTGGCGCTTGGTCTAATTATTCCTTCTCTTACCATTTCCTGAACTTGTCTATTTACTTCTTCCTTATGCGCTTGTGGCAATCTGTACGGCTTTACGTATATAGGTTTAGTACCTGGGATTAGGGTAATCGAGTGTTCCGCCTTCGTGGTGTACCCTAACTTGTCTCCTTCTAAAGCGAATATTTCATTATACTTCTCGCACAGCCCGCTTAGGCTGGCCTCCTCTTCCTTATTTAGGTGTTCCGTTCTAAGATTTTCACGCAAGATTTGCATTCTATTTCTCCCGTGTACGGCGTGTACCACGTACGTCAGTGCGTCGCTCTCCTTGTCACAAGTCGCGTCTGTCGGGTCAATGTCATCGCTCGTCAGCGGTTGTAACGTCACGGTTGGTGTGTTGATAAGGACTTCGTCCGTAGTAGTGTTTAATACGCTTATTACGCATCGCCCGTTTCGGCCTACTGTTAGTGTATTTCCAATAATCACTCCTGGCTTAATAGATTGTCCTTCTACTATACCTTCGCCCTTATCTGTCGTCCTAGCTAGAAGAATGGTCTCTGAACGCGGTTTTAAAGTTACGTTTCCTCCTCCTGAATAGGGGAATTGTATTCCGTACAACTCTATTCCTAGGTTCGCTCGGATGCAGACGTCGTGTTTAGCCATAAAATCCTGTCCCAGGATTCCGTCTGCTTCTAAGGGGAAGTCGTCTCTGACTAACCGGCAAGGGTGCGTTACCGTTTTATTTCCGACTTGTATGTTTAAATGTACTAGACACAGCGTTTTAATTTCCATAGGGGCTATGCCTCGCAAGGAGACTACTTCGTCCTCGGCGCGGACATCGTCCAGCACCTTTCCTATCTTTATTAACGTAATGTCGGCACCGGTGTCGACTAACATATTTGCCTTTTCCTTTATTAGTTCCGGCGCTCTAATTTCGATTGTGTTTTCGAACTGTGATGTCATTACCACGTTCGCTCGATATGATTCTATTCTAGGTCTTGTGTTCGTTTGTCTATCGTCGGTTGTTCCGCGGCTCGCGGTAGGGGAATCTTCATTTTCGTTAGATTGTTCTCGACCCGGATTTCTGTTACAATTCTGTCTGGTATCTTCACGTCTGTAGTTTGTGTTCGTATAACGCGGTCTATATTCTCGTCCGTTTGCTCTTTCTCTAGCCCTGCATTCTCTGATTTGATGTCCCGGTTTTTTACAATAGTGGCAGACCATGGTGACGCGCTGTACTTCTCTTTTTACAGTCGTTTGTTGCGTCGGATAGTTTTCTCGCGGCATGCTTAACCGCGTATAGCAATTCCTTGCTAAATGTCCTAATTTATTACAACGATCGCAGCGCGGTACGTTTGTTCCTTCCTTTCCTTTGGGCTGATTACCGAATTTCCTGTAATTTCGCGAGGTGTTTAGACCCATCGCTTGTTCCTCCTCTATAGCGGCGGCTATAGCTGCATTTAACGTTGCATAGTTTCGAGACCTTATGATCGTTCTTAGTTTTACATTCAACCCGAGGGTGAAAACATCTAGGGCGCGTTCTTGCACAGATTCTGTTAACGCGTTATTTACTTCGTCGCTGTTCCCCGGTTTTACTGATAGTTCAGATAATTCCCCAGCTAATTCTTCTACTCTACACGCGAATAATTTTACGTTTTCGCCTTCTCGTTGGTGACAGGCATGAAACTCTGCTCCAACCGCTCCTATTGATCTTTTGTCTACAAATAAGGAAATTAAGATGTCCTTTAATTTATCGAAAGTATCTACATCTTTGTACTCTAGTACTTTGGCTGCTTTGCCTTTAATTTTTGTTCCTATCACTGTTTTCAAGAATCGTGGTAATTCATTCGCGGGGACAAACTCCGAGGCGCTTGTATAAGACTTCAAAAATTCTGCAAGTTCGTCTGACGACTTTCCTACGAATTTATCGACTAACGACAGCGCGGTAGATAATCTTTTCACATCCGGTGGCGGTACTGGGAGGCTAGTTTCCCTATTTAGCGACATTTCTAGTTCTTCCGTTTCTTCCCTGTCCAACAAACTAAAGTCCGCTAACACAATTGGATATTCTCTATTTGGTGTTACAAAGTTTTCCGGGGACGATTCGGCGCTGGAATCGTCGTTTTTTCTAATGCTTAATCGCAACCGCGACGGTCGAAGTGTTCGGCTAGACGGTCTTGGATGGTCTATAGAAGGTAGAAGATCTAGTTCCTCTCGTACAAAGGTTAGTTTTTTATCGAAAAACGACTCGAATGATCGCGACAAGCTTCTTTGGCACGGGAGTTTAAATTGATTCGCGCGTTCGTCTTCTATAGACATGCATGTACCGTTTCTAAATTTCTATAGGACTCTGGTTTACAATATGTAGGTTCGCGTTCTTTTATTTCGGACTCGATATGAGCTTTTATTTACTCACAAGGCTGCTCGCAACCACATGTCGTCAGCTCGGTTAGGCGTTCTCTCTTCCGTGAACCAACGGCGGTGATTAGATGAACTGGATCCAGCAAGGTCGATCCGTACAGCTGTTCACTGCGTGCTCCGACGGCTGCTTCCCTCGTACGGCTCTCCGTCCGTCCTTCAGGTGCGGCTTCCACTCGTTCCTCAGTCCCCAAGTCCTCCCGCGCGTCCTGGTCCTCGGATCAGTGACGTCCTCGTAGATGGATTTGGTGTTAGGTAAATGGTTCTTTCACCCGTTCACTCGCAGGCCTATTTTACTCGTCACCAGGCTCGTCTTCGTTCGGACTGCGTCGAACGTTTTATCAAAGGCCGTTCCTCGGTCCTCTGTGCTACCTCGGTAGCGACGATAGCCTGTTCCAGCCTATGAGATTGCGATGATCCAATAATCTTGTCGAGAGAGTTTAATCTCAGACAATGTCGATCAATCGGTTGCAACAAGGCTCGGTAAAATTCTTACGATGAACAATCCAATCCCACCGCTGCCACCAATTTGTTGTGCCCTGCGTGATGGCTCGCAAGGCTGGTACGGGATTTGGCGATATCGTAGGTTCGGGAGTGAACAAAAGATTAGGATCTACTGGATGAACTACACCAAGTACGTTTAAATTCAGAGACTAAGTCTTTATTCAAACTTTAACTAAACTAGACTGAGGTGTACAAGAGTTTTAGCCGTGTTAACAGGTCGAGAGTCGGGTCTAGAATCCTGGTTTAGCGGTGCCGAATTGGTTTTTATATCCCTGCTGGGCGTGGTACGCGTTACCATGCCCGGTCGAGGCGATGCGTTCGCTTTTTGCTGATTTTGTAGATTCGGTCGCTAGCGGCTGTCTTAGCTTGGAAACGTCTCGAACGTTTCGTAACGAACGTAATATAATATGTATAATGTATAGCGGTGACACGTGTGCTTGGGCGTTGTCTGGGCACAACAATGCGCTAAAAACTAAAAAAAACATTATTTTCTGATACTACGCAGGATATTTCATAATAGAACATGAATCAACTTAATACAACATCAAGCGTCGAAATGAATTTGTTGTGAAATATCCGGCTCCACGATTAGGGAGATGTAATGGGGTTTGTCAAAACGAATTTCCGTTTTCGAATAATTTGAATTTACAGTGTTGCACGGTAGGAGTATAAGTTTGAATACGTAAGCAATCTTCTCAAACAACAGTTGCAGCTGCAGCGGTTAAGTGTTCGTCTACGGTACTACAGGTCGCGGGTTCTTCGAATCTCCCTAGGGTAAAATAATTTTCTATTTATAAAAGATACACGGACGTTATACTACAATGATTCTGCACACATTCTGCAGACCATTGCTGTAAAATCTTGGAAACGTTGCGTGACCATTGGTGTAAAATCTCCGAAACGTTGCGCGACCATTGCTGTAAAATCTCCGAAACGTTGCGTATCCATTACTATAAAATCTCCAATACGTTGCGCGACCATTGCTGTAAAATCTCAGAAACGTTGCGTGACCATTGCTGTAAGATCCCGAAGCAATGTTGCAGAAATATCTCTTGCAATGTTGCACAGGGGAGGACATAGCAATTTACTTGTAACGTTTCGGCAATATTCCGTGCAATGTTCCAAATATTAAACCGCATCGTAACTAAGACATTCCTACAACAAAGTGTGTTATGGGGGTATCTGTACTTCTAATTTCCTGCAACATCCATTCCCCTTTCTCTTCCCTTCTCCACTCCCTCTTGACTCAGTCCATTCCTTCTCAGGTACTCTTGTCTCTTCTTTCCGCTTCTGGTTACTTCTCTATTAACTTCTTCCCCTCTAATGCATTCTTTCACTATGATCCTCCCGCCATTTCTCCTTAGTTCCTCTTTAAACTTCCACGCTCTTGCCCCAATATTGACGCTTAATTTCAACCTCTTTGTTTCCTCTAGCACCAGATAGTCCGGTGTTCGTCTGTCCAGGCCTAACGTCCATTTTTAACAGACTTCAAAAAGGAGGAGATTATAGACTTGACCCGATGTATTTTTATGCATCTTAAATGCACTCTTTCCACTTCTGCCCTTTCCTTGTATCCACACAGTTCTACGCCATACAAGAGCACCCCCAAGATCATGGTATCAAACAGGAACATTCTCAGTTTAAAATCTGTGTTGAACTTTCTCTCCCCCTATTCCCCAGAGCTGATTTAACGTGATATTTGCCTTCTTTATCCTGTCCTTTACATGTACCTCTATACTTCCGTTTCTATTAAACTTTATCCCTAAATAATTATACTCTTTGTTTTCCTGTATTTTTGTACCTTTCCGCATCCACCATTTTCTCTTCTCTGTTTCTCCCAATTTCTTACATATCATTATCGTTGTCTTTTCTGCGTTTAATTCTAGTTCCTTACTGTCGAGATACTTTTCTAATCTTCTTATCATCGCTTTAATCTCTTCTTCTTTTCTTGCTAAAATTACCGTGTCGTCAGCATAGGCTAAAAACCAGAATTTTTCCCTTCCTGCCCTTATTCCCCCTGTTTGACCCTTCCGGAATTCCTCCTCCATATTTGCCATAAAAATTGTGAATAGAGTCGGACTGAACGGGCATCTCTGTCTCAGATCCTCCTCCGTCCAGAACCCTACGGATTCCCCTCCTCGAGTTCTTACCACATTTTTGGTTTCTTCATATATTTTTTTGACTCTGTCAATAAAACCTCTCCTCACTCCTCTATCTTCCATTGCTTTCCATAGTTTGACCCTTTACACCTTGTCAAATGCTGCTCTCAAATCCATAAACATCGCGTACACCTTTCCTCTTTTTCTTCTGGTTTCTCTTTCTATTATATGTTGTAGTATGTATGCATTATCTGTCACTCCCTTTTGCTCTCTAAACCCAGCTTGTGTGTCCGGCAGAATCCCTTTTTCCTCAATGTCTCTTTTCAGTCTGTCATTGAGTAGAGGTGCGTAGATTTTGTACGCAGTGCACAGGAAACTTATACCCTGCTGGTTTTTTGGTCTACTTTTGTCTCGCATTTTAAATAGAGTGGTTATCACCGCTTTCTTCCAGTCCTCCGGAAATCAATTCCCTTCCCATACCTTCCTTATTATTTCCTTCAGATTCTCTTTCGTGTTGCCCTCGCAGTATATCCAGGCCTCTTTTGGGATTCCGTCCTTTCCCGGTGCCTTCTTTTTCGTTAATCTTTCAAACTGCTTTTCTAGCTCCTCTTCTGTTAAATCCTTTTTTATTTCCTCATTTGGTGATTGCTCCCTTCTTGCTCATACTTTCCTCACGTCCGAGCCTCCCAGGAAGATCTTAAAATGCTCTCTCCATACTCCTATTTCGATCTTGTTTTCAGTATTCGTCCTTTTTTCCCTTTCCTTATTTATATATGTCCATATTTGCCCTTCGGATCGCGCCTCCCTAATTTGTTTCTCCTCTTCTTTCTTTTTCTGATCTTCTTTCCTTTTACTTAAATCCCTAAAATCTTCATTTGTCGGTAGAAGCAGCTCCTTCTCGATTTTCCCCCGCTTCCATTCTTTATAACATCTGTCCAATTTCCTTTTTTCTTTGGTACACTCCTTATCCCTCCAAATGCCGAAAGTAATATACAGTAATTCGTCGCAATAAATCCGACGAACGGGGCTGGCAGTGGGCGTACGACGCGATGCGGACACTATTCCGTGCGGCCGATGCCAGGAGTGAGAAAACCGAAAAGCAAGCGAGAGGGAACGAAACAGTTGACACGAAGTTGCCATCGACTCTTTCGTTCTCTCACTCTCGACCGAAGGATTCCAAGAAATAGTGGGGATAGTCACCGGACATACTACGCATGGTAAAAACGGGACAATAACGACAAATTACTGTAATATGTTGCTTCAAAGGTAAAACAAAAAGTTAGTGCTGGGTTAAAAAGAGTGTGCTATATTTTTGTCGCGGATTATTGAAGGTAATGGACACTAAAGCGGTCTCCACACGCTGATACATGATGCAACGCACGCATCGACTCTCAGGTTTCATAAAATTCTCATCGGGTTTAGGTCGCCTTCACACTACTGATTCCTGGCTGTTTGAGATCTGATACTAACACTGAAACACATATTTAAATTGTCTGATTATAATCTAACTAGCTTAAAGTACCCGGCGTTGCCCGGATGAAACTTCGATTATCACGGAGTGTCAAGATGGTGAAATAAGAGGGAGGGGTGGGATGTCCAGATTTCATGCCTATATTTTCTGCAGGGCTCTAGAGCGTAATTATGCAAAATTTCGTCCAGATGGGTTAAAAAAGTCAGGATAAAAAGTATCCTATATGTTATTCCTGGTCCTAGACTACGTATATCAAGAGACACGACACCACAGTGTCTCGCACCAAGTATATATAGGTATATGCGCAGTGCGAGGCACAGAGTGTCTATATTACGCCACGACCTGCTATTAAGAACCCTGAGATTATCGAATCTCAATAACGGCTGATCCCATCAGATTTTGAATGGTCTTAATGGATAGGTTGGGTTTGATTTACATAAGAAAAATGTCTTCGTTTTGTTCATACGTGCCTTATGAGCTGAAATATTCCGATGTGAATTTGCAATTTGCCGAATTTAATGTTCTTAAGATTAAGAATCGTCCTCGTCGTCCTCGTCCTAATCGTCCTACACTTCTAGGCAAGAGGGGAGTATGAAAGGGTCACGAAATATCTCTCAGGGACGTCGTTCATTGGATGAAGGTTTCGGCCAATCGCGTAACAAATCGTTGTCACGTAACAGCCAGACAGAGAGCACATCTGTGGAGGTAAACGTAACCTAGCTAGTGTCAAACAATCATAACCTTCCAAGTGTCAAATAAGGAAACCTGCCCAAATTGTTTAAATGTCACGAGTTTTCACACCATACAGGACACTGAATTATTGTCTCAATTAACAAGGTAAGTCGCAAATTTTTTTTAATAGACTATTTATGTAGAGCTTATAGAAACTTAGGGGACGCACAGACTTGGAAGTTGTCCGGAGAAGGTTCGACAGAGAAGCATCTTTCTTCGCACAAGTTTCTACAAAATAATATATTGTTTTCATATCAGCAAACTATTTTTACATTAGAGTTTTTATGTAAAGCATAGAGAAATGAAGGGGACGCGCGGGCTTGGATAGAAATAAAGGGGACGCACAGGCTTGGATAAAAGTGTAGGGGACGCACAGGCTTGGATAAGAATGAAGGGGACGCACAGGCTTGGACGATGTCCGAAGAAGGTTAGATAGACAGAGAAGCATCTTGTTTCGCACAAGCTATATAAGGTAAATCGACAAAATTGTTCAAATTAGCGTAGCATTAAGAATTAAGAAAATTATGGCATGCTATTTGCAATGTAGAGTAAGTCACGTTAGTGAAGAAAGTACGCTGTAAACGCATCTCCCTTCATATTTTCCAATCTTTTGCGAAAGTGTTCCAAATTGTAATCACGTTCATTTGAAATCTGGAATGTATAAGTACGATTGCCGGCACGCGACCTATCTCTCGTCCTCGTCCTGTCTCCGTCTCTTAGTCTCTCAGTCTCTCAGTCTCTCCGTCTCTCCCTGTGTCGAACTTTGTACCTCGAATCCCCGCTCCTTTGATTTCCTTTATTTTCGTCTCTGTCCTACCTCTATCCCGCTCTCTCTCATCGCTCTCGGCCTCATCACCTGTGTATTGTCTTGTCTCTAGTCAGTCGTTAATTAGCAACCGGCAAACTCGAAAGAAATAAACGCCATACGGATATTCTCTCCCAAAGAAACCTCAGTTTATTTCAACGAACTCTGCTACATTTCCGAATAGAAAGATATTCCTAATACTTTATTAAAATCCACAGTAGTTCCCACGCTATTCATTAATTTTATTTCCCATTAACAATATTTCAATTCACCAATAAACATACTAAATTAATTTTATTCCAACACCAATAAATTGTGTTGGCGCAGATTATAATAGCGAAGCACCGCGCCGCGGGTATTGCAAAGTGTGTGTTAACTATGACTACGGTTAATATAGAGATATAAGTATAATATATGAATCACTCGACTAAGCTGCGCGTTGGGAAGGGTACGTAGTGCTTTTCGACGTTTTACAGAACTTGCGTCGCGTGGTCGCTTACTTGACGGTCAGAGATGGAGTAGACAGAGCGGAAGACGCGTTGCAACAACGCGAAGCCGAGTGGAAGTCGCGTGGCGCCAGTACCGGCCGCGGATAATAATACACATACAAATTGTGCGTTAAAAATATTGGATCTCTTTATTTATTTTCGCTAAATTACCATTAGCATTTAAATTTCCTGCAACAAGACTTTCTGTCATATGCTCTCACCTCATTCGGGCACATTTTGTAGTGATACACTTACTATAGCAAATGGCCACTCTCTTTCTATATGTTCTACGTTCCGTTGTAACTAAAATGTGGATTTTATATATTTACAGATAATCGAAGGAGAAGATGATGCAGTATGATCTACATACGTCAGAGAAAAAAATTTATTGTGTCATAGTATTATAATAATTAAACTATTTTATTCAGCCTCGACCCTCTGTTTCCTTCTTGTATGTTTGCTTCATATCTGAAAACTCAAATTTAAACTAATTCCACCAATCCAATTGTCTTGTAGCTTTGCAGGCGTGCGTAGTTTGGATGACAATATAATATATTGTTAATTAAAAAAAATAACCCCGAGGGGGTGAAAAAATTATCCAGTCATTAATAAATACAGCAAAATGTGTGAAATCCCCATGAAATTACCATTTTTAAAAAAAAGGTACAAAAATGAGCGCCAAGTATATAATTCCATCAAAAAGAATCCCATTTAAAAACATTGACGTAAATTAATACCCCATCAAAAAGAATCCCATTTAAAAACATTGTTGTAAATTAATAGGAACAAAAAAAACTGTCGTAAATTTATTAATGTATTATATTTAACTTTACAAAACTAATGATATTCAAAAATTGCGCCAATTATTACAATGGCTATTTATACAACGAAAAAATAAAAATTAAATAAAAAAATAAAATGAAAAAATAAAAATAAAACATAACAAGACAAGATACCACTGAGACAAGAAAGAATGAAAAAGATTATAATGCAATTTATACATATTTATTCAATTTAGCAACCCAATGCGGAGAGCAGCGACAAGTATTTTGAATAAAATATTTATTCGTAGTAAAATGTTTATTTGTATAAAAATATATCTGCTTAATATTATTTAATCTCGGCTGTCCCCCAACCCCCGTAATGGGGAGCGGAGGAGTCAATCGATCCGTGTCGATTTAGGTTGAGCACCAACCGAGCGCGTCTCCGGTTGGCGGATAGGAGAACGGCCGGAACGTGAAACGGCTCCTCGGATCGCCGCGGACTAGATCACCACACGGTGACCGGGCCGGGGCGAAAGGGGGGGGGGGCGTGGAGGGTGACTGTTTACGGGTGCTATAAGCGAACCCCGGGGCTTTAGAACCCCGCGTGCTAATCGAAGGCCCTGTCGTGGACCAACTCCCCGATCCAAGGTGGAAGCTGTCGTGCCGAGGGATGAATGGCACAGTGGTACGGTGTCTCGAACGATGCCCTTGGGGTACCAGGCGACCTCCCATTGTATCAGCCTTACCCCAGCATAGCAGACTTTGTGGGGGTGGACCGTATACTTCCTGCACACTCGTGGGAATTCTATGGAGATATGTAAAAAATCCTACCAAGTAAACACGGCGGGAGACGGGCCCTCGAAAGAGGGAAAATCTCCCGTACACTCGGCGGAAGCCACCATGGAGGGACCGACGGAGACCGACGCGGCGGCAGCCGCGGCGATCGAAACCGGGCTCTGGGAGACGGACGCTACTACACGGAGGACGGGCGAGGGCAACGGCAACAACACAGAAGCAGCACCCGATACTCCAACAACGAAGAGGAAGGCGACCCGCAGCGGGGCGGCAAAAAGGAGGGCCAGGAAAGCCAAACTGGCTTTACTCGGGACCACCGTGGAGGCGACCCAAGTGTGAGCGCCGACCTCCGAAAAGGCAGCGCAGGGGAAGGTGGGCACATATGACGGGCAAACAGACCCCTCCGCAAAGCAGGGTGGGAAGGAAGGGGAGACCACGGGCAAGGGCCTGAAAAAGGCCCGATAATCCGACTGCTCGACCCTCCAATACCATGCAAAAAGAAAGGGGAAAATCTTCCTAGAGGCCTCTAGCTTAAAGAGACGCTGGTGAGGGGTTGGAAGATGGCAATAGCGCCAGCCGACTACCCTGAATCCACACTAACATCGGGGCAGGGGGATCTGGTGATGAGAGGGCTCGAAGAAGCGATGGACGCCATTCTGAAGGAAATGGAGGTCTCCCGCTTCGAAGATTGCAGGTTCGTGCAGGGCATCCTCTGGGTAACCTGCACGGACGCCGCCGCCAAGCAATGGCTGAAGGAAGCGGTAACCAACCTGAAGGCATGGGAGGGCGCATCTCTTCAGGTAATGGCGAGAGAGTGCTTACGCAGTCTTTGGAAGATGGCGATTCGGAACATCCCCGGACCTCCGGAGACGACGGAAGTCATATTGCAACCGATCGGCCGACAAAACCCAGGCCTTCGCACCCAACTATGGAGGGTGTGAGGCACAATGGAGGCGGAACGATCCGTGCACCTGATCCTGGGCGTGGACGCGGAATCGCGCCAGGCGCTCAGCAAACGGGGCTTCGTCGCCCACGTCGAGCTGGGCAGGGCGCTGTTTAGGGTGACCCCGGCCCGGACCGGCATGGAACGCGAGGAACCGGGAGCGGCGCCTGGGGCAGCGGCGGCGGCACCCCAGGACAGGGTAGGGGGCGGGGGAGGCCTCGAGCGTGAGGATAGTGCCCAGCGCGCGCCGGCGCCGAACCGGCACCTCAGGACCAACCCCAAAAAGGAACAGTGGAGGGAAGGGACAGACCCACGATGGTGGCAACCTAGGAGAAACCTCGGTTGCACCCACGGGGAGGGGGGGAGGGCGACCCCCAGGAACAAGGCTGGCATGCCCACTCGCGGGGAGAGGGGAAGACCCACGAAAGCCGAAGGGCTGTGTAGGGATGGGCCCTCGGGGTTCCGGGGAGGGGTCCAAAGGACCACCGCCTCTGGGACACTGAGGGACCAGTTCCTCAAAATCGCCGGGGTGACAAGCAAGACCACCACGGTAAAACGAAGGGGGAAAAAGAAGTGGACCGTAACAAGGGACTCACTATCTCCCCCGGAGCACGTGCGAGAACGGGCAATACAGCAGTCAAGATGGCTGCAGGATGCATCAGCATCTCGCAGATTAATCTGCAGCATTGTAAAGCGGCGACGGACTTACTCGACCGCCGCATAGTGGTGCAGCAAACAGATATAGTTCTCATACAGGAACCCTGGCTAATCGGGGGTCGAGTAGGAGGACTTAACGCAAAACAGGGCACAATAATACACGGGCCCGGTGACCCCGGCCCAAGAACTTGCGTCTACGCAACTAAAAGATTAAACGCCTTGAGGCTGGGAGAATTCTGCACTAGGGACCTAACAGCTGTCCTAATGGAGCCAAAAATGTGCGGGAACACACATCGTGGTCTGCTCAGCATACCTACCATACGACTCCGAGGAGTCCGCCCCCCCCCCCCAACGAGGGAACTCAGAGTACAGGTGGAGGCATGTAAAAATAGGGGGCTGCAACTGGTGGTGTGATGTGACGCCAATGCCCACCATATCATATGGAGCAGCACCGATATCGACAAGAGAGGGACGAGCTTACTCGAATACCTCTCGACCACGGAACAGGAGATCCTCAATCGAGGCTCCAAGCCCACATTCGTTACCACCAGAAGGTAATCGACATCACGCTGGGCTCCAGGAAGGTGGCTCAGGCTATAAAGGATTGGCAAGTGGCGGAAGAGGTAACTCTCTCCGACCACAGGCTAATTAACTTTAGACTGGCGGGAGACGCGAACCACGAACCCACGTGGGTCTACAGGAAACCCAGGGCCACCGATTAGCAACTCTACAAAGAGGAGGTGGAGGGAAGGCTCGGGGGAGACTACGGACGCCCGAGAACGTGTGGGGGGATCGAGAAGACGGTTGAGGAACTGCAGGCCGCGATCTCCCAATCGTATGAAACGTCATTCCCGGCCAAGCAATGGAAGACCAGCAGACGGGAACCCTGGTGGAACCAGGAGCTGAGTAGGCGCAGGACCAGAACGAGGAAGCTGCTGAACAGATCCATGAGGCTTGGTACGAGGGTCGAATGGGAAAACTACAGGGAAGCCCATAGATCCAATAAGAAGCTCATCAGAGTATCAAAAAGGAGGACCTGGAGGGAATTTTGCCAAGAGGCAGAGGCCCTACCACTAGTGGCCAGGCTTCGAAGGGTCTTCGCATCCGGGCCTCCTGAAAAAATTGAACGGACTCAGACTCCCGGACGGGAGGTACCTAGAGGACCGACAACAAATTTCGGAGCACCTGATAGAGGTCCACTTCCCAGGCTCGGGACTCTTTCAGTAGGGGCAGCCAACAGAAGAGCTGGAATCTCCAAAAGAGGGACCGAAGGACTGGGGGATGGCCTCCAGAGTGGTAAACCGAGACAGGATCAGGTGGGCCATAAACTCATTTAAGAGATTTAAGAGTACGGGTGTGGGCGGGATCTTCCCCGCTCTTCTACAGGAAGGGGGGAGGACGTGATAAAACGACTGGACCTTATCTTTAAATCCTGTCTTCCCTTGGGCTATATACCCAAAACATGGAGAACGGCTAGAGTCGTATTCATTCCCAAACCAGGGAAAGACTACGACTCTGCCAAATCCTTCAGGCCTATCAGCCTAACATCCTTCCTTCTGAAGACGCTGGAAAGGCTGGTGGATAGGCACATCAGGGAATATGCGCTGGTGGAAAGACCAGTTCAAACGTCTAACACGCATATCAGGACGGCAGATCCGTGGAGACGGCGCTCCATCGCCTGGTAGGGGTGGTAGAAGGGGCCCTGGAGCGGAAACAGTCGGTCCTGAGCGTATTCTTGGACATCGAAGGAGCGTTCGACAACACACCCTTGGATGCCATAAGCAGGGCCCTAGACAGCTTCAAGGTCGAAGACTCGATCAGAAGGTGGATCCGCAACATGCTGCGGAATAGAGCCGTGATGGCCAGCTGGGAAGGGACCATGATAGGGGCTCGGGCCGACAGGGGCTACCCGCAGAGGAGAATTCTCTCACCACTGCTGTGAACCCTGGTGGCAGACGAGCTACTGCGTGGGCTCGGAGAAGAAGGTGCAATAGTACAGGGCTATGCTGACGACATAGTGATCGCAGTCAGGGCCACGAGCCCGACGTGCATGGCCAGTAGAATGCAGAAGGCTCTCTCACGGGTTCAGGAATGGTGCCTCAACCAAAACCTAAGGGTAAATCCGTGCAAGACGGAAATGGTTACGTTCACGAGGAAGCGAAACCTAAAGTTTAAGGCCCCCTCAACATTCGGAGCGTAGCTCCACACCTCCTCGGAGGTGAAATATCTGGGAGTCACCCTGGATAAGAAGCTCACGTGGAAAAGCCACATCACGAAGCAGACCCAGAAGACGCTCGTCACCTACTGGGCCTGCAGAAGAATGTTCGGCAGCACATGGGTGTTAAAACCATGGGTGGTCAAATGGATCTATACAGCCATCCTGGAACCCCAATTGACATACGCCTCAGTGGTATGATGGACCTCCACGAGGAGGGACACCCTCAGGAGGACATTGAACAAGGTGTATCCCTTGGCACTGCTGGGGATAACGTGTGCGTTCCCCACCACGCATACCCTGGCGTTGGGGGTCTTGCTGGACCTGGCGCCACCGCACTTGGTTGCGGAGGCCGGGGCTAGGAAGGTTGCCCAGAGAATACAATTCGCGGGAAGATGGAAAGACGCGGGTAACGGGCACGCGGCGATCCTGCAGGGCGTAAGGGACTCGCATTTGGCCCTGGACTGCGATGGAGACCAATGTGACCCAGCCTACCTCTTCCAACATAACTTCGTCGTTCGCTTTCCAAGCAGGAAGGACTGGGAAGAGAGCGAGAAGGAGTTACTCTCTCCGGGTGGGGGGGGGGGGGGACTCACCTGGTATACAGTGTGTCCGTGGGAAAGCTAAACAGCCGGCTTCCTCCTAAACTATTGGAGATAAAAATATAAAAAAAATAGGGAATTGCATGGGTCGAGGGGGCCAATTATTTAGCGCGAACGAATTTTTTATCGATTATTATTTTAAAAGATACGATGGTCAAGTTCGGTTTTTCAAATGGAACTATTTTTTTTGAACACCTGAGTTGATAGTGCGTTCCAAGACAAATTCAATAAGCTTTAATGTATCCACTTTATTTTCACTGGTTTTTGAGATATTACGCTTGCAAATTTACTGATATTCACTGGAAGAAAACTGTCTGGTATAGCACGGACCGGGGACGGTCTTACTGGATCCACGGGTGGCACTGCCTTTTGAAATAGATACCTACCTGCCAAAGGTCTACGCCAGGCCCAAAGGCTGGACAATTTTTTTCCGTCAGAAATGCTACTTAGGTAGGTACATCTGCGGTATATTTATTTCGCACTTGCTTCTACGCTCGGATGGCCGGTTCTTTTGGGAGGGATGCAAGTTCGATTGGTTAGGTTAGGAGGAGTGAAAGTTGCTAGACTAAAGTTCAATCATAGGGAGCAGATTGTATCAGAACCATTCGGATTTGCATTCCTCACAAACGGCTGCTCTCTTGAAGAGGCCCTCTTCACAGCAATGCCCACCTTCTCTCGCACGGAATACGTTAACGCTTGCTTTTGTTCTGATATTGAAGCTCGTGTTTATACTCGAGAGGACCACGCGTCGACAGCGGGCTACCCCTTTTCTTCCTGTGTCTCTCCACGAGGCGTGTTGACGGTGGATTGTAGGAGCGTAGATATCTGGATGCCAGTTATTGAATTCAGAAGACAATAGAAACATTTTATTACAAAACACACATGTACTATAATTAAAGTAAATCGTATTCCTCTCGGGCAGGAGTACTGATAATGATCGAACTTGCGCCCCACTTCGCGGAGACCAATTACACGGAGGGTAGTCGGGTCACACACTGCCCAAATGATACAGGGTAATTCTGGAGCAACGCCCGTCAAGGAGATGCGCTGGCACCCCGTGGCGAGGACAGACCTTTGCACTGCCTCACCCGATTTTTATGGTTTTTTTCCGGAAAAAGATACGAATCCTGGGCCGAACGTAGCGAATTGAGGTCGGCCCTCCGCAGTCGAGGGTGAATTATCCATTACAGCGTATTAAGAAACTCTTTTCTTCGTCGTATCGAAAGGGAAGTGACACCGATGGGTGCCTTATGTTTTTCCGATGACGATCATACCACATTTCATGTAAATCGGACTATTTTTAACCAAGTCAAGTCAGCTTGAAATGATATAAATCGATATTCCATGGAATTTCCGTCATTATGGTCCGAATTACGTCGTTCTTAGTGTCAGCTTCATCGGCGAAACATAAGGAATCGATAGGTGTCGGTTTTGCAAAGATCTGATGAGAAATGCGCAAGTCGAAGATTTCTCACTTCTTATTAGGCACTCGAACCCCTTCGCGGGTGGAAAGCCATAAAATTCGGTCAGGCACTGCGAGGGGTTGTCCTCGCTACGGGGTACCAGGCCGCCGCATCTCCTTGACGGGCGCTGCTCCTTAATTACCCTGTATCTGGTTAGGAAATAAAATAATTCTTTATTCTTTATCGTATGGATATGGAAGTGTCGCGGATGGATTCCTTGGGGATTTCCGATGAAAATCATGCAAAGTGTCGTGGAAATCGGACAACTCTTACATAAGGAATACAAATTGCTTGTGTCAAAGTAGTGCGATTTGTATGACATTTGGTATGATTTTCATCAGAAAAACATAAGGAATCCATTGGCGTCACTTCCCTTTCGATACGACGAAGAAAAGAGTTTCTTAATACGCTGTAATGGATAATTCACCCTCGACTGCGGGGGCTCGACCTCAATTCGCTACGTTCGGCCCAGGATTCGTACCTTTTTCCGGAAAAAAACCATAATAATCGGGTGAGGCAGTGCGAAGGTCTGTCCTCGACTCGGGGTGCCAGCGCATCTCCTTGACGGGCGTTGCTCCAGAATTACCCTGTATCATTTGGGCAGTGTGTGACCCGACTACCCTCCGTGTAATTGGTCTCCGCGAAGTGGGGCGCAAGATCGATCATTATCAGTACTCCTGCCCGAGAGGAATACGATTTACTTTAATTATAGTACATGTGTGTTTTGTAATAAAATGTTTCTATCGTCTCCTGAATTCAATAACTGGCATCCAGATATCTACGCTCCTACAATCCACCGTCAACACGCCTCGTGGAGAGACACAGGAAGAAAAGGGGTAGCCCGCTGTCGACGCGTGGTCCTCTCGAGTATAAACACGAGCTTCAATATCAGAACAAAAGCAAGCGTTAACGTATTCCGTGCGAGAGAAGGTGGGCATTGCTGTGAAGAGGGCCTCTTCAAGAGAGCAGCCGTTTGTGAGGAATGCAAATCCGAATGGTTCTGATACAATCTGCTCCCTATGATTGAACTTTAGTCTAGCAACTTTCACTCCTCCTAACCTAACCAATCGAACTTGCATCCCTCCCAAAAGAACCGGCCATCCGAGCGTAGAAGCAAGTGCGAAATAAAAGTAACGGTGCGCTTCTCGATAGCGCAGATGTACCTACCTATGTAGCATTTCTGACGGAAAAAAATTGTCCAGCCTTTGGGCCTGGCGTAGACCTTTGGCAGGTAGGTATCTATTTCAAAAGGCAGTGCCACCCGTGGGGCCAGTAAAACCGTCCCCGGTCCGTGCTATACCAGACAGTTTTCTTCCAGTGAAAATCAGTAAATTTGCAAGCGCAACATCTTAAAAACCAGTGAAAATAAAGTGTATACATTAAAGCTTATTAAATTTGTGTTGGAACGCACTATCAACTCAGGTGTTCAAAAAAAATAGTTCCATTTGAAAACACGAACTTGACCATCGTATCTTTTAAAATAATAATCGATAAAAAAATTCGTTCACGCTAATTAATTGGCCCCCTCGACCCATGCAATTCCCTATTTTTTTTATATTTTTATCTCCAATAGTTTAGGAGAAAACCGGCTGTCCAGTCTTAGGTGGGACACCCTGTATATAACATACAACAAGCGAAAGTCTCCAAATCAGTCAACAGTTGACTCCCCGATTTTTTTGTAATTCTTTACGGTCCTATGCAGAGATGGGCATTATTTAAATAAAAGAATATACTTCTGAATGGCCCCAGTGGCCGATCGACACGAGGTTTGGGGTAGAGTGTGTGTAGCCTAAATCTAAAATTCTATTTAGCGTCGAGTATTTATTAGTTTCCTTTGTTTATTCGAAGGCCCTTCATCTGGGGCTTCGAATAATTTTTCATCTCTCATTATATCTTTATCCTAAGGTCGTATTCAGATATATTGGCCGGTCGATTCGTTTTCGCGAACAGCGATCGAGGAGAAATCGGCCACCACCATCCGACGATCGTGGATTTGTCAGTTGGAGTTACGTGGCCACCCAAGGGTATGGTGGGGTAAAGGTGCGTTTAAACGAAATGAACGAATGCTCGTTCGCCCCTCATTTCGACAAAATACATGCTCATTTAATGTAAACGGCAATTTTCAGTTGTAACTTTTCATTGTCGTTGTGGGGGGGGGGGGGGGGCGAATGAGCATTCGTTCGTTTGGTTTAAACGCACCTTAAGGGGAATGCTGCTCGGTTCCGTCTGAACGTAGCCGTGTGGCTGTTATGACCAATACGAGATGAAGCTATCGAGAAAAAATCAATGTTCAGACCAATAAAGCTCCTGAATTTTTTCGGAGCTAAGGTACAGCCATTCTAATGTGAGTATTTCTACACTGACAGCTCGGTTTGACCTATACACACCAGAAGCTTGGCGCTAACCCCATCACTTCTGGCTCACTCTTGTTCTGCGAAGGCGAGAGTGAGATGGAACGAGAGCGAGTCAGAAAACGTTGCGAACAGGAGCACCGAGGCAGGCAAGCGGTACCTATGGTGGGAGAATACGCGTTACGAAACGCACCGGCCAATATATCTGAATGCAAATTCTCGTTAGCCGCTCGCTGGTCGGGACCGGCGTTGAGCTCGTATCATGAACGGAGCCCTAATTCCGAAGCTGAGATTCTCGCTTCTTTCTGGCCGAAGGGGGGAGCTGGATGGAACGCTTTGCGTGCGCGACGGGCGCGAGCGCTCAGATGGAATCGTGACTGTTCGACGCATGCGAGCCACGGTCAGCCAGGCACGGCACGAGTCTTTTTTGCGCCATAAGCGAGCTTGCTAAATTCCGACATTTATTATAATACATTTAATTGAGCTTCTTCATGACCTTACTCTTAACTTTTATTCGTAGTTTAAAACCGTTGTAGTATAATTTGTAGTATTTCATTTAAAAATTTATTTTGAACAATGCCAACAATGAAAAGGCCATTTTGCGCCTCTTGTTAACCTTACGCCCTAGCAGTTGCCTAATTTTACAGAGTAAAGTCATAAATAATTTCAAATAAATGTAATATAATAAAGAGCGCAATTTGACAAGTTCACCTAGGGCGCAAAAAAGACTTATACCCGGCCTGCGTCAAGATTTTGCGAAGCGGTTCCCGTGCTCACCGTAAGCGCTTGCGACCATCGCGCACGCCCGTCGCGCACACAAAGGACGGAGTGTCAGGCGTCCGAAAGACGGAGCGAGACAAAATATCAACGAGTCGTCTGTCCCGTACTGTCCTCGCTCGCTTTCAGTGCCTTCGCTCGCTCTCTTTCCATCTCGCTCTCGCCTTCGCCGGACAAGAGTGAGACAGAAGTGGTGGGGATAGCGAAAAGTCCGTATCGTGTACACCAAACCGAGCCAGTAACGATCTTAGATGCTCGAATAACCGACGAGAACCTTTGTGGCCCGAGCCGCACGAGATCGCCGTTGCTCGGCGATGTGTCATCGATTATATGGAAGCAGAATTTGTTTATTTTTCATCGTATCAATATGAAAGTGCCACAAATGGATTCCTGGCATTCTCCCGATTAAATTGACAGAAAATAATTTAAATCGGACTATTTTTAAGGAAACGAGCTTTCAATTCTGCAAACAATTTTTCACGTAATTTCCTTAATTTTGGTCCGTATTATATCATTTTTGGGGCCAATTTGGTCGAGAAAACATGAGGAATCGACTGACGTTACTTTGTACGTAACCTTAGTGCGTAACATTGTATGACCCCGCTGGATTCGAGCGTCGAAACCCACAGTTGCATGATTGCCAGCGTGAAGGACAAGAGAGGACTTTGCATGGCGAAGGAAAGTCAGCCTTCTATAGAACTCAAATCGAGAAAGACTTTGCTGACGCGGCTTTGGTTTCCCAAATAAATGCACATTTATTAGGGCCCTCGGTCGACGGCGACTTGAGTCATCCAGTACTGAATATGAAAATGTTCATATTTCTCATTACACCTTGATAAAAGTGTTACCACCGATGGATTGGTGAGTTTCTGTCCACGAAAACGAGTCGAGATGCGAAGCAATTCGGTCTATTTTTTCTTATGAATACATGATTAGGACACACACACACTACGTTCACTAAAAATCATCAGTAGGTACCCCATCTTCCAGTATCTTCAAGAAATAAACGCTACATTAAGGGTATCCAGAAGAGACACTATTTTAACAGCTCATATCTCCAGATGTATCATTCATCTACATTTACTATTTTCCACACAGTGATAGACTTGTGCATCAAAGTCATTAACATTACGCGGTTAATGCGAAGTTGCATCCGTATCGCGAACACATTATGAGCTACTTGTAAGTGTTATAAAATTTATATTGGTTCAATAAATTAATAAGAATATTCATTTCATTATGTGCTCATTTCTTAAGTTATTTATTCTTTGATGTGTCATTCTCAAGCTATTATGATGAACGAAATTTCTATAAACTTTTTCTTTGATATATTTAGCCAACTCTACCTAAAGCGGGAAAAAAATATATGAATTTTTTTTTATGTTAAATGATTTTGATAAAAATGCACTAAACTAAATTAAAATGCACTAAAAACGAAAAAATAATTCTTTTCTTGCACAACAATTTTGATGGTGTGAATATCACTTTAAATAAAATCGTGGGGCACCATGTACAACCAGAAGTTGAAGTATTAAAGTTATTTAGGGGAGAGTCGTGCAGTACCGACCAAAGCTAGTTCTCGCTTCTTTCACCAGATATTAGCACTTTATTTGAATTAATCAATGAAAATCATAATTCTTTATAACCTATTTCGGGGTCATATTGTTTATTCCATTGCCCTCCATGTTCTGAGGCATTAAACGTTTACGTTGATATTCAGTGGGTTAAAAGTTATTTTTTAAAGCTGACCTTTTGTTTCTCGTGAAAGTAAATGATTTTGTTCTATTATGTATACTATTTCTAGTATATAAAGTTTAATAAAACGTCCTAGTTTTGCAATATTCTGTTGTACATAATATACCATGACCTAAAATGTTTCCCCGTTTTTGTCGTGCAGTACCGACCAATAGAAGATATTCATTTAGCATTCTTTCTACCTTTTCCCGCAGAAAACTCAAGTAAACAAGGATAGGTATGATAACCTAACAAACAGGAAGCTAGGATTTAATGAAGAAGTTATCCAGTGTGTTATTTGGAAGCAGAGTTAGACATTAACTAAATAAAGAATTATGTAAATAAGGATCAAATAAAAGTTACTTTAAGTTTAGATTATTCGACGAATAAAGTTAATTTTTTTTTTCGATGAGAATTTATTCGACGAACAAAGTTAATTTTTTTATTCGTTATTCGAAATTGTATTTAAATAAAAATTTTGCCCTTCTCTGTTTGCAAGGAATCATTTGACAAAGATTGGGTGCAGTGTAGGGGAGACCGGGGCTAGTTGTTACAGGGGCAGGTTGTTTCAAAGCAGTTTAAAATTTTTTCGCTTGGACTATCACTTCGACGATGAAGTGGCTGATGTGTTTCAACCATACACATTTGTGTATGTTGTGTGTTTGTAATCGGTTCACGCGTTGTCACTTTATTACAGTTTTTTGTGTTTTCGGTACTAATAGTAACTTTTCTCTTTCTAATTGAATCTTTTCTACCGAACAGACAGATGAATGTATGTAAATGACTATTACCAGGTTTGAATCAGTGTTCCTTTAGCTACAGATTGGCACCACGAACATAAGAATACACCCAACTGGTATGAACTTATAGCTGTTTATACACAATGGTGTCAACCGAGGCAAGTTGTTACACACGACAAGGGGCAAGTTGTTACACAAGACAAGGGGCATGTTGTTACATACGAAAAGGGGCACGTTGTTACAGAGCGAAAGGGGCATGTTGTTACATTGTATTTAGTAATTAATTTATTAATTTAATCCTTTAGTTACCACGAGTCACTATAGTAGTTTCCCGCTAAATGATTTTTCGGGGACGGAACGCCACTATGGTGGCTCTCTGTTTCATTTCGTAATGAAAGTCGTCTTTTGTTTCGTTACTATGGAGAATGTCTTCACATGTTTCAAACTACATTTATTTCAATAAACGACGCTTTGACGCCAGTATTACACGATTTCGTCAGGTATGCACATCTGTGTTATTTTCTGATAGTGCATCATTTTGTTTCGACACAGTATACACCATTATCAGGTATGGATTATTACTTTTGAGTTAGTGTAAACATATTATTGCTACAGAGTTAATTAAATCAGTAATTATTAATTACTGTATTTAATTACATTTTACAGGAAAATGGTACGAACTTATATAAAGAAAACGTCTAGAGGTACCACACCTTTAGCTATATTTGAGGCAGCAGCTAGAGATGTTATTGATAATAAGCTCACGATTAGGCAATCCGCGAAAAATCATAGCATCAATTGGATGACTTTGCAGAGATTTATTAAAAAATATAAGCAGGATGACAGTTCTCACCAATTAACTGCTGGCTATTTGAAAACAAGGCAGACTTTTACAGACGAACAAGAAACGGAACTCGTTAAATATATTTTGCAGTGTTCGAAAATGTATTACGGGTTAATGCCAAAAGAAGTGAGGACCTTGGCTTATGAATATGCAGTGGCCAATAATGTAAATTTTTCGGATAATTGGGCAGAAAAAAAGAAAGCCTCAGCTGACTGGTTTTCTGGTTTCATGAAGCGTCATCCGAACTTGTCTTTAAGATTCCCTGAAGCAACAAGCCTTTCACGCGCTACAAGCTTCAATAAGCATAATGTCGGGCAGTTCTTCAATAATTTAAAAACAGTGTTGGAAAAATATAGATTTAAGTGCCACGATATCTGGAATGCGGACGAAACCAGTACAACAACCGTACAAAAACCGCAAAAGATTGTCGGACAGCGCGGAGAAAAACAAGTAGGGAAGGCTACCTCAGCTGAAAGGGGAACATTAATCACATTGCTTCAAGCAGTGAATGTCATTGGAAATACAGTACCCCCTTTATTGATTTGTCCTCGCGTTAATTTTAAAGAGCATTTTATTTCAAATGGGCCACCTGGCTGCATTGGAGATGCACAACCAAGTGGTTGGATAACCCCCTCGTCTTTTTTAAATTTTATTAAACATTTCGCAGCACATGTAAAATGTTGTAAAGAATCGCCATGTTTGTTGTTATTAGACAACTATTCATCCCATCTGTCTATATACGTACTCGATTTTTGCAAGGAAAATGGAATTGTTTTACTTTCATTTCCTCCACACACGACGCACAAGCTCCAGCCACTTGACGTGTTTATGGCCCATACAAAACATATTTGAACCGAGCGATGGATAACTGGATGAGCAGCCACCCAGGGAAAACTATTACGATTTATGACCTGCCAGCACTTGTCAAAGAAGTATTGCCGTTGGCAGCGACGCCATGTAATATAATGTCAGGTTTTCGGGCTGCTGGAATTTGGCCTTTAAATGAAGATATATTTACAGACGCAGATTATCTTTGCTCCTCTGTAACCAACAGACCGTTGGTTCAAAATGACCCAAATAATTTAGATAAAACTATAATCGAGGAGGAATCTCCGCTCAATAAAATAGTGTCCCAGTCTATAATTATTGATACGTCCGAACCGTCTACAAGTTTTGCCAACTCATGTCAACCACATGTAACTCCTGAACATGTAAGACCATATCCTGTAGCGGAAAAAAGACCACAATTGTACGAAGAAAGAAGATGAAATCAGAAATTTTAACAAACACGCCTGTAAGAGAATCCATACGTCAGGAACAACTGTTAAAAGAAAAAATCAAAAATCAAAAATCAAAACCTAAAAAGATTTTATTGAAAAGTTTTAGAAAGGAAACTGATGACATAAAAATAAAAAAAACACACAGTAAAGAAAAGGCAGATTAGAAATAAATCCACCACAAAAAATAGACACTCTTCCTCCGAAGATGAAGAATGCGTTTGTTTGCACTGTCTCTCTCCGTTTTCAAATTCAAAGAGGGGCTCCACAGAGTGGATTCAGTGCATAGAATGCAAAAAGTGGGCACATGAGAAGTGTGTAAAACCAAAGAATCACTTTTACGTGTGCATTAATTGCGAGTCCCCGTATGAAACGGACGACGATAATTGACGATAATGATTTCAGTAGTTTTTATTATTTTTAAAATAGATTTTTTATTGTATATTTATTGTAAAAGAATTCTTAACATTAATAAATTTACTTTTGTCCAAGAAAATATAATTATATTACTCATAGTAAGCCTCGTTTCGTAAAATTTAATTCTGTAACAACTTGCCCCGTATTGTGTAACAACTAGCCCCTACTCGGGGCACGTTGATACAACATGTCTCGACTTTCAAAATGGCTTGTTTCAAAGTCATGGTTTTCGTTTAATTACATTCCATAGCGGTCATCGGTAGAGGAAAGAACGTACTTTAAGTAAGAGTCATTGATAGTATTGAATATGGAATGCAAAAAAAATAAAAAATAAAAAACTGAAAAGTGTAACAACTAGTCCCGGTCTCCCCTACCGACTGTGACGGTTGGGCACACGTCGAATGCACAGATCAGGAGAATATTAATTATTTTATTTGCGAGTTTGTACAAATAAAATTTGAAAAAATCTTGTATTGTACTAATTAAATGTCTTTTTATTAACATTGCTAATCATTTAGACCTAAAAATCTACTAATTTAATAGTTGGTCGATACTGGACGACAATTTTTCATTTTCTAGAAATTACATTTTTACTTTTGCGAATTATCAATTCTTATTATTAAATTTCACAAAAATAATTTCCCTCCTCTTACTAAGTTCCATCTATACTACAAACCCGTTTTTGTATTTCTGATTTTTATCGACTTTACCCCTGAATATAACAAAAAAACTTGCGGTCGGTACTGCACGACTCTCCCCTATATCCTGTTATGAAATATCGTGTTCCACGATTTTATTTAAAGTGATATTAACACCATCAAAATTATAGTACATGAAAAGAATTATTTTTTAGTTTTTAGTGCATTTTAATTTAATTTTTAGTGCATTTCCAATAAAATCGTTTAATATAATTTTTTTTATATAAATTTTTTATTTCCTAGTTTTTAGTGTTTGTGGATTTACATTTCGCAGCTCATAGGTACTTCTTTACAAATATCTGTTAAAGGTTAATGACGAAAATCGAAATATACTGAACTATGGCTTTATTCGGTGAACAGAGAATTACAGTGGTTGGTGTCTTACTACCAGAAGAACGCCGGAGCGCGATTGCCCAACCAATCGGGCAGTACATTCGGCTCCCGACGTAAGGCGGAGATTACCGATTGTACTTCGGCCAATCAGTGCCTGACACGACCAGGCCCGTGCCTGGTGTGCCACGAACGAGCGCGGGATTTTTCAAACTTCCTTAAGGGGGTAGACACGGGTAATGCAGCGCGCTGTAATACCCACATAATGTGCCCGAAACATGGGTTTGGGGGGATACGTTTTTCGTCCTTATATGAGCAGATTTTGGGCTGGGTGAGGTCTCAATCGAAAGAGGAAGGTTCGATACAGCCCGCTCTGGTCATGGTTCGACGAGATTGTGTTGATATCTAATAATATGAGTGTTCAAAGTAGAGCAAAAATCGACAAAATACACCCGCAGGAATCCAAGTATTTTTAGGTCACTAAAAGAGTTTTGTGGCTCAAACGATGACCAGAGCGGGCTGTCTCGAACCTTCCTCTTTCGAATGAGACCTCACCCAGCCTAAAATCTGTTCATATAAGGACGAAAAACGTATCCCCGTGATTGCATTCCCAAATACGAGTTCCGCCATATTGGCGATAATACAGAGCAAGTCACGTGACAAATTTAGTTGAGCTAGTGGACACGAGATGGCGCCTACTCGGGAGGACTGCCAACGTGGAATCATAGCAAAACTGAAGCGTTAGCTGGATACACAAGCCACAGTAAAAGCGTGATGCAGTCAATGCATGCATTTTCGGACGACTTTAGGTTAGGTTATATGCATTTTAGGCATACATTGACTAGGAACTGCTGGGAATTGTCTACATTTACTAAATTCACGCTTTTACTGTAGCACATACATCACCGCTGCCGAATATATGTTATAATTATATGGCCACATTATTTCAAATAAAAAAAGAGATTGGAATTTTTTAATAACACTGGAAGTAGTGATTTACTGATATTATATTTTCAGAATGTGGAAGTTACAGCAATTATTTGCAATTATTGCATTTATTATTATTCTTCCGACTATTGTATATAACATACAGTGTGTCCGCGGGAAAGCTAAACAGCCGGCTTCCTCCTAAACTATTGGAGATAAAAATATAAAAAAAATAGGGAATTGCATGGTTCGAGGGGGCAAATTAATTAGCACGAACGAATTTTCTTATCGATTATTATTTTAAAAGATACGATGGTCAAGTTCGGTTTTTCAAATGGAACTATTTTTTTTGAACACCTGAGTTGATAGTGCGTTCCAAGACAAATTCAATAAGCTTTAATGTATACACTTTATTTTCACTGGTTTTTAAGATATTGCGCTTGCAAATTTACTGATTTTCACTGGAAGAAAACTGTCTGGTATAGCACGGACCGGGGACGGTCTTACTGGTTCCACGGGTGACACTGCCTTTTGAAATAGATACCTACCTGCCAAAGGTCTACGCCAGGCCCAAAGGCTGGACAATTTTTTTCCGTCAGAAATGCTACTTAGGTAGGTACATCTGCGGTATCAAGAAGCGCACCGTTACTTTTATTTCGCACTTGCTTCTACGCTCGGATGGCCGGTTCTTTTGGGAGGGATGCAAGTTCGATTGGTTAGGTTAGGAGGAGTGAAAGTTGCTAGACTAAATTTCAATCATAGGGAGCAGATTGTATCAGAACCATTCGGATTTGCATTCCTCACATACGGCTGCTCTCTTGAAGAGGCCCTCTTCACAGCAATGCCCACCTTCTCTCGCACGGAATACGTTAACGCTTGCTTTTGTTCTGATATTGAAGCTCGTGTTTATACTCGAGAGGACCACGCGTCGACAGCGGGCTACCCCTTTTCTTCCTGTGTCTCTCCACGAGCCGTGTTGACGGTGGATTGTAGGAGCGTAGATATCTGGATGCCAGTTATTGAATTCAGGAGACGTTAGAAACATTTTATTACAAAACACACATGTACTATAATTAAAGTAAATCGTATTCCTCTCGGGCAGGAGTACTGATAATGATCGAACTTGCGCCCCACTTCGCGCAGACCAATTACACGGAGAGTAGTCGGGTCACACACTGCCCAAATGATACAGGGTAATTCTGGAGCAACGCCCGTCAAGGAGATGCGCTGGCACCCCGTGGCGAGGACAGACCTTCGCTGTGCCTCACCCGATTTTTATGGCTTTTTCCGGAAAAAGGTACGAATCCTGGGCCGAACGTAGCGAATTGAGGTCGAGCCCCCGCAGTCGAGGGTGAATTATCCATTTGAGCGTATTAAGAAACCCCTTTCTTCATCATATCGAAAGGGAAGTGACGCCAATGGATTCCTTATGTTTTTCTGACGAAAATCATACCAAATGTCATGCAAATCGGACTACTTTGACACAAGCTATTTGTATTCCCTATGTAAAAGTTGTCCGATTTACACGACATTTGTAATCATTTTCATCGGAAAACCCCAAGGAATCCATCGGCGACACTTCCATATCCATACGATAAGGAATAACGAATTGTTTTATTTCATAAAAAGGTAGGTACAGGCCGATTCTGGTGCTGCGCCCGTCACCCCGTGGCGAGGACAACACCCCGCAGTGCCCATAGAATTTTATGGCTCTTTTCGGAAAAAGGTACGAATCCTGGGCCGAACGTAACGAATTGAAGTCGACCCTCCGCTGTCGAGGGTGAAATATCCATTTGAGCGTATTAAGAAACTCTTTTCTTCATCGTATCGAAGGGGAAGTGACGCCAATGGATTCCGGGCGTTCTCCCGATTAAAATCATGCCAAACATCATGAAAATCGGACTATATTGACACAAGCAATTTGTATTCCTTATGTAAGAGTTGTCCGATTTCCACGACACTTGGCATGATTTTCATCGGAAATCCCCAAGGAATCTATCTGCGACACTTCCATATCCATACGATAAAAAATAAAGAATTATTTTATTTCCTAACCAGATACAGGGTAATTATGGAGCAACGCCCGTCAAGGAGATGCGGCGGCCTGGTACCCCGTGGCGAGGACAGTCCTTCGCTGTGCCTCACACGATTTTTATGGCTTTTTCCGGAAAAAGGTACGAATCCTGGGCCGAACGTAGCGAATTGAGGTCGAGCCCCCGCAGTCGAGGGTGAAATATCCATTTGAGCGTATTAAGAAATTCTTTGCTTCGTCGTATCGAAAGGGAAGTGGTGCCAATGGATTCCTTATGTTTTTCTGACGAAAATCATACCAAATGTCATGCAAATCGGACTACTTTGACACAAGCTATTTGTATTCCTTATGTAAAAATAGTCCGATTTTCATGATGTTTGGCATGATTTTAATCGGGAGAACGCCCGGAATCCATTGGCGTCACTTCCCCTTCGACACGATGAAGAAAAGAGTTTCTTAATACGCTCAAATGGATATTTCACCCTCGACAGCGGAGGGTCGACTTCAATTCGTTACGTTCGGCCCAGGATTCGTACCTTTTTCCGGAAAAAGCCATAAAAATCGGGTGAGGCACAGCGAAGGACTGTCCTCGCCACGGGGTACCAGGCCGCCGCATCTCCTTGACGGGCGTTGCTCCATAATTACCCTGTATCTGGTTAGGAAATAAAATAATTCTTTATTTTTTATCGTATGGATATGGAAGTGTCGCAGATAGATTCCTTGGGGATTTCCGATGAAAATCATGCCAAGTGTCGTGGAAATCGGACAACTCTCACATAAGGAATACAAATTGCTTGTGTCAAAGTAGTCCGATTTGCATGACATTTGGTATGATTTTCGTCAGAAAAACATAAGGAATCCATTGGCGTCACTTCCCTTTCGATACGATGAAGAAATGGGTTTCTTAATACGCTCAAATGGATAATTCACCCTCGACTGCGGAGGGTCGACTTCAATTCGTTACGTTCGGCCCAGGATTCGTACCTTTTTCCGAAAAGAGCCATAAAATTCTATGGGCACTGCGGGGTGTTGTCCTCGCCACGGGGTGACGGGCGCAGCACCAGAATCGGCCTGTACCTACCTTTTTATGAAATAAAACAATTCGTTATTCCTTATCGTATGGATATGGAAGTGTCGCCGATGGATTCCTTGGGGTTTTCCGATGAAAATCATTACAAATGTCGTGTAAATCGGACAACTTTTACATAGGGAATACAAATAGCTTGTGTCAAAGTAGTCCGATTTGCATGACATTTGGTATGATTTTCGTCAGAAAAACATAAGGAATCCATTGGCGTCACTTCCCTTTCGATACGATGAAGAAATGGGTTTCTTAATACGCTCAAATGGATAATTCACCCTCGACTGCGGAGGGTCGACTTCAATTCGTTACGTTCGGCCCAGGATTCGTACCTTTTTCCGAAAAGAGCCATAAAATTCTATGGGCACTGCGGGGTGTTGTCCTCGCCACGGGGTGACGGGCGCAGCACCAGAATCGGCCTGTACCTACCTTTTTATGAAATAAAACAATTCGTTATTCCTTATCGTATGGATATGGAAGTGTCGCCGATGGATTCCTTGGGGTTTTCCGATGAAAATCATTACAAATGTCGTGTAAATCGGACAACTTTTACATAGGGAATACAAATAGCTTGTGTCAAAGTAGTCCGATTTGCATGACATTTGGTATGATTTTCATCAGAAAAACATAAGGAATCCATTGGCGTCACTTCCCTTTCGATACGATGAAGAAAAGGGTTTCTTAATACGCTGTAATGGATAATTCACCCTCGACTGCGGAGGGTCGACTTCAATTCGCTACGTTCGACCCAGGATTCGTACCTTTTTCTGGAAAAAAGCCATAAAAATCGGGTGAGGCACAGCGAAGGTCTGTCCTCGCCACGGGGTGCCAGCGCATCTCCTTGACGGGCGTTGCTCCAGAATTACCCTGTATCATTTGGGCAGTGTGTGACCCGACTACCCTCCGTGTAATTGGTCTGCGCGAAGTGGAGCGCAAGTTCGATCATTATCAGTACTCCTGCCCGAGAGGAGTACGATTTACTTTAATTATAGTACATGTGTGTTTTGTAATAAAATGTTTCCATCGTCTCCTGAATTCAATAACTGGCATTCAGATATCTACGCTCCTACAATCCACCGTCAGCACGGCTCGTGGAGAGACACAGGAAGAAAAGGGGTAGCCCGCTGTCGACGCGTGGTCCTCTCGAGTATAAACACGAGCTTCAATATCAGAAGAAAAGCAAGCGTTAACGTATTCCGTGCGAGAGAAGGTGGGCATTGCTGTGAAGAGGGCCTCTTCAAGAGAGCAGCCGTTTGTGAGGAATGCAAATCCGAATGGTTCTGATACAATCTGCTCCCTATGATTGAAATTTAGTCTAGCAACTTTCACTCCTCCTAACCTAACCAATCGAACTTGCATCCCTCCCAAAAGAACCGGCCATCCGAGCGTAGAAGCAAGTGCGAAATAAATATACCGCAGATGTACCTACCTAAGTAGCATTTCTGACGGAAAAAAATTGTCCAGCCTTTGGGCCTGGCGTAGACCATTGGCAGGTAGGTATCTATTTCAAAAGGCAGTGTCACCCGTGGAACCAGTAAGACCGTCCCCGGTCCGTGCTATACCAGACAGTTTTCTTCCAGTGAAAATCAGTAAATTTGCAAGCGCAATATCTTAAAAACCAGTGAAAATAAAGTGTATACATTAAAGCTTATTGAATTTGTCTTGGAACGCACTATCAACTCAGGTGTTCAAAAAAAATAGTTCCATTTGAAAAACCGAACTTGACCATCGTATCTTTTAAAATAATAATCGATAAGAAAATTCGTTCGTGCTAATTAATTTGCCCCCTCGAACCATGCAATTCCCTATTTTTTTTATATTTTTATCTCCAATAGTTTAGGAGGAAGCCGGCTGTTTAGCTTTCCCGCGGACACACTGTATAACAACGAAAAGTCTCCAAACCGGTCAACAGTTGACTCCTTGATTTTTTTCGTAATTCTTTACGCTCCTATGCAGAGATGGGCATTATTTAATTAAAAGAATATACTTCCGAATGGTCCCAGTGGCCGATCGACACGAGGTTTGGGGGGAGGGTGTGTGTACCCTAAATCTAAAATTCTATTTAGCTTCGGGTATTTATTAGTTTCCTTTGTTTATTCGAAGGCCTTTCATCTTTGGCTTCGAATAATTTTTCATCTTTCATTATATCTTTATCCTAAGGTCGTATTCAAATATATTGGCCGGTCGATTCGTTTTCGCGAACAGCGATCGAGGAGAAATCAGCCATCACCATCTGACGATCGTGGATATGTCAGTTGGAGTTCCCTAGCCACCGAAGGGTATGGTGGGGTAACGGGAATGCTGCTCGGCCCCGTCTGAACGTAGACGTGTGGCTGTTATTTATTCTTATTGTCAGCGTAGTACATATGTAGTTGTGTGCGTCACGAAGTAATGCGTAGACCAATACGAGATGAAGCTATCGAGAAAGAATCAATGTTCTGACCAATAAAGCTCCTGAATTTTTTCGGAGCTAAGGCCTAAGGCACACCTATTCTGATGCGTGTATTTCTACGCTGCAGCTCGGTTTGGCCTATACATGACAGAAGCTTGGCGCTATCCCCACCACTTCTGGCTCACTCGTGTTCTGCGATGACGACAGAATACGCGTTACGAAATACGAATAGGAGTGTGCGGATCGTCCCGCGGCTCGGATTCTTGGCCCTCGGGACGGGTCGGAAAATTTCGGGCGGGATCGGGCGGGGTCCCGATACTTTCGTATTGCTCGAGATCCCGACGGTTTCGGGATCCCGAGACTCGATTCGGGCTACAAGCATGACCGCCATGAGCGGGCAATTTGATTTCAGGTCGGTTTGGCAAAACTCGGACGCGATCGGCTCGAAAGCCAGCTATTACGAGCGGACCTAGACGGAAAGAATTATGTATATCATTTATATCGATACCAGAGTGATAAATTTTTACCTTTCTGTCTCCTGTTGAATCATAATTTGTATCTTATTATTTATTTACATATATATGTATTTTCATTGCTACCAAATAGTCTGTGAATACTGAATACGTCCATATACGTACTTAAATAAATACCATGTTCAGAACTTGGGCAGAAGACTATTTTTATATCGACAATATTTTAAAATCTGAATAAAATATACTTCATACTTAGTACTTTATGTAAAGGGAATATATAGGGTATTATCTTTTTCCGGATAGGTTCAGATTTAAAATAGAAAACGTACGAACTATAAGCATACAAAAAGGAATATTTCCTGGATGTTTCATAATAACAACAATATACAGGAGGCGAATATTTTATTATTTCAAATTAACGTGTAAGAAACATAATTTTTCTATGTTCTCTGGTAATAATTTTAATCTATTACTGGTAACGATATCGTCCGATCGCGTCCGAGTTTTGCCGAGCCGACCTGAAATCAAATTGTCCGCTCATGGCGGCTATGCTTGTAGCCCGAATCGAGTCTTGGGGTCCCGAAACTGTCGGGATCTCGAGCAATACGAAAGTATCGGGACCCCGCCCGATCCCGCCCGAAAGTTGCCGGCCCGTCCCGAGCCCGAAAAATCGGGTAACCGCACACCCCTAGTTACGAAACTCACCGGCCAATAAATCTGAATACGATCTTAGAAGTTCGAATAACCGACGAGAACCTTTGTGTCCCGAGCCGCGCGAGATCGTCGTGCTCGGCGATGTGTCATCGATTATAAAGAAACAGAATTTGTTTATTTTTCATCGTATCAATATGAAAGTGACACCATTGGATTCTTGGCATTCTCCCGGTTATATTGGCAGAAAATAATTTAAATCGGACTATTTTTAACAAAACGGGCTTTCACTTCTACAAACAAATTTTTCACGTAATTTCCTTAATTTTGGTCCGAATTATATCATTTTTGGGGCCAATTTGATCGAGAAAACATGAGAAATCGACTGACGTCACTTTCGCAAAGATCTGATTAGAAATGCAGAACTGCAGTTTTGTCACTGCTTAGCGCGCAACATTGTATGGCCCCGCTGGTTTCGAGCGCCGAAGCCCACGAAACTCAGCGAGTCGCATGATTGCCAGCGAGAAGGCCAAGAGGGGACTTTCCATAGCGAAGGAAAATCAGCCTTCTACAGAACTCAAATCGAGAAAGACTTTGCTAACAAACTTTATATTTACGTCAAATAAATACTTGTAAAATTTAGACGACGAACTATTGTTGAATTTCGCCAGTTCTTACATATGCCCCACTGGGTTCGGAATTCCTGATCCCAGAGTTTCATGCATTTACCTATTGAAATGTTGCTTCAAGTCATCGGGCAATTGCATTGTTTCTTCTCGTACATATGTATATCTGTTCGCGAGTAGGTGTCATGAATGACGCGACTTTTGCTTCCCAAATAAATTCACCCCTATCAGGGCCCTCGCTCGAACCGCTTGACAAGGAGACCGAACGATGTGAACCGAGTGCGAGTGAAATAGCGCACCAGCGGTACACCCTCGGTCGACGGCGACTTGAGTCATCCAGTACTGAATACGAAATGTTCAAAATTTCTCATTACACCTTGATGAGAGTGTTACCTTTCATGGATTGTTGGTGAATCAAGACACGAAGCAATTCAGTCTATTTTTTCTTATGAATACATGATTAGAACACACTCTACGTTCAATAAAAATTGATCGAATTGCTCCATGTTTGATATCATTTTCATCGGGAAATCCTAAAAAATTCATCGGTAATACTTTCATCAATACTTATCAAAAACACGAACATTTTATTTTTCTGTACTGGGTATTTTATCTAGCTCGTCGGTTTTATTGTTCTCGGCTGTCAACGGGCGGTCTACTAGGACCCGAAGGTCCACGCTCGCAACGAGAAAGCAAAACAGTGGGGTGGGTAGGTCTTTCCCGATAAACTGAGCCCAAAGGCTTCTCAACAATTGAAACATTGGAAGACTGTACATATTCTTTCTGATGCTTTCGGCGATATGCGCAACCATTTGTATGCCCGGTTTCATGTCTAACAAGTCAGGCGATTTTGTTTGTGAGAGCCATATATAAAGACAGTCCTGTAACGTTCACTACATCTTCAATTATAAAACTGCAAATATGTTATTTTACACATGTGTCTCGCTGAGTTTCGTCGGCTTCGACGCTTGAAATCAGCGGGGCCATACAATGTTGCGCACTAAGCACTGATGAATCTGAAGTTTTGCAATTTCTAATCAGATCTTTGCGATCGTGGCGTCAATCGATTCCTTATACTTTCTCAATCAAATTGGCCCCAAAAATGATACAACTCAAACCATAATTAAGGAAATTACGTGAAAAATTTGTTTGCAGCATTGAAAGCCCGTTTCGTTAAAAATAGTCCGATTTAAATAATTTTTTCATAAAAAAAATGCGCAGGCTGGATGCGCGTGATTATTACGTGGCCCCTCCATAGACATATATAGACGGATCAGAAGATGGGACTATTGGCGTGGGGAAGGAAGGCTTGGAGGGGTAAAGGCATAGGTTCAGATACAGGCACGTCGGTTAGCTTCGGATGCATTCGGCATGCATAACCACAGCGTTATCCGATTTACTCGTATCGCTCCCCTTACCGCGAACCTTGCCACCCCCCTCAGCTTACGCTCCGCCGTCTATATATGTCTATGGTCCCCTCCTCGAAGTGACAGAAAATATAACCTATATATACGCTATATGACAATAAATGTTGAGCGGCTATTTCGTTCTTTTGCGCTACATTTGTGAACTTTTTATCATCCTTCCGAAACATTATTATTACGTCGCAACAGTATCTTTAGGAAATCGGGTCTAGCATATAGGTTATATTTTCTGTCACTTCGAGGACAGAAAATCCAGTCCTCCAAGTGACAGAGAATATAACCTATATGCTATACCCGATTTCCTAAAGATACTGTTGCGGCGTAATAATAATGTTTCGGAAGGATGATGAAAAGTTCACAAATGTAGCGTAATACAACGAAATAGCCGCTAAATATTTATTGTCTTATAGCATATACATAGGTTATATTTTCTGTCACTTCGAGGAGGAACCACATAATAATCACGCGTTGGATTCAACATCAAACACAATTTTATATATGTTTGTTCATAACTGCTTTCTGCATAGGATGTGTATTTCATGTTCTGTTTCAGTGTTTTGCTAATTAAAAAATGTCTATCCTAACAAACTTCATTTTCTGGGGACATGCCCTCATCTATTTTTCCTTTTCACTTATAATTCCTTACTGCCAACGTAGAATATTGTAGCATAAGCACATTTCAAGTAAATGTACAATGAATTTTCTACGTTTGCAGTACCAGCCGACTTTCCGTTTAAATTTTTATAAGTACAACGCAACAGCTGAGAATTTCTTTCCTTATTCAGAATAGAATACGGAAATAGCAAACAGCTCTCTCTCTCGCGTGCACAGGCAGCCGCGTATTTATGGGTAATACCATTTCAGTGCAGAAAAAACCTGCTGTAATACCGACCTGCCGAATCGGCCAGACCACGTGACGTGTCTACCCCCTTAACACTACCGCCGTTTGATCGTCTCGCACTCGTTGAGCTAACATTTATTATTGAACATAATCTTTTGAATCGGTCCGTCGGCAATGCTTTTGTGAGAATGTCGGCACGCTGCAATTCCGTGGGAACATATTCTACTACGAGCTTTCCATCAGTTACCTTTTCCCTAATGTAATGATATCTTATGTCGATATGTTTCGTGCGCTTATGAAACTCGGGGTTTTTGACAAGTCGTATTGCACTTTGGTTAACTATATATAACGTCGTGGCCTTATCACAAGCACACCCGACGTCTTCTAGCAGCGTTCTGATCCATATTATTTCTTTGGCGGCTGCCGATGCCGCCACATACTCGGACTCTGTGGTGCTAAGTGTCACCATTTTCTGTCTTTGCGCTGACCAAGTAATAGGACCGTTCGCGAGAAAACAAATGTATCCGGTAGTGGATCTGCGCGTTTCTATATCGTTAGCATATTCTGAGTCGGAGAAGCCGATCAATTCTGATTCGCTACCGCCGCTTCGATACTCTATGCCGTAATCGATTGTACCTTTCAAGTACGCGAAAATTCGTTTCACTGCACGCCAGTGTTCGGGACCGTGATTATTCAAAAACTTACTAACGGCGTTGACCGCGAACGCAATATCTGGTCGTGTTACCGTGGCCAGAAATACAAGCGATCCGACGGCTTCGCGATACGGTACGTTACTTGACTGTTCATCATTCTTGCCTATCGGGTACAGAGTTGTGTGTGGATCTGCAGGCACACTCACAATTTTCGCATCACACATTCGATATTTCTCTAGTAATTTTTCGGTATACAAACTTTGGTGTATGACTAACGACTTGTTAACTTTATCGCGGTGTATTTGAAGCCCGACAAAAATGCTAGAGTTACCTACTTTAATTTTAAAATTTTTACACAATTCGTTCTTGATCAATTCGAGCGTTTCTTTGGATCTTGCGGCTACTAGTCCGTCGTCCACGAATAAAGCTAGATATATTTCTTCGCTATTCATTTGTCCAATGAAAATACACGGATCTCCCGCACTACTTCTGAACTCGAATTGATCTAGGAACTGTTTGAACTTCCGATTCCAGCAACGTGGTGCCTGTTTCAAACCATACAGTGACTTATTGAGCTTACATACTACACTGTTCGTATTTGGTTTACTTTTGTCTTGGTTGGCGTTAAGCCCTTTTGGTAATTCCATGAGGATCCTCTCATCCAGATCACCATACAGAAATGCTGTCTGCACATCGAATTGTAGCAGCACAAGGTCCCTCTCGGCCACTGTCGCCAGGAGTATTCGTAGAGAGTCGTATCGTACCACTGGTGCAAAAGTATCAGTGTAGTCGATTCCCCGTTGCTGCAAGAATCCTCTCGCACACAGCCTTGCCTTGAAGAGATTGCTTCCTTCTTTGGAGTGGTCCTGTTTTACCTTGAACACCCACTTAGAGTCAATTGTTTTCTCACCTGTAATTCTGGGCACAATTGTCCATGTACAGTTGACTTCATGTGAGTGTAGTTCGTTCTGTATGGCGAGCGCCCACTGCGCGGCGTCTTCGTCAGACATTGCTTCCTCGAAGGTGTTGGGCGCGGTGTATTCTGCCACGTCCACCTCGTACCTGGCTGGTAGTTTGATCGATGCTCGATCTCTCAAGGTCCTGGATGACTCCTGTGTTGGAGTCTGCGTTTCGGATACAACCTCCCCTTGTTGGTTGACGTTTGGCGTTGGCTGGTCCTCAACGTTTTTGGTTTGATCGTAGGTGTTGTCTTCGTCTGCTCGTTGAGTTTCCTCGTTGTCGTCTTCTTCTTCTGCCAGTGGTGAGAAACATACTGTTTCTCTGTTCTGCCTCCAAGACTCGTTGTCTTGTTCTCCAGCTCGTTCATTGAAGGTCACATCTCTGACTACACTGACCCTCTTTGTGTCCATATTGTAAACACGATAGTTCTCTGAATCACCCTCGTACCCAACAAGGATCGTTCGCTTCGCTCGAAGATCAAATTTTTTTGTGAACATTTTTGGCACGTGAACAAATGCCCTTGTTCCAAAAATTCGCAGGTGTTTGATATTCGGCTGTTTCCCAGTCCATTATTCATAGGGACTGGATTTCACAGGACGGAGACACTGTGCGATTTAGCACGTAAACTGCAGTATTAACTGCTTCCGCCCACAGGCTTGTGGGGAGCCCCTTTGCGTGGAGCATTGTACGCGCGCTTTCCACGATTGTCCGATTATCGCGTTCGGCTTTCCCGTTTTGCTCAGGAGTGTACGGTGCCGTAGTTTCTTGTTTAATGCCGCGAGACGCAAGGTAATCACTCATTTGCCGGTTGCAGAACTCGCGGCCATTGTCTGATCTGATAATTTTCATGGGTCGCCCGAACTTGTTCGCGATCAGTCTTTCGAATACTTTAAATTTTTCGAACACGTCGGTTTTGTACTGCAGGAAATACACGTGTCTGTAGCCCGTTACATCGTCTTTGAACGTTAGAAATTATTTCGAACCTCCGGGAGACTCTACTGACATCGGACCGCACACGTCTGTGTGAAACATTTCGCCTGGTTTAGTGATTGCACTCCCGGAATTTCTTTTAAACGGTAGTCTATGGGCTTTCCCAAGGTGGCACATTTCACACACGAAGTCATTCACGTCTGACAGTGCTACGCCGGTTACTAGTCCTTTTTTCACTAAATTGCACAGTGATCGTTTATTGACGTGTCCTAACCGTTCATGCCACACACGTAAACTTGTTGCGGATACATTTGCTTGCTCGATATCGGCTATACTTTTAGGTTTGAAGAACATCCGCCAGATGTCGTTCTCTTGTTTCACGTCTGACGCGATCTCCCGATTATCACGCACTATCGTTACAAACGCGTCCTTGAACAGCACCTCAAGGTTCCTTCGTGTACACAAACCGACTGAGAACAAGTTTTTCTTCAGTTTTGGGACGTACAGGACGTTTTCTATACGAGCCTCTCGCCACGTACCTTCCAGAAGTTTCTCGATGAGCGCCGTCCCTTCGCCGGCGATTTCACACTCTTCGTCGTCGCCCAGTGCTATCGTCCCTCCGTCGTGGGTTTCCTTGTAGTCAACGAGCCAATCCCTCCTGAAGGTCATGTGCCTCGAGGCACCGCTGTCTGTTAGCCACACGTTCCTTTGTTGGGTCTCCAGCAGCTCTCTAACTTTGTCGCATGCCTCTCGCTGCGTCTGTCCTCTGCCACAAACGCACAGTCGCGTGTCTCTGTTGATTGCCGGTTCCCCTTTCCTTGCCCCTTAGTTGGGCATTCACGTGCAAAGTGCCCCATCCCGTGGCACTTATAGCACTCGATGTCCTTGGCTGTCTTTCGAGCTTTGTTTTCTCCTTTTCCACGATCTTTGATTTTTAGTTTGGATTTTTCTTTCTTCATTGCAGCAAGCGCTGTCGTACTGCTGTCGCTTTCTGAAATGAAGCGCGCCTCTTCTCGGATCAGTCTTTCTTGCAAATGTTCCAACGTTTGTCGACTTGGATCGACACTATCCCACGCCGTTTGCAGCGTGGCGTATTTGGGCGATAAGCTGCTGAGTATTTTGGCCATCACGGCCACAGAAGACACATTTTCCCCCAAGTCCGACAATTGTGCGGCCATATTTTGTACTTTGGCCACGTGTTGGACAACCGTTTCTCCGACCGCCATTCTGTACTCGTGAAATCGTTGTGTGAGCATTAACTTATTTGACTCAGATTTCTGTTCATGGATTATACTCAATTTGTCCCACATTTCTTTCCCAGTTTTGCATACCAGCAGTGGTTCGAATCTGTCGTACTCCATCGACGCAGATATCATAAACATTGCTTTCGCATTGTCCCGCTGCCATTTTATGCCTTGTGGCGATGCCGGGTCTTCCGGCATTTCTCTACCGCCGACGACTACGTCTTGTATGCCGTGCGACATTAGTAGCGCGTTCAGCTGAAATTTCCAGCCATGGAAATTCGTCCCATCCAATTTCCGAACGTGCCTAGCCGTAAGTTCGTCCGTCATTCTCGAATGCGTATCTCGCGCACACCCACGTGTTCCCCTAACAGGTGGTATAACTTATCGAACGATGGCTTCCCGCACGTGCCGCTTTGGCTATTTCGCGATTTTCGTCACTCAGTTCTCACGTAATGGTGGTGAACTGGGCCCATAACCTGTTAAAGGTTACTGACGAAAATCGAAATATACTGAACTATGGCTTTATTCGGTGAACAGAGAATTACAGTGGTTGGTGTCTTACTACCAGAAGAACGCCGGAGCGCGATTGCCCAACCACTCGGGCAGTACATTCGGCTCCCGACGTAAGGCGGAGATTACCGATTGTACTTCGGCCAATCAGTGCCTGACACGACCAGGCCCGTGCCACGAACGAGCGCGGGATTTTTCAAACTTCCTTAACAATATCTTTTATTTAATTTCAAATCGCGATGCGACTAGCGACCCGAAAGCAGCGGCTTTTTGTCGTTTTCGTAATGAACGCGAGTGGCTCATTTTAAGTCGTTTGTATTTGTGGTTATGGGTTAAATTTATTGATGACTGGGTAATTTTTTCACTCCCTGGGAGTTTTTTTCTTCATATTTTTGTATTGTCATCCAAACTACGGACCCCTACAAAGTTTCAAGACAATTGGATAGTTGGAAGTGGATTAAATTTGAGTTGCCAAATTTGAACCATACAAACATACATACACACATACATACATACATGCATACATACATACATACATACATACATACATACAGACATACATACACACACACTTACATACATACATACATACATACATACATACATACATACATACATACATACATACATACATACATACAAACGGATGCACAAACAAACGAACAGGGGATCGAAGCTGAATAAAATCGTTTAAAAAGAACATTCGACAAACTAGAAAGACAAATCAAAATCTATTGCGCTTGCAACAGATGCAACTGCACACCAACAGTATTTGAAGTTAGGTAATTCTCTGGGGTGCATTCGTAGTAGAGAAAACAGAACCGAAAAAGCTATGTACATAGTTGTAAGTAGTCCACTGAAATTAGACGGAAATATAGCCAATCTACGGAATTATTTCTAGCAAGCTAAATTTTTTTATGGGCCTTTATTTCATCGTTTCAAACAATATATCAAAAGTCTCCATATATGTACCTCTGCTAAAAATTTTACAGGGTATCAAATGTGAAAAAAATGTTTTTGTGAATATCTCGTTACCTATCAGTTCTATGAAAAATAGTTATTATGGAATTTGTAGCTTAGGAAATTCTACACCAAAAAGGTTGTATGAGTTTTTTTTCATAGGAGTAACAATTTTCATGTACCGCGGTCTTACATAGTTTCAACCTTCATATAGAAATAAGTTACAAATTTCATGATAACTGTTTTTGTCGTAGAGCTGAGAGATAACGAGATACTCGCGATAAACTGTTTTTTTTATCTTTGACCCTCTGTAATTTTTTTAAATCATTTATAAATCATTTTCACATTTTTATACTGAAGAGAGAAACAATGTCTCGTAAAAAACTATTGAATGAACATGAATTAGAACAGTTTGATTAAATGGCTGATGGATGTATGCACTCGGGTAAAAAATGTCGCAGAAACAGGATATTATTGTCTTCTTTGTACAGATCTCATACACGACCTTACTGACAAGGAAACATCCCGAACCCGAAAATTCAAAAAATTCTGAAATTTTGTGGATATGTAGGGGATTTCCTTCTGATTAATAATGAGAATACATACAGTGTGTCCGCGGGAAAGCTAAACAGCCGGCTTCCTCCTAAACTATTGGAGATAAAAATATAAAAAAAAATAGGGAATTGCATGGTTCGAGGGGGCCAATTATTTAGCGCGAACGAATTTTTTTATCGATTATTATTTTAAAAGATACGATGGTCAAGTTCGGTTTTTCAAATGGAACTATTTTTTTTGAACACCTGAGTTGATAGTGCGTTCCAAGACAAATTCAATACGCTTTAATGTATACACTTTATTTTCACTGGTTTTTAAGATATTGCGCTTGCAAATTTACTGATTTTCACTGGAAGAAAACTGTCTGGTATAGCACGGACCGGGGACGGTCTTACTGGTTCCACGGGTGGCACTGCCTTTTGAAATAGATACCTACCTGCCAAAGGTCTACGCCAGGCCCAAAGGCTGGACAATTTTTTTCCGTCAGAAATGCTACTTAGGTAGGTACATCTGCGGTATATTTATTTCGCACTTGCTTCTACGCTCGGATGGCCGGTTCTTTTGGGAGGGATGCAAGTTCGATTGGTTAGGTCAGGAGGAGTGAAAGTTGCTAGACTAAAGTTCAATCATAGGGAGCAGATTGTATCAGAACCATTCGGATTTTCATTCCTCACAAACGGCTGCTCTCTTGAAGAGGCCCTCTTCACAGCAATGCCCACCTTCTCTCGCACGGAATACGTTAACGCTTGCTTTTGTTCTGATATTGAAGCTCGTGTTTATACTCGAGAGGACCACGCGTCGACAGCGGGCTACCCCTTTTCTTCCTGTGTCTCTCCACGAGCCGTGTTGACGGTGGATTGTAGGAGCGTAGATATCTGGATGCCAGTTATTGAATTCAGGAGACGATAGAAACATTTTATTACAAAACACACATGTACTATAATTAAAGTAAATCGTATTCCTCTCGGGCAGGAGTACTGATAATGATCGAACTTGCGCCCCACTTCGCGCACACCAATTACACGGAGAGTAGTCGGGTCACACACTGCCCAAATGATACAGGGTAATTCTGGAGCAACGCCCGTCAAGGAGATGCGCTGGCACCCCGTGGCGAGGGCAGACCTTCGCTGTGCCTCACCCGATTTTTATGGCTTTTTTTCCGGAAAAAGGTACGAATCCTGGGTCGAACGTAGCGAATTGAAGTCGACCCTCCGCAGTCGAGGGTGAACTATCCATTTGAGCGTATTAAGAAACCCTTTTCTTCATCGTATCGAAAGGGAAGTGACGCCAATGGATTCCTTATGTTTTTCTGACGAAAATCATACCAAATGTCATGCAAATCGGACTACTTTGACACAAGCTATTTGTATTCCTTAGGTAAAAATAGTCCGATTTTCATGATGTTTGGCATGATTTTAATCGGGAGAACGCCCGGAATCCATTGGCGTCACTTCCCCTTCGATACGATGAAGAAAAGAGTTTCTTAATACGCTCAAATGGATATTTCACCCTCGACTGCGGAGGGTCGACTTCAATTCGTTACGTTCGGCCCAGGATTCGTACCTTTTTCCGGAAAAAAAGCCATAAAAATCGGGTGAGGCACAGCGAAGGTCTGTCCTCGCCACGGGGTGCCAGCGCATCTCCTTGACGGGCGTTGCTCCAGAATTACCCTGTATCATTTGGGCAGTGTGTGACCCGACTACTCTCCGTGTAATTGGTGTGCGCGAAGTGGGGCGCAAGTTCGATCATTATCAGTACTCCTGCCCGAGAGGAATACGATTTACTTTAATTATAGTACATGTGTGTTTTGTAATAAAATGTTTCTATCGTCTCCTGAATTCAATAACTGGCATCCAGATATCTACGCTCCTACAATCCACCGTCAACACGGCTCGTGGAGAGACACAGGAAGAAAAGGGGTAGCCCGCTGTCGACGCGTGGTCCTCTCGAGTATAAACACGAGCTTCAATATCAGAACAAAAGCAAGCGTTAACGTATTCCGTGCGAGAGAAGGTGGGCATTGCTGTGAAGAGGGCCTCTTCAAGAGAGCAGCCGTTTGTGAGGAATGCAAATCCGAATGGTTCTGATACAATCTGCTCCCTATGATTGAAATTTAGTCTAGCAACTTTCACTCCTCCTAACCTAACCAATCGAACTTGCATCCCTCCCAAAAGAACCGGCCATCCGAGCGTAGAAGCAAGTGCGAAATAAATATACCGCAGATGTACCTACCTAAGTAGCATTTCTGACGGAAAAAAATTGTCCAGCCTTTGGGCCTGGCGTAGACCTTTGGCAGGTAGGTATCTATTTCAAAAGGCAGTGCCACCCGTGGAACCAGTAAGACCGTCCCCGGACCGTGCTATACCAGACAGTTTTCTTCCAGTGAAAATCAGTAAATTTGCAAGCGCAATATCTTAAAAACCAGTGAAAATAAAGTGTATACATTAAAGCTTATTGAATTTGTCTTGGAACGCACTATCAACTCAGGTGTTCAAAAAGAATAGTTCCATTTGAAAAACCGAACTTGACCATCGTATCTTTTAAAATAATAATCGATAAAAAAAATTCGTTCGCGCTAAATAATTGGCCCCCTCGAACCATGCAATTCCCTATTTTTTTTATATTTTTATCTCCAATAGTTTAGGAGGAAGCCGGCTGTTTAGCTTTCCCGCGGACACACTGTATATTCGTATTCTTATCGGATGATACTTTATTTGCAAAGAAAATACAGGTGATCAATTTTAATAAGACATTTCACTGTCCAAACATGTTTTCCTGAGACGTGATAAAGTAAGATACATACACATATGCCATATGTATATGTATAAGATAGATATTATTAGTTCTATCGGTGTGTCCTGACGGCAAAAGTAATAAATGCTTCGACTCGTTATTATAGTCAGTAGTATCGAAGGCATTTGAAGAGTAAAGACTCATTAAGAATAAGAAATACTAGTTAATTGTAGTTTAAGTATAGGTGTTAACAATAAATGTACGTTGATTCTGTGTAACAAACGTGTAGTGTTGAAAATGTTTCCCATACATCCTGCAAATGTAATTCGTTTACTTATGACAACATTCTTACTTGAGAACAATAATGAGACGCCTATTAATAACAGAGAAATGGAGTTACACGATATACTAAAATACATACTTATTAAATCGCAAGAAGACACATGATTTTCAATGGAAGCTGATGTTACATTAGATTTTTGGAACCGTTTAGACCACATTCTGTAGAATTTGTGGATGATATATATGTACCTACACGCGATGAACTTTTAGAACCTATAGAGTTCGAAGAAGAGCAGTATATATCAGAAGAAGGAGGTATTGTGACTTTAGAATATAAAACAAAGGCTGTTGAATTTTGGAAGAGTGGTAAGATGAGACGGCTTTCTGTATAATCTGTCCAACATAAATTTCGAAAAGTTTCATCCATACATCAATTGTATAAGTGAGTGGTAAACGATGTACTGTTATGTTAAGGGGGTAGACACGTCACGTGGTCTGGCCGATTCGGCAGGTCGGTATTACAGCAGGTTTTTTCTGCACAGAAATGGTAATACCGATAGATCGACGATTGCCCGGTAAACGCGAGAGGGAGCTGTTTGCTATTTCCGTATTCTATTCTGAATAAGGAAATAAATTCTCAGCTGTTGTGTTGTACTTATAAAAATTTAAACGGAAAGTCGGCTGGTACTGCAAACGTAGAAAATTCATTGTACATTTTAATTACTTGAAATGTGCTTATGCTACAATATTCTACGTTGGCAGTAAGGAATTATAAGTGAAAAGGAAAAATAGATGAGGGCATGTCCCCAGAAAATGAAGTTTGTTAGGATAGACATTTTTTAATTAGCAAAACACTGAAACAGAACATGAAATACACATCCTATGCAGAAAGCAGTTATGAACAAACATATATAAAATTGTGTTTGATGTTGAATCCAACGCGTGATTATTATGTGGTCCCTCCTCGAAGTGACAGAAAATATAACCTATGTATATGCTATAACACAATAAATATTTAGCGGCTATTTCGTTGTATTACGCTACATTTGTGAACTTTTCATCATCCTTCCGAAACATTATTATTACGCCGCAACAGTATCTTTAGGAAATCGGGTATAGCATATAGGTTATATTCTCTGTCACTTGGAGGACCGGATTTCCTGTCCTCGAAGTGACAGAAAATATATCCTATATGCTAGACCCGATTTCCTAAAGATACTGTTGCGACGTAATAATAATGTTTCGGAAGGATGATAAAATGTTCACAAATGTAGCGCAAAAGAACGAAATAGCCGCTCAACATTTATTGTCATATAGCGTATACATAGGTTATATTTTCTGTCACTTCGAGGAGGGGACCATAGACATATATAGACGGTGGAGCGTAAGCTGAGGGGGGTGGCAAGGTTCGCGGTAAGGGGAGCGATACGAGTAAATCGGATAACGCTGTGGTTATGCATGCCGAATGCATCCGAAGCTAACCGACGCGCCTGTATCTGAACCTATGCCTTTACCCCTCCAAGCCTTCCTTCCCCACGCCGATAGTCCCATCTTCTGATCCGTCTATATATGTCTATGGAGGGGGCCATGTAATAATCACGCGCATCCAGCCTACGCATTTTTTTTATGAAAAATTATTTAAATCGGACTATTTTTAACGAAACGGGCTTTCAATTCTGCAAACAAATTTTTCACGTAATTTCCTTAATTATGGTTTGAGTTGTATCATTTTTGGGGCCAATTTGATTGAGAAAGTATAAGGAATCGATTGACGCCACGATCGCAAAGATCTGATTAGAAATTGGAAAACTTCAGATTCATCAGTGCTTAGTGCGCAACATTGTATGGCCCCGCTGGTTTCAAGCGTCGAAGCCGACGAAACTCAGCGAGACACATGTGTAAAATAACATATTTGCAGTTTTATAATTGAAGATGTAGTGAACGTTACAGGACTGTCTTTATATATGGCTCTCACAAACAAAATCGCCTGACTTGTTAGACATGAAACCGGGCATACAAATGGTTGCGCATATCGCCGAAAGCATCAGAAAGAATATGTACAGTCTTCCAATGTTTCAATTGTTGAGAAGCCTTTGGGCTCAGTTTATCGGGAAAGACCTACCCACCCCACTGTTTTGCTTTCTCGTTGCGAGCGTGGACCTTCGGGTCCTAGTAGACCGCCCGTTGACAGCCGAGAACAATAAAACCGACGAGCTAGATAAAATACCCAGTACAGAAAAATAAAATGTTCGTGTTTTTGATAAGTATTGATGAAAGTATTACCGATGAATTTTTTAGGATTTCCCGATGAAAATTATATCAAACATGGAGCAATTCGATCAATTTTTATTCAACGTAGAGTGAGTTCTAATCGTGTATTCATAAGAAAAAATAGACTGAATTGCTTCGTGTCTTGACTCACCAACAATCCATGAATGGTAACACTCTCATCAAGGTGTAATGAGAAATTTTCAACATTTCGTATTCAGTACTGGATGACTCAAGTCGCCGTCGACCGAGGGTGTACCGCTGGTGCGCTATTTCACTCGCACTCGGTTCACATCGTGCGGTCTCCTTGTCAAGCGGTTCGAGCGAGGGCCCTGATAGGGGTGAATTTATTTGGGAAATAAAAGTCGCGTCATTCATGACAACTACTCGCGAACAGATATACATATGTACGAGAAGAAACAATGCAATTGCCCGATGACTTGAAGCAACATTTCAATAGGTAAATGCATGAAACTCTGGGATCAGGAATTCCGAACCCAGTGGGGCATATGTAAGAACTGGCGATATTCAACAATAGTTCGTCGTCTAAATTTTACAAGTATTTATTTGACGTGAATATAAAGTTTGTTAGCAAAGTCTTTCTCGATTTGAGTTCTGTAGAAGGCTGATTTTCCTTCGCCATGGAAAGTCCCCTCTTGGCCTTCTCGCTGGCAATCATGCGACTTGCTGAGTTTCGTGGGCTTCGGCGCTCGAAACCAGCGGGGCCATACAATGTTGCGCGCTAAGCAGTGACAAATCTGCAGTTCTGCATTTCTAATCAGATCTTTGCGAAAGTTACGTCAGTCGATTCCTCATGTTTTCTCGATCAAATTGGCCCGAAAAATGATATAATTCGGACCAAAATTAAGGAAATTACGTGAAAAATTTGTTTGTAGAAGTGAAAGCCCGTTTTGTTAAAAATAGTCCGATTTAAATTATTTTCTGCCAATATAACCGGGAGAATGCCAAGAATCCAATGGTGTCACTTTCATATTGATACGATGAAAAATAAACAAATTCTGTTTCTTTATAATCGATGACACATCGCCGAGCACGACGATCTCGCGCGGCTCGGGACACAAAGGTTCTCGTCGGTTATTCGAACTTCTAAGATCGTATTCAGATTTATTGGCCGGTGAGTTTCGTAACTAGGGGTGTGCGGTTACCCGATTTTTCGGGCTCGGGACGGGCCGGCAACTTTCGGGCGGGATCGGGCGGGGTCCCGATACTTTCGTATTGCTCGAGATCCCGACAGTTTCGGGACCCCGAGACTCGATTCGGGCTACAAGCATAGCCGCCATGAGCGGACAATTTGATTTCAGGTCGGCTCGGCAAAACTCGGACGCGATCGGACGATATCGTTACCAGTAATAGATTAAAATTATTACCTGAGAACATAGAAAAATTATGTTTCTTACACGTTAATTTGAAATAATAAAATATTCGCCTCCTGTATATTGTTGTTATTATGAAACATCCAGGAAATATTCCTTTTTGTATGCTTATAGTTCGTACGTTTTCTATTTTAAATCTGAACCTATCCGGAAAAAGATAATACCCTATATATTCCCTTTACATAAAGTACTAAGTATGAAGTATATTTTATTCAGATTTTAAAATATTGTCGATATAAAAATAGTCTTCTTCCCAAGTTCTGAACATGGTATTTATTTAAGTACGTATATGGACGTATTCAGTATTCACAGACTATTTGGTAGCAATGAATATACATATATATGTAAATAAATAATAAGATACAAATTATGATTCAACAGGAGACAGAAAGGTAAAAACTTATCACTCTGGTATCGATATAAATGATATACATAATTCTTTCCGTCTCGGTCCGCTCGTAATAGCTGGCTTTCGAGCCGATCGTGTCCGAGTTTTGCCAAACCGACCTGAAATCAAATTGCCCGCTCATGGCGGTCATGCTTGTAGCCCGAATCGAGTCTCGGGATCCCGAAACCGTCGGGATCTCGAGCAATACGAAAGTATCGGGACCCCGCCCGATCCCGCCCGAAATTTTCCGACCCGTCCCGAGGGCCGAGAATCCGAGCCGCGGGACGATCCGCACACTCCTATTCGTAACGCGTATTCTCTCGTCATCGCAGAACACGAGTGAGCCAGAAGTGGTGGGGATAGCGCCAAGCTTCTGTCATGTATAGGCCAAACCGAGCTGAAGCGTAGAAATACACGCATCAGAATAGGTGTGCCTTAGGCCTTAGCTCTGAAAAAATTCAGGAGCTTTATTGGTCAGAACATTGATTCTTTTTCGATAGCTTCATCTCGTATTGGTCTACGCATTACTTCGTGACGCACACAACTACATATGTACTACGCTGACAATAAGAATAAATAACAGCCACACGTCTACGTTCAGACGGGGCCGAGCAGCATTCCCGTTACCCCACCATACCCTTCGGTGGCTAGGGAACTCCAACTGACAAATCCACGATCGTCAGATGGTGATAGCTGATTTCCGGCCAATATATTTGAATACGACCTTAGGATAAAGATATAATGAAAGATGAAAAATTATTCGAAGCCAAAGATGAAAGGCCTTCGAATAAACAAAGGAAACTAATAAATACCCGAAGCTAAATAGAATTTTAGATTTAGGGTACACACACCCTCCCCCAAACCTCGTGTCGATCGACCACTGGGACCATTCGGAAGTATATTCTTTTAATTAAATAATGCCCATCTCTGCATAGGAGCGTAAAGAATTACGAAAAAAATCAAGGAGTCAACTGTTGACCGGTTTGGAGACTTTTCCTTGTTATATGTTATATACAATAGTCGGAAGAATAATAATAAATGCAATAAGTATATTTTCTGAAAATATGATATCAGTAAATCACTACTTCCAGTGTTATTAAAAAATTCCAATCTCTTTTTTTATTTGAAATAATGTGGCCATATAATTATAACATATATTCGGCAGCGGTGATGTATGTGTTACAGTAAAAGCGTGAATTTAGTAAATGTAGACAATTCCCAGCAGTTCCTAGTCAATGTATACCTAAAATGCATATAACCTAACCTAAAGTCGTCCGAAAATGCATGCATTGACTGCATCACGCTTTTACTGTGGCTTGTGTATCCAGCTAACGCTTCAGTTTTGCTATGATTCCACGTTGGCAGTCCTCCCGAGTAGGCGCCATCTCGTGTCCACTAGCTCAACTAAATTTGTCACGTGACTTGCTCTGTATTATCGCCAATATGGCGGAACTCGTATTTGGGAATGCAATCACGGGGATACGTTTTTCGTCCTTATATGAACAGATTTTAGGCTGGGTGAGGTCTCATTCGAAAGAGGAAGGTTCGAGACAGCCCGCTCTGGTCATCGTTTGAGCCACAAAACTCTTTTAGTGACCTAAAAATACTTGGATTCCTGCGGGTGTATTTTGTCGACTTTTGCTCTACTTTGAACACTCATATTATTAGATATCAACACAATCTTGTCGAACCATGACCAGAGCGGGCTGCATCGAACCTTCCTCTTTCGATTGAGACCTCACCCAGCCCAAAATCTGCTCATATAAGGACGAAAAACGTATCCCCCCAAACCCATGTTTCGGGCACATTATGTGGGTATTACAGCGCGCTGCATTACCCGTGTCTACCCCCTTAAGGTGCTTCGTACTTATTTGTTTTATATCTATGCAAAATTGCCTTGTTTTCATTAGATGGGAAGAAACGATGAACGGGGGAGGGACACGTCGGGAAAAATTGTTACAAATTTCTGAATATGTGTATAATAAGTTTGTTGACGGGAGTGAAGCTCATGCCATTATTCATGATTTGGACCTTTGAAGATGGGCCTTACAAGCTAATGAAGAGACAGGGTTGAACATTTTTAAAGCATCTGGACATTGGATCTGGAATTTTAAGAGAACGTATAAAATAGTTTCAAGAAAAGTGAACAAATTTATTACCAGATCATACGGTAGAGATACCGCGCAATTAAATGAAATTGCTCCGACTTTTGTGAATAATGTAAAACCTCGTATTAGAGATATCGGTATAAACAATACATTCAATGCTGATGAGAGCGGATTCAATCTAGAATTACATTCGGGCCGTACTTTAGCTGAACAAGGAACCAAAAGTGTTACAGCAGTCGTACAATATATATATATATATATCCGCAACTACACATAGCTATACCATATTCCCCACAATATCAGCTTCTCGGAAACTACTCTCTCCGCCATTTATTGTTCTGCAGGAAAAGGATGGTAATTTGGGTCAACGTGTACAACAATCTTTGTTTCGACCGTGGAATGTTTATATACAGGCGTCCACATCTGGAAAGTTAACAGGTGAACTGGTTATGGAATGGTTAACAAACGTATATCTACCACATGCGGGATCTCGAAGCGTCTTGTTATTGGATTCGTGGACTGGTCACTGTCCATCTACATTACGAAACGGTATACCAGCTAATCAACATGTGGAAATATACACAATACCGAAAAAAAACTACAGGAATGATACAACCGCTTGATGTATATGGTTTCCGGATATGGAAAAACTTTGTACGAAAATTTTCCGACCTTGTATTATTGTTTAATTACGATGTGCAGCTAAATGCAAGGAATAATGTCATTAAAGTACAGTCTCTTATTCATAATCAACTTTCATCACCAAAGTATCACGATGTGTTTGCTTACGCATAGTATGAAAGTGGATACATTGTTGAGAAACCAAATCAGTTTGAAAATCCAGTAGATTTCGCTTTTTCACAACAAGATTTCATACATCGACCTCATTGTTCCATATGCGGCAATTATGCTATCATACGATGTACGTGGTGTAAGCAATATTTATGTTTTCAACTTTTTTTTGAAGAGTTTCATCACCATGAAGAATAATTCATAATCACACAAGTGTTTTCAAAGTTATCTAATTATACTTAAATCGCATATTAAACGCCTGCATTGTCTCACTTGTTTGGTGAGCAAATAAGAGTAAAGTTTGATAATTAGGTTAAAAATAAAAAGTTCGAACAAGGATAAGTTGTATCTAACAGTTCCCTTCTTCTCCTCTATTTCCACCTAATATATTTGCCCCATGTATAATTAATGACAAAAGTATATAAATTATCTTACTTTCTTACTACGCGTCGCGTATTATTTCCTAATAAATATTAGAAAAACATTCCTCCGCGTGCAGCTTAAGACACGTTACAATGGGATCCAAAAGTTCTTCGATTGTCGCGGAGCACAGTTCCGCAGTACAATAGTAGTTGAAATTGTATGGAAAAAATATGGATTATGCTGTTTCATAATTATTTAAACATCCAGTTCAGATTTCACGTGAAAACCCCGAATTTTATAAAACATACATATTTTTGTTTATAACTTTTTTCTAATTGTTTAAACAATTGATAAAACCTTTACGATTTGTTAGATCTAATTGAAAGAAGTAACTTTTGTGTCGAAACTTTTTTTCTATCTCTTACAGTTCGCGAGTTATAACAGAAAATCGAAAAATAGCCGAATCTTCAGGGGTTAATTTCACCCCCTTAGAGTGATTTTGGGCAGCAAAAAGAAATTGCGTTGTAATCAGAAGGAAATCCCCTACATATCCACAAAGTTTCAGAATTTTTTGAATTTTCGGGTTCGGGATGTTCCCTTGTGAGATATGTTCTCTTTTGAAAACAATTGTAAGATTTTTTTCATTTGCAGACAATAAAAAATGTTGAATTCTTTCCTTTTCATCTTATACAAACGCGTTCCTCATTGTTATTTCAACCGCCAGATTCGCTTTATTTGTACTAATTAGGTACAATATGGCTCGTACGGTCATTACAGTGAAATACATCAGACACGAATTTACTTGTACTTAATGTTCAGGTGTGGGTTTGCTTTCGATTCACGAATTATCACGTGATTGGCATTTAACGCGTAAAATATTATATCAAAGTCAATTACCGAAATGTAGGAAGCGTCTCGAACAACCCCTCTCACCTAAATCGTGAATACAATTTTCTTCTGTTCACTTTCGATGTTTCCGTGTGAAACACTGAACTTTGCGTCGTTTGGTCGATTATATATTGCTCGCCTACCGCCACAATCGTGGACTACCGTGAGAAGATTGCTGGAGCGAGATGCAGCCGCGACGGTAACACGCGACAAACTAAGAATTCGTCAGCGCAACGAAGGACGTTCTCTCCTGCGGTATCGTTTGGTAGCGTTCAAGGCTTTGCGGCCACTGATCCGCCCAACAGACCTGTTAAAACACCACGATTCGTCGTTCCCCACTATCCATATCGTTATTACGTAGTGGGACGACGAAGGAGATGTAGTAACATTCTCAGGAGTCGTTAATTTATTTCAGCATCGTAACTACAGTCAGCCATAAAATTCTTGGCATATGAAAAGTTTTTGGGTGAACCCTTAACCCTTAGTTTGTCAGCTTCCGTATCCTTACATCCCAAAGAGGATGCTGTATAGGATGATAAAAATCCTATACAGCACATTTAGGAAAATTGGTTGCGGCAAGTTGGATAACATAGGTTTTCAAATAGAAACAATTTAAAAGATCTGGGAATTATAATAATAAAACGATCGTCAACAATAGGAGAAAAATGAATGAGTTTATTCACATCAATGCCAAAACGATTATAAACAGGTTATTATTAATGTTAATGGATAGCCAGCAGCAAAGTTTATGTTACCTTCTTAAGGGTACTAGGCAGTCGTTCCTGTTTAAAATGACGCATTTCTGATTAAATGAACTGCAAAAAAAAACAAATTAAAACTGAGAGTTATTCTTTGGTATGAAGTATATTATCATCACAAACTTTAAAAAAACATGTCTGTTTAGTTAAAAATATGCATTATATATGACGCTACAGATGGATCATTAAAGAGGTTTTTTAAACAAGTCTCAATTCTTTAGCTGTGATAACTCAAAAACGGAGATGTGTGGTTTCAGACCTGACCTAAATTGAAGTTAATGAAAACTCCTATTCTTTATGAAAAGAAACTAAAACTCCATTGATGAGATTTGACCCTTCCGCAAGCCTCAAAAGATGAGGTCTTTGTTTATTTTCATAAAGAATAAGAGTTTTCATTCATTTCAATTTACGTCGGGTTCGAAACTACACATTTTGTGAACATGCTCGAATTTGTTTTGTATCGGTTGGAACCTCCCATTTTGAGTTATCACTGCAAAACAATAGAAACTTTTTTAAAAAGCCTCTTTAATGATCCATCTATAGCGTCATATATAATGCATATTTTTTACTAAATAGTCATGTTTCTTAGAGCTTGTTATGGTAATAAACTTCATACCTAAGAACAAGTCGCAGTTTCAATTTGTTTCTTTGTAATTAATTGAAACAGAAATGCTTAATTTTAGACACGAACGACTGCCTAGTACAGTTACCGGAAACAGTTACACGAATAATCTTTTTCCGTTAGTTTGTGTCTTCTATTATGATGTTTTTACATTTTACAACGAATTATTAATGGCTAATAGAATATACCTACAAGATGTTTAACGAATCCACAATAATAACACTAGTTTACAGCCATTTTGCGCAACAGATGCCACTATTATTTTCTTATGGAAAATGGCCCGCTGATGCCGAAAATGAGGTCTAAAATTTTTTCTATGGATACGTTTTGGATATATCGAAATTATCTCAAATTAAAGATAATTGAATCACCAATAAATTTACCTAACAAATTTTTCAAATCGGTTCAGTAGTTCGAGTGAAATCGATGGAAATGTGAAAAAAGTCCTTTTTTTCGACCGAAATTGACATCGACAATTCATTTAATCATCTGGGAAAAATCGAAATCGCAAAAATAGGTCCAGTTTTTTATTTTTTACGTTGAGTTTGCACTTTTACGAAGAAAACGAGCTGGTGCTGTAGAAAATCTATGGATAAATAGCGAAGCTATAGACAATTGTGTGAAAACGCTAACATTTAATTTTTTCTCAGTTTTTTGTGTTTTTTTTCAATTTTATTGTGTTATTTCCATTTTAATTCATTCTGTGCTTTTTTCAAGTAATTTTTTAATATACATATCTGTGATTTAGAAAAAGTACTGGCTCTTCTTTTGTCTTTTGTCCGTTTTATCATTCGTTTCTCTTATGAGAAACCAAATATAATCTCCCATCATTGTCTCATCCCAAAATCCATGATATCGCCGCTCAATACTCTTCATATTCAGATGGAATCTATCTCCGTGCTCGTAATTTACTTACGTCACTAAGATTTTCCGGGAAAAAATTCAAGTGAGAACACAATAAATGCATCTTCAGGGACATATTTACGCCTGTTGGAAAAAAAAGAAAACCATACAATAGAAAATGAACTACGTGTAGAAATATTTTTTGTTAAATGATTTTATTAAAAATGTTCCACGATTTAATTTAATGTGTAAAAACACCATCGAATTTGTATTACAAGAAAATAATTATTTTTTAGTTTTTAGCGGATTTGTACTATTTCTGAAGCAAACACATATTAAGAAAATATTGGAAAAAATGTACAGAATGAATTAAAATTGAAAGAACACAATAAAATTGAAAAAAAAAAACACAAAAACTGAGAAAAAATTAAATGTTAGCGTTTTCGCACAATTGTCTATAGCTTCGCTATTTATCCATAGATTTTCTACAGCACCAGCTCGTTTTCTTCGTAAAAGTGCAAACTCAACGTAAAAAATAAAAAACTGGACCTATTTTTGCGATTTCGATTTTTCCCAAATGATTAAATGAATTGTCGATGTCAATTTCGGTCGAAAAAAAATGACTTTTTTCACATATTACCATCGATTTCATCCAAACTATTGAACCGATTTGACAATTTTGTGAGGTAAATTTGTTGGTGATTCAATTATCTTTAATTTGAGATAATTTCGGACCATATCAATTATGTGGGATCACCTATTTGATAGGGAGGTAAAAAGTTCTCCAATCTATATCTCGAAAACGCATTCATAGAAAAAATTGTAGACATCATTTTCGGAATTAGCGGGCCATTTTACATAAGAAAAAAGGCCGAATGGCCCCAGTGGCCGATCGAAATGAGGTTTGGGGGAGGGGTGGGGAGGGGGTGTGAACCCTAAATCTAAAATTGTAGCTTCGGGTATTTATTAGTTTCCGAAATATTAATAAAAAATTGTTAATTTTTTTTGGAATTTTTTTTTGACGGTGGTGCAGGCCTCCCTACCTGGGAGCCTTTCCGCCCCCATTTTCAACTTTTGAAATTTTGTAACCACTGTCTCATTTTTAGCATCGCTAAACTCACATCGGTTCGCTACCATGCTTTACGCGCCCGCGAGCGGGCGCGCGCCCCCCACGCCATTTTAACCCAAACCAACTACACTGCATTCCATATAAGAGCATACCGACGCCCCTACCGATTTGCGACCGATCTGCGCAGCTCCCACTACTACCCACAGTTTGAACCGCATGCGATTGGTCGTGGTAATTTCCAAGGAATAACGCGAGACCTGGCCGTTGTCAACGTAAACAGTGCACGAAAACTTAACAGAGAGAGTAGAGGGCCGTGCGACGGAGAAAAACATAGGCGGTTAAGTGGGGAGTCGAGCGTGCCAACGCCTCCTGAGGGTCGTGCCTGCGCGAAATCGGTATGCTCTAATGTGGAATGCAGTGTAAGTTCTGCAACGGGCGGATATATCACGGGTTTACCCGTCCGTTACCCGTCCGTCTTTCGATTCACCCAACCCGCCCGGACCCGCCGGCGGGTAAGCGGGTCAGCGTCGATTTCTATCCGCCCATACCCGCCCGGAGTTGACGGAACGTTTATCTGACTCGCCCGTATCCGCGCTATACCCGCTAATACCCGCGCTACGCTATACCCGCTAATACCCGCGCGTTCAAACCGAGTTAATATTTTATTTATATTATAATTATTAACAAAGGGAAAGTAACAAAAATTCCAATACTGCAAAGAAAAATAAATGCTGTTAATATTGGACTAATAGCATAAAAATAATTTTGCACTATATACATACTATTACAAAATAATAAACACAAAACATTGTAATTAAACATAAATAAAGTGACATTTAGAAATGATATTTCTACTTCTTCATAAGACAAGAAATACTCAATGGCTGCATTACATATTGCATTCACAATCTGCGTTCCTTTAATAGCATAAGCCATAAGCGGTCCAGAAGTTAAAAAATTGCCGCAAAAACTAATTTCGGCTACAAGTACCGTCGTGTGCCCGTAGAAACATTCTACCTCACAGTATCGCAGAATGTTTTGTAAATAGCAAGAATCAAGAAAACCATTTTGCCAGGAATTGTGGACGCAATTGGACATAGTATTTGTACTTCCACTACAGATTTTTGGACAGATAAGTATACGAAAACATCGTATTACACCGTAACGGCACATTATATAGATGAATCGTGGGGTTTAGTAACAAGAGTATTGTTCACAACAGACTTTCCAGATGAAAGAAAAACCGGCAATAACATAAGAAGAGAATTGAATCGTCGATTTGGAGAAATCGGAATTCCATTGGATATGATACATTATATTACATTTGTCACAGGTCAGGGAAGCAATGGACACCATCGAACCGTGGCCAGCCTTGGAAACTGTTGAAAGGTTGAATTGCTCTGGGCATCAATTCCACATTCCACAATGTATTAAAAAAACAATTCCTTTCAGAGTACGCTGCTGCTAATTATGATGAAGATTGTATTATGCATGTATTACGGACTAGATTTGAAGATTATGGCCTACAAAAATGAAAAGAATTAATGAAACTTTCAGATCCAATGAAAGAAGAAGTAAAAATATTTGTACAATGAAAATATTATACAATAAAGTTAAATGTATGCAAAAAGAAATAAATCTAATAGAGTCAATATATTTGAAAAATTTCGATTAGGATATGTACAGCAATACAAAAGAAGATAAAGAAGGAACGCATTTTGTCAAAATTACTTACGTATTATTATATAGAAATAAAATTGCGTCTACCAGTTCGGGCTTTAAGCGAGATCTCCTCTCTTGTATAAGAAAACCAGCGGAGCTAAAACATCTCTCGCTTGAAGCGCTGGTTGCCGGTATCGCAAATACTTTTTCTGCAATAAGGTTCAATTTTGGCAGGAGATGGTTGTTGTCCTTCCACCATTGAAGAATATCTACAATGTCTGGATGCTTTAACGCCATGTATGAACTTATGTCGTCGTTCTCGGTTTCCTCATCAGAGTCGGCCCATTCATGGAAAACTGTTTTCAATCGTTTTGGATGTACCTCTTCATTATCGCTTATTGTAGAGGCTGCAGATGTTCCAGGCTGGTCAATTGTTTGTTGGTCGGGAATTTCAGATATTAATTTTGTAATCTTTTCGTGAACTAAAGTTTTCTCTTCTATTGTTAGCATGCGCAGCTTTCGAAAGGTTGGAACTAGAAAAGTAGCTATTTTCTGTAAATCATGCAAATGAAATTTGGTTTCCAAATAGTTTTCGACTGCATTTTTTCCATCTTTGATTTCTTTGTTATCCATAGTGTTTGGTTCGCAATGTTGCAATAACTTGTGGAACCATAAAGTGACTAAATGCAGAGTGGGTTTTTTTTCTCCTTCCAACACTAGGATAGCTTCCTCAAATAACTCGAGGAAATCTATTAGATCGCGCGCCTTATGTTTATTATAATTTTCTAATCTGTTGGTTTCTTGTGCTTCACGCAAAATTTCCCAAATTTCATCGTATTGAGTGAGCACTGATCTCAACATCTCTTCTTGAATTCCACCTTGTATCGGTTTCCTGGTGGACTGTATTTGGCAACCGTGATACAAGACCAGAACGTTTCAGATGCGCAACAAGGTTCTTCGTCGTTTCTATAGTTTGCAACATATTTGGAGCGTGCTCTGAAAGGAACTTCTCTTTGAACCCATTGCGTAGTGCGGAATTGATACAATGCGCGGAGCAATTCAACCTTTCAACAGTTTCCAAAGCTTTTATAATGTTGCTTCCCTGATCTGTCACAAATGTAATTTTATGTATCATGTCCAATGGAATTCCGAATTCTTCAAATCGGCGGTTCAATTCCCTTCTTATATTTTCGCCGGTTTTCTTTTCATCCGGAAAGTCGGTTGTAAACAATACCCTCGTTACTAAACTCTACGATTTATTTATATAATGAGCCGTTACGGTGTAATACGATGTTTTCGTATACTGATCCGTCCATAAATCTGTAGTAGCAGCACAAATACCCTGTCTAACTGCGTCCATTATTTCTGGCAAAACGGTTTTCTTCATTACTTCTGCCATTTCTAAAACATTCCGCGATACTGTTGTCGCATGAGGTAACGCACTTTCTACCGGCACACGGCCGTATTTACAGCCAAAATTAACTAATTTTTGTGCTAAGTTTTTAAATCCGGGACCACTAATGCTGTTAAATGAACGTAGATCTTGCGTGCAATAGGTAACGCAGCCTTCGAGTATTTCCTTCTTGTCCTCTGAAGAAATGGAAATATCACTTCTCACTGGCACCACATCAATTTTGCACACGCGCCGTGTCAAATTGGATGTCCCACTTTTACTATTGCACATCATAATTTTTTGGCACATCCTACATTGTGCAAAACCCACATTTTTTCCACTTTCAGTTTGTTTAATCATTAAAAAATTTTGCCATACTGCACTAGCACCCTTAACATTTTCAACTGCACAATAAATATTGTCTTTGACTTTTTGGACAATTTCGAGATTCCGTTCTGACTGCATAATAAATTTCGCACATTAATAATTTTTTATAAAAGAATGTTACCACTGTTTCCCACTGTACAAAACTGTGTTCTACAGTGCTTGACTCTCACAAGATTCGTGACAAACTGACCAGAAATTACAAGTCGAAGAAACGCTAGATGTGCAACCACTTAAGAACTGAGGCTCAAGGGGTAGGTGACAAAAGTCCTTCTTCAAGTCTCCCACACTTATCTCCTATATATATTCTAAACATCTACAGAGAAAGGTACTAAAATTCCCCAAGAAACTAAGAGCATTGCCTAAACTACGAAAATGTCCTCTTTGTGGTTTAAAATTTCAATACCGTCAGAATTTACGATTTCATGCGTAGCTTCGAAATAGAAATATACAACGAATAATAGAAGAGACGAATGTTTTCTAGCATTGAAATTTGAGCAATATAAAGACAACATACGAATATTTGTCGTATCGTGTGTTTCGTTTCATATTTATCAGAAAAATGTTATCAATATATTACAATTCGCTTTGTACACGCAAAGCAAGAAATATATAATGGTTGCATTAGCGGAAGACGCATGTTTTTGTAACTGATCCCTACAAGTGTCTGCCAGCGGGTGGTCTAGAAAGGTCGCTCGTTACCGAGCAGTTCCACAAACGAAGAAAATAGCGACACCGAAATGTCGAAGTTTCGACAAAAGTCAAGAACCGAGAAAACAGAGTATTTCATGAATGACCCGAGACGTAAACCAGCGAAAGAATGCATTGAAGCAATCCTATTAAAATAGGTTCAGTTTACGAAGCCTTTAGGCTCAAGTGTCGAGGGTAGAGTTAGCCCATCAACTGTTTAATTTTAAGGAAACCAGAAATTATGTCAATGTTACGAGAGATATGTACCAGATTGCGTTTGCAAATTGTGTTGTGTGGAATACACGAAGGGAAAGTGTATTGTTAAAAAAAGATAATGAGAAACGATTCATCATTTCTTCAGTTCTTCCTAAATGTACATATTATTTTATAGAAGTAACTGTCATTCTCCCATTATTTTTATGTTTCTATTTTTTGTGTATTAATAATATTTAAAGTTATTTTGACAGTACTTTCAATAAATACATATATTAAAATGGTGTCATAGGCATCAATCCTATATTCTTTGATAAAAAAAAAAGAAGAAAATAATTACACCTTTTTATTAAGTATTGATATAAAACATTTTTTGTGGTAGTATTCTACTGTTCCATTATGTACATTACATATTCTGAAACAAAACGTATTACAAGTATTTTTGTTGATTCATTATTTCAATTTAAATTAAATTTCTGCATGTATCCATAATTTCTTGAATTTGATACAATGCATGCCATACTGTTCATTCGTAGAATGAAATAAATCCGCGTCTTGATATAACAACTGCCGAATAAAGTGCTAGGAAAGTCGGAATTGAAGTGCAGCTAAAGGCACGGGTGCGAACGGGTAACAGCGCGACTACGGGTGAGTCAAGTACGCGTCGCGACAGCTTCGGGTGGGTAGAAATCGACGCTGACCCGCTAACCCGCCAGCGGGTCCGGGCGGGTATGGCTAGCTTGATAGCGGGTACCGCCGGGTGAGTGAAGATACGGGTACGGGCGGGCGGGTCAAACCCGCCCATTGCAGAACTCTGCAAACCAATACTAAAACCCGGAACAAGTTGGAAAGTGGAATGTGTTATGTCGGTATAACTCAACAGAAATATTGTTAAGTGGGGGGACCGTGGTAAAGTGATTAAAAAAATCGGTAAGGTGTACCCTTTTATGCACAATTACTTCTGTATCTTTTGAACGCATTAATTGCTGATGGTAAAATTTTATATTTGGGGTCGGTCCACACCCCTCGTATTACCCACTAAGTTTCATCTCGATCGGCCCCGGTTGGGGCTAGACCAGTGCGTGGGACGCGGAAAGCACGACAGCGAACTGATGTGAAATCGGCGATGCCAAAAACGAGACCGTGGTTACAAAATTTCAAAAATGAAAAATAGGGGACGGAAGGGCTCCCGGATAGGGCGGCCTGCACCAACGTCCAAAAAAATTTTCCGAAAAATATAAAAAAATTTTATTAATATTTCGGAAATTAATAAATACCCGAAGAAACAATTTTAGATTTAGGGTCCACACCCCCTCCCCACCCTTCCCCCCAAACCTCGTGTCGATCGGCCACTGGGGCCATTCGGAAGTACAGCCGAAAAAAATAGTGCCATCTGTTTCGCAAACATTTTTTTTATTTTGTAAACTAGTGTAATTCGTAATTCGCACAGTAAATCTAGACATTGTATAGAATGCGGCAAGAATTTGGTGTATTTATAAACATAGGTTCTACATACGATAGCTAGGTAAAATAAATACTAGACACACTGATGAATATTCACTTCTTGATGTGTTATTAATTAATGATAGTAAAATTCATGCTAATGAAATTCTCGTTGTCCATAAATAATCGTGTAAAATAAACCAAAAAAAACTTTAAAAAAGTAAAAAAATTACGCCAAGTACATGAAATCAAATAATCGCAAAAAAAAAGAAAATAATAATAATAAATAGATGTGAAAAAGTAAAAAAAGATGTGAAATCAGAATGAGCTGCAAGTACATAAAGGTGCTTTCCCGCAGCGTGCAAAGGCGACACTGTAACACAATAAAAGACAAAAAAAAATGTCCGCGGCCTGGAAGTCAAATACTTGGCGTGGCCAGGCAAGGTATTCTCAGACCATCAATACCCATACCTTCCCTCTCGCAGGCTTTTAGGTATTTTGACAATTTAATTAATAATTCAATTAATAATCAATATAAAACTCTTGACAATATGTGTACATTTTCATTATATTGCGTTTTAAAATAATTCTAAGATTATTCATCGACACCAATACCTTTCCTCTCACAAGCTTTCAAATAATTTATCAATTCAAAATTCTGACAATATGAGTACATTTTCATTATATTGCGTTTTAAAATAATTCTAAGATTTTTCATCGACACCGATACCTTTCCTCTCACAAGCTTTCAGATAATTTGTCAATTTAAATAATTCTTATTCATCAACACCTTGACCTTGCCTGGCCACGCCAAGTATTTGACTTCCAGGCCGCGGACATTTTTTTGTGTCTTTTATTGTGTTACACAGTGTCGCCTTTGCACGCTGCGGGAAAGCACCTTTCTGTACTTGCAGCTCATTCTGATTTCACATCTTTTTTTACTTTTTCACATCTATTTATTATTATTATTTTCTTTTTTGTGATTATTTGATTTCATGTACTTGGCGTAATTTTTTTACTTTTTTAAAGTTTTTTTTTGGGGGATCTCACTTCTTTTTACAAAGATATTTTGCATAGGAAATTACTTCAGATAATTTTTAATTTGATCCCATTTATATTATGTTTCTTTTATGGGGATTTCAGAAACTTCTAGCGAAACTGCAAATTGTATGTTTAAAAAAAACGGTTATGTTTAAAAATGTAATGATCAACAGACGCGGTCGCGTCTGGAAGCTAATTCCCCTTCCCCTCTACCTATAGGCACACTGAGCGACCACGTCTCTATACACGAATGATAGCGAAATTGACAGGTCTCCGTAGCTATTTTGGTCTTTTATCATGTCTTATGACATAGTCCCGGTGTTTTAACATGATTAAGCGAATAATTAATTTTTTTCGAACCCATTTGTCGTTTTACTTAATGTATCAAGCTGTTTTTCTAAAAGATAAAAGAATTATTCTCAATTAATAGTTCGCAAAATGATACTTTTTTTACGAGACAGTCAGACAGCACGTAGCGCTAGTACTTGACGCCAGTAGATGTCGCCATTCTCGTTTTACTTCTCCAATTGACGCAGGTAGATGTCGCCTTTCGTAAGCTGAAGTTATCCGGAATGGTTTTGCTGAAAATGCGGTTGCGCAGTTGACGAAAAAGGCAAAAAGCCGCTGCTTTCGGCTCGCTAGTAAATGTCACCGAGCTGTCAATCAATCATAACCTGCCTGTGTCAGTTATCAATTTGAAATGTCACGAGTTTTTCCATCATATAGGACATTGAATTATTGTCTCAATTAACAAGGTAAGTCGCTATATTATTTGTTATACAGTTACGGTCTATGTCCACTGATACTTAACGTATGACTTTCTTCTATCTTACGCCACTTTTATGAACTCTGGATGATTTTTTTGGTTAATTAATTGTTTATTAATTTTTGTAGAAAATGCGGGAGGCCGCCCTACTTGATGGTGAGTTTTATTAACGATAAGCTTACAGAAGAATTAAATAATAAAAAATGTTATATATACATTTATTCAAATTCGTTTTTCCAGACTCGAATGATGCCGGCAGCGAACAAGGTGCCGAGAACGGCGGCGTCGCCACCACCACCACAGCAGCCGGCGACAAACGGTATTAATTCTTAATACTATTAATTAATACTTTTTATCTTTTAACTATATAATTAAAATTGTTGACTTTAGCTTATATCAGGGGAGCCCAGGCCGGTTGGCTGTCGCTGGCAGTCGCAACTACGGCGCCGCCGCCGCCACCACCACCAGCACCACCACCACCAACACCATCACCACCACCACCACAGGGCCCAGCCACGGCACATGGTATTATCTCTTAATACTTTAATTATTTTACAATATAAAAATTGTTCGGTTTAGCCTACAGGGTGTCCCACCTAAGACTGGACAGCCGGTTTTCTCCTAAAGTATTATCGATAAAAATATAAAAAAAATAGAGAATTGGTTCGAGGGGGGCAATTTATTAGCGCGAACGAATTTTGTTTTCGATTATTATTTTAAAAGATACGATGGTCAAGTTCGGTTTTTCAAATGGAACTATTTTTTTGGAAGACCTGAGTTGATAGTGCGTTCCAAGACAAATCCAATAAGCTGAAATGTATACACTTTATTGCCACTGGTTTTTAAGATTTTCACTGGAAGAAAACCCTCTGGAATAGCAAGGACCGGGGCGGTCTTACTGGCGCCACGGGTGGCACTGCCTGTTGAAATAGATACTTACCTGCCAAAGGTCTACGCCAGGAATGGCAGGCCCAAAGGCTGGACAATTCTTTTCCGTCAGAAATGCTACTTAGGTAGGTACATCTGCGGAATCGAGAAGCGCACCGTTACTTTTATTTCGCACTTGCTTCTACGCTCGGATGGCCGGTTCTTTTGGGAGGGATGCAAGCTGGATTGGTGAAATATCCATTATAGCGTATTAAGAAATTCTTTTCTTCATCGTGTCGAAAGGGAAGTGACGCGAATGGATTCCTTATGTTTTTCTGATGAAAATCATACCAAATATCATGTAAATCGGACTACTTTGACACAAGCTATTTCTATTCCCTATGTAATTCTGACGGAAAAGAATTGTCCAGCCTTTGGGCCTGCCATTCCTGGCGTAGACCTTTGGCAGGTAAGTATCTATTTCAACAGGCAGTGCCACCCGTGGCGCCAGTAAGACCGCCCCGGTCCTTGCTATTCCAGAGGGTTTTCTTCCAGTGAAAATCTTAAAAACCAGTGGAAATAAAGTGCATACATTTCAGCTTATTGGATTTGTCTTGGAACGCACTATCAACTCAGGTCTTCCAAAAAAATAGTTCCATTTGAAAAACCGAACTTGACCATCGTATCTTTTAAAATAATAATCGAAAACAAAATTCGTTCGCGCTAATAAATTGCCCCCCTCGAACCATGCAATTCCCTATTTTTTTATATTTTTATCGACAATACTTTAGGAGAAAACCGGCTGTCCAGTCTTAGGTGGGACACCCTGTATATCAGGGGAGGCGAACATTTTTATCTGCGCGTGCCAATAATTTAAAAATTATTATAATATAATTGCTGACGTTTATTATTACTAATTACAGGAGGATACACGTCGAAGCGTCATAAGAGGAGCGGCTGGAGGGTGCGGGCCCGTCAAGAGCATTGGGCCACCCTCCAGGCGGTACGGGCGCAAGCCGTCAACCTCCGCTCGCCGGCGAGTACCCTGCGAGATTTAGTGAAGACTCAGGAGCCGTGGTCGTGGCCGAGCGGGCGTATTTTGTAAATAAACAATTGTAAATAAATAGTTCCATTAAAATTATAATTAATATATATCCAATTTAAAATCGTTTAATTTATAATAATATAATACTATGTTCCAAATTTTTTTTCTCCTCGAAATTATACATTTTTCCATTGCAATCTTTAATGCTGCCCAAAGTCATCCTTTCTTGTTTGAGAACACGCCTCAATGTTTTATTTTTTTTTCTATTCGTTCGTAACGAATCATTTCTCGAAATAAAGTGTGCATTTACGGACCTCGTGATGCGACTAGCTACCCAAACGCAGCGGCTTTTTGTCTTTTTCGTAAAACCGCGAGTGACTGATATCAAGTCGTTTGGATTTGTGGTTATGGGTAATATTTTCAATGATTATTGCTGACTGGGTACAATTTTCACCTCCACGGGGTCCTTTCCGTCAACCTTTTCCAGAAATCTTATAATGTCACTCCTCTGCCCTACCCCCCTCAAATACATGAAAAATTCGAGAACAAAAAACAGTATTATTTGTACTTCTACGTTAGATTAAGCTGTATGTATGATCCGAATACAGTATTGTCCCCCTGAGGGCTCGCTGGTTGGGACCGGCGATGAGCCCTCATGGAGACAAGAGTCCTAATTCCGAGTGTTCGTTTCTCGCTTCTTTCTGGCCGAAGGGGGAGCGAGATGGAACGCTTTGCGTGCGCGACGGGCGCGGATGCAAAGGACGGAGTGTCAGGCGTCCGAAAGACGAAGCGAGACAAAATATCAACGCCTCGTCTGTCTCGTACCGTTCTCGCTCACTTTCAGTGGCTCTCGCTCGCTTTCGTTCCATCTCGCTCTCGCCTTCGCCGGACAAGAGTGAGACAGAAGTGGTGGGGATAGCGAAAAGCCCACATTGTGTGCACCAAACCGAGCCCATAAGGAGACAATACTGTAAATAAGGCTGGCGGCGTAACCAAAAGGCGATGGTAAAGAAAATCTCGCGTAATGGCAGCGGGACGTGACCGGCGGTACATTTGCCACACGGCTCAAACGATTGTGGCCGATCGAGATTCGATTGCATTCGAGCTTACTAGGGCTGGCTTTTTTGTATCGCTAACACTCTACAGTATTTCATGAATATGGTGAGGGCACTGCCAAGCCACAGGTTCCCGTCTAGAACACTTCCAATTCATGTTGAAACACCACTGTCGCACCATGTGCCTATGATTGTCATAATCAACAGACGCGGTCGCGTCTGGAAGCTAATTCCCCTTCCCCCTCTACCCATAGGCACACTGAGCGAATATATAAATCGGTGCGATCGGCTCTGTTCACGATGCTACATATAGCGTAAATGACTCCAAGAATAAATGTCAAATGACTTTTATTGCAATGAACCTCAAATAAAATCATAATAATTTTGACACTATAAATGATAAACTTGTAATGTCAAAGTAAATAAATCAACGGATTTATAATGGAAAACACAAATATATAAAGCGGGGTGGGTGGTGGGGTAATAAGGAAAAGAATGGAAAGTCTTGTGGTATTTTATTCGTAACAGTCTTCATAGATTAAAATCTAAGACGCTCATTATTAGTCGAAATGTGTAGAGCAAAGAAATACGCATTTATTTCAAAATCTACTATTCGTTATTTTATGTTAACAACGGGAAAATAAACATAACCGAAGCAATGCAAATTAAATTTTGTGACGGGACTGCGCGAACGTCTCTTATATTAGATGGCGTCACAGTGATGTTTCCTCACGAAATAGAAGAGTTCTAGGCGGGAACCTGTGGCTTGGCAGTGCTCTCACCATATTCATGAAATACTGTAGAATGTTAGCGATGCAAAAAAGTCAGCCCTAGTAAGCTCGAATGCAATCAAAACTCGATCGGCCACAATCGTTTGAGCCGTGTGTATGTACGAGCAGGGTTCGCTCTGACCGATGGACATGTGAGCCTAGGGTCGCGCGAAACACAAAACGAAGCGGGCGACCGGGGCTCACTTCATTTTCGTATTGGCAGAGACATTCCTGGCATTCGAAAATTCTTCGTTATTTTCTTACATGTAAGTGTGCTTCATTATTATCTTAATTAAGCTGTATGTATAATGAAACGAACATATTTACAATGAATAGAACAGATTTATGTGCAGTCAAATAATAGTCTGCGCAGATTTTTATTAACCTGTTTCTTTATTGAAATGTGTATCCTTTTAGTATCAAATCCCTTGGAAGGACATTCCATTCTTCGTAGTGGGAGAAACAAAAGCACAAATATTATAATTGGTAAGTGTCCTTTACATTTATTTATAATAATACGTATGATAGTAGTGTTCATTACAAATTTTTTGTTTTTTACAGGTTGGAATATTCCAAAAGTAAGTAAAATACACTTGGTCGGCTGCTGTGCGCTATTCCGAGTAAGTTTTACAGGCTGCAGCGCGCCTTATCTTATAACATCACTCGATAGGCTGCAGTGCGCCTTCTCTCTCGAGTATACTAACTTTCAATCAAGTTTAAAGTTAATTAATATTTTAAAAAAACCAAAATGTCTGTACATGTACAAAATAAAGATATAAGATCTATAACACAAGACCTAAATTTTAATATTCCTCATAAAAATTTAACTGAGGAGGATAAGAAAATTATAAGACGTTTGTCAAACGATGGCTGGCTTGAGGATTCTCATATGTCGGCTTTTTCTTACTTATTGAACAAAGCCGCTAATTACGAAATTCGACCTACGTATCTAAGATATAACCTTCTAGAAATCAAACCCGTTAGAAAAGATAGGGACCACATACAAATCTTGCATCGTCCAGAACATTGGACATGCAGTTACTATGACGGGACAAATATTTACATATACGATACGCTGCAGAATTTTGCGGATCCGTTACACAAAGAGCAAAAACTTTTTTTGGAAAAATTGTATCCTCATATTACAGTTACGAAAAAAACCGTTCGTTTTCCGATTGTTCAACAACAAAAAAATACAAGAGATTGTGGAGTCATGGCTATAGCAATTGGCGTTTCATTAGCATTTAGTATTAAACCACAAAATGTTTACTATAATACAACACTTATGCGAAATCACCTGTTGAAATTATTAACCGAAGAAATACAGTTCGAACATTTTCCCCAAGATCCAAATGTAAAAATTCCTCAACAAGTTTTGCCGTTACAAGTTGCACGGCAAAAATGTAACGAAAGGTTACGAATGAATATTCGAAATCGAGAAATCAAGGTAGATGTTAGGCAGCCATCTCACGGTAATATTGGTACAAATATTTTTATGGAACACAATTATTCGTCTTGGAGTAATATTACAAACAATAATAATATCCCCCCCCCCCCAAAACATGACTCATGTATGAAAGAAGCTAATTCCCTTTAATTCACTAAAAAAGTTCACCTGCAAAGATTGTGAAATCATCTTTGCTAATTCCAATTGTACCTTTAATTCACGAAAAACATTAAATAAGTTCACACGCAAAGATTGTGAAATCAACTTTGCTAATTCCAATTGTATTCTCGTTCTCCGCTCGAACACTGATTCCTCTGTCACTTTTTATACTTGACATTCCTTTATTGGCCACAAATCAATTCAGAGCTCAGATTTTCAGCTTCGGTTTTAAGGAATTAGCGGGCGTTGTATAAGAAAAAAACTATGAAGTCGACTTAAAACAAAATGATTCGTATTCTCCGCAGCTCTCTTACAGCGTATTCGGACGGTTGCAATGGTGCGCACTGGGTGCGAATTTTCGCCAATTGGCAGCGAAAAAGTTCGCATTCAGTGCGCACTAGTGCAGGTTGCCGAATGTGCTATTAATCTATTACCGACTTTGATTCGTTTAACTTAGTCTCTACCAAGTTTTTATTATCTTCCATCGTAAAACGATCTTCATACGCCATTTTTAACAGAAGATGTCCCTCTTATAAAAGTTTTTGTGTCATAGTTTTTTTCTTATACAACGCCCGCTAATTCCTTAAAACCGAAGCTGAAAATCTGAGCTCTGAATTGATTTGTGGCCAATAAAGGAATGTCAAGTATAAAAAGTGACAGAGGAATCAGTGTTCGAGCGGAGAACGAGAATACAATTGGAATTAGCAAAGTTGATTTCACAATCTTTGCGTGTGAACTTTTTTAATGTTTTTCGTGAATTAAAGGTACAATTGGAATTAGCAAAGATGATTTCACAATCTTTGCAGGTGAACTTTTTTAGTGAATTAAAGGGAATTAGCTTCTTTCATACATGAGTCATGTTTTGGGGGGTATTTAATAATTTAAAGGCTTACCTGACTGTAAGCTGTCAAAATTTGGAGTCGATTGCATAGTGAAGGTAGCGTTTGACGCACGAAACATGTGTTAGTTTCTGATGGCTGAAGATGTGCCATACCGAGAGTCGACGAACGAAACATGTGTTAGTTTCTTTTTGGCTGAAGGTGTGCGTGTAACGCGTATACGTATTATGTCGACAAAATTTGGTTGGAGAATCAGAAGGAGAATCATAAGAAGAATCTTACCGTTTTCGACAGATCCATGAGACGATATTACGATATCTCTGTCATGCGTGGACCGATTTTATTGAAATTGGTCTTATTCGAAAGCTTATATGCGGTTTACATGAGAAAAATGCCATTAAATATAGAAAATATTGCAGGCGTGATGAGATATTAATGAAATAAGTTTCAGGTTAGGTTGGAATAGCTGTGCTTCGAGTAAAGATACACGGCAGCGACAGGCATATACAAGGTGTCTTTTCTTTCATGTACTTGGCGTCGAGACGCTACCGCGTCTCTAGATAAATAAAAAAAATTAAAATTGTAAGATTATCCACTTACGCATGGGTAAGCAAGTTTTAATATGTAGTAGAAATATCTTAATCCCATCAAAAACATTTCATGTTAAAAATGTAGCCGAGTCTCGTGACTCCTTTACGCATAAAAAGTTGTGAGATGTCATGTAGAGCTGAGTCTAGCGCTCTCATTAACTCTGACACTTTCATTCACAAATCACTCCAAGTCTACTCCACATCATTAATTAAAGAAAATTTTGTCACTTGGCAATTACGCAGTACGAGAATGTGATGGAAGTTGCTTACATTTTAATATTCACGTTTATTAATAAAGTATTGCATAAAATAATATTTATACAGGAAATGAACGTATATGTATTTATAGCGTGGACTTAATTTTACATAACATTGTAAGGTGTAATAACTTCCCTGTGCTGCGTAATTGCCGAGTCACAAAATGTTTTTTAACTAAAGATGTAGACTTGGAGTGATTTGTGAATGAAAGTGTCAGAGTTAATGAGAGCGCTAGACACAACTTTTTATGGGTAAAGAAGTCACGAGACTCGGCTACATTTTTAACATGAAATATTTTTTATGGGATTTCACTTCTTTTTATACGTAATCCTCCTCGGATAGGCCCCATACAATAACAGGCGATTGTATTGGGCCTATCCTTTGTCGCGCCGCAATATTTGTAGCGAAATCGTAAATTTTTACACGCGAGAATCGTGATTCGCGGGTACCCAGCCATCTGGCGGTCGCGGCCGTGTACCCGCCCGCGCGAAAGGATCGCGCGATTTTTCCGGAGTGGGGGCCTCCGCGCTATGACTACGTTAGGGCGTCAGGCCCGAAACATGTGTGGCGCGCGCGGGGTCTAAAACCTAAATCAAATTTCATGAGTATGGGTTTAGTGGTTCCAGAGGGATCGAATTTCTTTCATAAATTGTTAGTGAAGAGGATTTTTCCAGATTTTTTAATTTCTCCTTTCATTGTATCCCAAACACTACCTTTCTGTCAAAGTTCAAGTTTCTGGAGCTGCGAGAAGTACGACTGATTTTTGATGATCAGTCTGTGTCGAAAATACGAAACTTTGAGTTCAAATATCTTATGAACTAGAAAAGATAGAAACGTGAAATTTGGAGGTTTAGTTCCGTTTGCAAAGTACTCTAGATAAATAGAAGGTTCAGATTTTTGGATAACTCCAGCACAAAGATATGGGGGGGGGGGGTCAAAAATACGCTGAGCTGCTTCCAGAAAAGAGTGCTTATGACAAGCACCCGACTCGACTCGTCGGGGCCACTGCCGTGCCCCCAGATATATAAAACAGAAAGTGTTTGTGTTTGTCCGTCGTCTAAAAAGTTTCGAACGGTAAACTCTGGGGTCACGAAATGTGTCCAGGCTCATTATGCTCAGTTAATCCAGACGAATGTGACTACTTTTACAAAAAATAAATAAATAAAATTTTTTTTTTTTAAGAACAGATACTAAATTTCGGACGAAGCATTCGAAGTTATGTAATTGCATTCGATGTGAAAGGTTTATTAAGCCACAAAGTAGTGTGCTCATCCTACTTAGTAATTGAAATTCAATTAAGAAATGAATGAATGAAGGGATAAGTCAGTTTGTATAAAACAAGTATTTAGGTAATGAGATTTGTAGGTGAAATTGAGAGGGTTCTGTAGGAGGTATTTGACTATCAGTCATATCTGAATATCTACTACATGGATGATTTACCAAATTTTAAATCTAATCAATGCTACCATTAGAGTGTTGAACTTTCTTCTGATTGTTCATGCACATTTGGAGACGTTGCTACTGCCCACTGCACGCATATGTATATGCACATATAAGTGGTCTAAAAAATATAAGCGGAATAAAAAATTACATGCACATTCAAACACAAATTTAAAAATCAATTTAGCTTCAAAACTGAAATAGCCAGCCTCTTCGATAATCGATAGGTCGACAACTCATAAATTCATTTATAATTTACTCATACATACTGTCGTTTGCAGAAAAGAAGGCGCCCGGACGCTAAACGCGGCAAGGGGGCTACTTTGCTCGCATTGGCCAACGCGACAATGTCGACCAATACAAAGTAAGCGAACGGGGACGCAGGCGGTGGGAGCCAATGCGAGCAAAGTATCCCCTTGCCCCGCTCAGCATCCAGATGCCAACTTCTTTGCAAACCACAGTACATATATTATTCACAGTAAATACTTGATTTTTAACATCACCGATAACGTCACCACTATTCATCTTATTATACAATACGATGTAGCGCTACATCCGGCAGTGTTAAAATATCTCGTACAGGTTTCTAGACTGCAAAGTTCATCGATCAAAAAGCTGATTTTTATTTGCGGCATGAGAAGTAAACGATACCGGTTGAGAGTGAAAGTTCTGTCTCGACCGAGAGCTACAAAATTGCCTGAATAAATATATATTTGGATTATGCTATTAAATTGCTCTTAACTGAATATTTGTCCAAATGAATATTATTCGTTACTCATAACAAATTGTCCTATTCCTACGAATCAAAAACTTTAAACTTGTTTTTTTATAATAATTGCTCAAACAGCTGTTAAAAAATTATTCATATAACGATTAACCTAAACCTAATTTTAAAATTTGCAATTTGCACAGATAATGTTTAAAATACATTTATTCGATCCATTAGAGTTATTCATAAACAAAGAATAGTAAAATAAATATAGTATGACTATTAATAGAAATTCCTAGAATAACAAATAAGTGTGTATATACATATCTTATCCATTCTACAGTTGTAATTAAAACTGTACTAAAACAGTCTTTCCCAATTGAGAAATAATGATTTCCAGAAAATAAAATGTAAGAATACTTTTAATCATCCTTTCATTCATTAATCCAATAATTTAAAAAATTGTGAAAGTACATTTCTTTGCAAAGCTTATCATCAACATAATCCCCTAATATAAAATATAACAATGAAGGAACTATAGGTTGTAATGTAAGAATATAGTTTAACTTTTAAGGCTACAAAAGATGATTTCGATTCACCTCGTTTTAGTTAGTTCCTTCATTTCTGTATTTTTGTTTTCTCATTTTTTACATCTTTTTCTAACATTGTACATTTATACAACTTTACACATTTGTATTAGCGAACCTATTTAATCAAACCAAAATATATATTGTTGTAATAATGCTTTCACCGGATGTAGCGTGCGGTATAGAGGGCGTGATGTATGCGTCTTTGTGAGCTTCCTCTCGTGCCTTCTTCCTGTACTGTACTGTAAAACGAGACATGGCGTGGCAAGCACGTTTTTCTTTCTTTACGCGTTAGACGTATTAATTAATGTATATCCACGTTTATACTATTCAATAAAGTATATCATATTATAATAGGTTATGGGCCCAGTGACAGAAAGAAATAAGAAAGTAGATAAGTATTAAAAAATAAAAAATAAGAATTAAGTGTGGAGGCTAATAAGTTAAACGGCACAAATAACCTCAATGTCAAACTATTGAACGCAAATAACTATCACACGTGGAAGTTTAGAATGACCATGTTATTAACAGAGAAGGATGTAATTGGGTGGACAAAGGAGGAATTTGATGAGGAAAATTTGGCTGTGGGTAAGGAAACAGAGAAAGTAAAAGCTAGAAAAGATAATAATTTATGCAAGTCCTTAATTGTCCAATGCCTGGATGATTCACAAATAGATCTGGTACGAGACAAAGAAACTGCGTACCAAATGTGGAAGAGCCTAGAAGATAGGTATGAGAAAAAGGGCATACCAGGACAATTAGTATTAAGGAAAAAGTTAATGACGATGAAGCATCAAGAGCAAGATAATTTAGAAATATTTCTAACAGAATTTGATGAAGTTATAAGGAAACTGAAAGTCACTGGAGTGGATATACAAGAGCAGGATGTGGTATGCAATCTACTATTAGCGATGCCAAAATCATTTGAGACAGTCACAACAATTTTGGAGAATATGCCGTCTGATTCATTAACATTGGAAGTGGTCAAGACGAGACTGAGGGCAGAGATCGAAAGAAGGAAGGCCACAGGAGCAGTAAACGTAGCAGGAAACGAAGTCAAGCCTGCTGCATTTTCATGCAAGCCAGGCGCATGTTATGGATGTGGAGAAGTTGGGCATTTCCATAGAAATTGTCCACAGGTAAAAGAGAACAAATCAAGTCAGTATCAGGCTGCACGAGGAAACCAATATGGCAGATATAACAGAGGTAGAAGCAGATATGGAAGAGGAAGCGATCGAGGTCATAGCAGCGGTTTCAATGGCTGGAGGAACTTCAATAGAGGCCAAAGTACTAGTAATAGAGGTCATCGAGGCAACTATGTAAATAGAGAAGATGATACAGATGAAAACGGAGGTATATGTTTCAACACGGACTTGATTAAACATTCAGAAAATGTGAGTGACGACAATTTAATTTTTTGTATTGATTCTGGGTGTACGGATCACTTGGTGAACGACGAGAAATTGTTTTTTGAATTGGTAATGTTAAACAAGCCGATTAATATAGCAGTAGCTAAGAGCAATGATTATATGAGTGCATTGGGTGTTGGCAATATTAAAGTTATAAGTGATGTGTATGGCGAGAATGTTGAAGGTACTATTAAAAATGTACTTTACGTTCCAACGTTGAGAAGAAACTTATTATCCGTTAAGAGATTAGAAATGGCAGGTGTTAAAGTCGTTTTTAATAATGGGCAGGTTAAATTATATAACAATGAAGGTTTGTTAGTTATAGGATATAGAAAAAACTTGTATGAAATAGCGTTTAAAGTAAGATATGCGGAGAGTTTAACTATAGAGTCAGAAGACCAGGAAATTAAATTATGGCACAACAGATATGGTCATATTTGCCAGTCAAATTTGGAAAAAGTAATTAAAAGAGAAATGGTAGATGGTATTGGAAAGTTGAAGATAAGCAAAGTAGAATTATGTGAATCATGTATAAATGGTAAAATGACTAGATCCAAATTTGAAACTAGAACCAAAGCGAAAAGGTTGTTAGAAATTATTCATACAGATATAGCGGGTCCGATAACTCCGTTAACGCATAGTGAGGAAAAATATTTTATAACTTTTGTAGATGATTTTTCAAACTTTATTCAAGTATATGTGATTAAGAATAAGAGTGATGCCTTAGATTGTTTTAGAGAATATGCGAAGATGGTTCAAGCAAAGTTTAATTTAAAAATTGCAAAGCTGAGATGTGATAATGGTAGGGAATATATTTCTCGCGAATTTAGGGATTTTTGTAAAGAAAATGGGACGTTTATAGACTACACGATTACTTATACACCGGAACAAAACGGCAAGGCTGAAAGATTTAACAGAAGCCTAGTAGAGAGAGCTAGAGCGATGATTCATGAAGTAAACATGCCAAAGAGTTTTTGGGGAGAAGCAGTGAGAGTTGCTGCATACACTATGAATCGTAGTCCTAGCGCAGGGAATTTGAATGATGAAATTCCGGCATTTAAATGGTATGGTAGTAAACCGAATATAGGTAATTTAAAAGTGTTTGGTTCAACAGTTTTTGCACACGTTCCTAAAGAATTAAGGAGCAAATTTGATAATAAATCTGAAAAACGTATAATGATAGGTTATAGTACAACAGGGTATCGTTTATGGAATATTGAAAAACAAAAGGTAGTAAATGCTAGAGATGTTATCTTTAAAGAAGATGAATTTTATTATAAAAGAAAGACTGCAAGTATTGATTTAAAAACGGACGTAGATACAGAAATAAATGATGAAAATGAAATAAAAGAAACTCATGTGGAAAGCGAAAATGAAACAAAGCGAACTAGAAGAATACCAAGTAAATATAATGATTATGAAATGTATATGGCATTTGATGCGATGGCTTATGTACAACAAGCACCAACTAAAGTGCAAGAATTAAAAGATAGAAATGATGAAAGATTCTGGAGAGGTGCAATGAAAAAGGAGATAGAATCAATAATAAAAAACAAAACATGGGAAGAAATTGATGTGCAAAGTGGGACGGAAATATTGAACACTAAATGGGTATTTACCTCAAAACCATTAGAAAAAAATGTCGAAGACAAGTTTAAAGCTGGATTAGTAGTGAGAGGTTTTGAGCAGAAAGAATCTTTTAATTACGATGAAATTTATTCTCCAGTTGCAAAAATGTCTACAATACGAACATTATTATCAGTTGGAAACCAATATACGTATTATTTTAAACAATTAGATGTAAAAACGGCCTTCTTAAACGGTGATTTGAAGGAAGATATATATATATATATATATACCCTCCAGAAGGGGTCAAATGCAATAAGGGGAAAGTATTAAAATTAAAGAAATCAATATATGGGCTTAGGCAAGCATCTAAATGCTGGAATGATAAGATAAATGTTTTTCTATTAAAATGTGATTTTAAGAGATCAAGTGCTGACAGCTGTATGTATACGAAAACAGTCCAAGGGAGTACTATGCATTTACTGCTATACGTTGACGATATTATTTTAGCGGGACCAAACCTAACACATATTGAAGATTGTAAAGTAAAACTATTTAAAAAATTTGAAATGAAAGATCTAGGAGATTTGAAATATTTCTTAGGCTTAGAGATTAACTATGATAGAGATAAAGGCACACTAAGAATAAACCAAAATAGATACTTAAAAGAAATCTTAAAACGCTTTAATTTTGAAAATTGTCAACCATGCGACATACCAGTAGATCCAAAGTTGAGACTAGAGTTAGATTCAAAAGAGAATAAAGGGAGTGCACCAGTTAAGGAACTGATAGGGTGCTTAATGTATCTAATGTTAGGTTCGCGACCAGATATAAGCTACGTAGTAAATTACTTCAGTAGATTTCAGGATAGTAATTCAGACCAGGTATGGAATTATTTGAAAAGGGTACTGAGATATTTAAAGGGGTCAATGAACATGGAATTAATGTATAAAAGAAAGAAAGATCCATTACCAATTGAATGCTACGTTGACTCTGATTGGGCAACCGAAGTGCATGATAGAAAATCGGTTACAGGTTATCTAATAAAAATATTTGGGAACACAGTGTCATGGGTAACTAGAAAACAAAATTGTGTGGCGTTATCCAGTACTGAAGCTGAGTTGGTGGCTTTGTGTTCAGCAGTAAAAGACAGTCTAGGATTTAAGAAATTACTAATAGATATGGATTTAAAAGTACAAAGTGTAAAAGTATTTGAAGATAATCAGGGCTGCATAGCACTAGTAAACCCCGAAAATAACAAAAAAGTTAGACACATTGATGTGAAATATGATTATATTAGTGATGGGTTAAAAGAAAACAAAATTGTGATCGAATACATAAATACAAGAAATCAATTAGCGGATATGCTAACCAAAGGACTAAGTCGAGTAAGATTTAATGAAAATTTTGGTGATATTGGCCTGCAAGCCAGAGAGGGTTAAGTGTATTGTATTATTGATTATCATTTAGATGTAAGGCGAAGTTTTATATTTGTTTTATTTAGAGTATATTATAAAATGGCGGCGATCATGATACAAGGTTTCAAATACGGTTCAGTTCGAAGAATCATTAGAGTATGTAGATAAAAGTGTCTGTATGGTTTGTTAAGCTCAACTAATACCACTACTGTACAATATAAAAATTAATATAAACGTTTAGAATGGATGGAAAGCATTAAGAGAGGGTGTTGTAATAATGCTTTCACCGGATGTAGCGTGCGGTATAGAGGGCGTGATGTATGCGTCTTTGTGAGCTTCCTCTCGTGCTTTCTTCCTGTACTGTACTGTAAAACGAGACATGGCGTGGCAAGCACGTTTTTCTTTCTTTACGCGTTAGACGTATTAATTAATGTATATCCACGTTTATACTATTCAATAAGGTATATCATATTATAATATATATGTATCACAGAACAAATTTTATTCTACATTTCTTTTCAAAAGTATAGTACCTGGTTGCAGTATAGTAAAAAATACAGTTGAACACCCATTATATTAATGAATAGGTAGACATAACCATTCTAATAAAACAATTTTTTAATTATAGAAGACTTATATTTCTAATGTTGATCATTTTATGTTTACGACTAAGTAATGAATATAGAGATTAGAAGTGAAAAAATAATATGAAGTTTTTGTTGGAAATTAAAGAGTAATATAAAATTTGAATGCATTTAATTGGTGAAATGATATTCTTTTTGTGCCTCTAATCATTTACTGTGAACCTTTTTTCAAATATTATGAATAAAGGAAAACGTCATTTTTTCAGTACCATATGTTCTTGCTAATTGCAGTTAGAAACCAATTATTACAGAAGAAGTTTCAATCGGAGAACGAGATCCTCGATTGTAATAACAGAGTTTTAGAATAATACAAGTTGTAATTATATGTAGAATATTTGGGTAACGGAGTTTCAGATAGTTCAAGTTTCAAGCATAGGGCATAGAATACTCTAGATTAGTCTAGATTCTATTGGTACTTTAAAATGTGCTATATTTGACTGTAATGGAATGCACATAAAACAACTTCTTCATTAATGTAAAATCATCAATTTTCCAATTGTGCCATTAGTTACAGGATACCCTGCACATCCAAACACTTGTGAAGATATTGTAGGCAAGAGAAACTGATTAATAAACCTCAAGAACCTGCAGCTCGTCAACAATAAGAAAATGTTACGAAACGGAAGCGGAATACTTCCCACGAGCAACGAAGAGAATAAACAGTAATATAAAATAGAATGCGAAGCATGAAAGAATAGCTAATTGTAAACTGATTTATCGTTAGTTCACTTCCCTTTGACGTAAATTTCAAGTGAAAGTCCGTGGAAAGACTGAAGCCAAGCTTGTATGCAAGATGTCAAGCCGTGTAGGATTCCATGGTAGGCATTCACTCTGCTAATTACAAAGAACAAGTTTTACGGTGCTAATATCCTTCTATAGATGGTTTGTACACGGTTCGTCCCAGTACATTTTCATATTTAGTTTGAGTCATTTAGTGATGAAGTTACTAAATGAGAGCTCCAAATTCGACTACAAGAAAAAAGTCGGGTGCGTTTGTGTCGGGGGTACGCCAAGTATTTGACTACCAGGCCGCGGACATGTAGGCAAATGCCTAGATATTACATTTTATTTTCACATTATTAAAATTTCCGCGATATGAGTAATGAAATGTATGAACACAGCATTATAGCTGTGTATATGTAGTTGTGTCATCTTAAGCACAGTTGGACAGCACCTTTATGTATTTGCAGCTTATTTTGATTTCACATATTTTGTTATAACATATTTTCTACTATTTTTTTTTGTGATTTATTCTTTTCTCTTCGAAATCCTGACTGCAAAATTATGCATAGGGGAGACCGGGGCTAGTTGAGTAATGAGGTTGGTTGACTACTTCTCTTTAATTGTTGTATTATGGAATAAATTATGCTGCGATTCGCCACATTGGAGCATATGAATGACCAGCTTACCATTTAATGTGTCGCCGTGACAAAAACTTGCGTGTTCTATCAGTGAGAATGAAAAATTTTTAAAAATCGGAGGCCGTAAATATTTTTGTTCCGACTATTTATGAATGTTTGTCCACAGAGTACTGCTTGATGATTTTTCATGAATAGTTGGTGGAAACGTGATACATTGACTATAATTTACCGTATTTTATTTTATCCGGTGCGTGGAGAGTAGATATAGTAGGCCGATTCTAAATCAATTGTTGGCGAGGGGGGCGGGCGGGTGGGGGGAACGCGATCCGTGGAGGTGGGGATGAGTCAGTGGAGGGGGAATGCAACCCGTGGAGGTAGGGGTGAGCCGGTGGAGGGGGAACGCGCGCGCAAGCGCTCGCTGACACACACACACACACACAAGCGCGCGCGAGGGGGGGGGGGTGTTAATGCGGATGACTAATAACGATCGAAGGTCAACTTTTGAGAATAATGAGGTATGACGCGTAGAAGATGCAAGTCGAAACCTTAGGATATCTCTCTCTCTCTATTCCTCTCTAGGCCCATAGTCAAAATATACGGAGGTATGACGCGTAGAAGATGCAAGTCGAAACCTGCATTTTGCTATCGCGTGATAACCGTGCCAAAAACATATATCTGTAACGATGGAAGGTACACTCCCGAGAATAATACGCATATGCTATGCGAGTGTAACGTCCAGTTGCTTCGGAGCGACTGACAATAAGATTTCCACCACTCCTGGCCAAGGTGGGGTGGTGGAAGGAACTGGGGTTTCAGGAATTGGGAGTGATGATCTGTAAGGAGGTGGAGGTGGACGGTCGAGTACTTGCTCTTCTACCCATGTATATGGGGGAGGGCTATGCAGGGTCCGCGGGGTTGTTGCCTCCTGGATCTCTTCCCAGTCCAGAGAAGTGTCCTGGATAGTGATCACCTCTGTCACCGGCATCGCCTCCTTGATGACGGTGGAGGAGATCATCTTTGGAAGGAGGGGTAAGAGGCTCCTTCCTTCCTTCATGGCTTCCCGTCGTAGCCATCGCAGGTGGGACAGCCTCCTGGACTTGCCTGCTCCTTTGCGCTTCCTTTTGGAGGGAAGCCCTTGTTTCCATTGGGAGGGCATGTCCTTACCAATATGGGATCGCCAAATTTTGCAGCGACGGTTATCTAAGAGTGGGACCTGATTAATAATAATAATAATAATAATAATAATAATAAATGACTTTATTGCACCATTACAATTAAAATTACAATGGCGAGTAGGCGAGGTTCAGCATTAACTGCTGCTCTACAACCTAACCTCAAAAGTTGTTGGGAGATAAAAGAAAAGGAAAGAAAACAAATAGACTAACATTAAATACAATACAATAAAATAACTAGGAACAAGATAAGAATAAGAAAAAGCCAATTACATAGGGAACCGCGAGAGGATGAAAGAACGAGCACTCAGCTTAAATGATGCAAACGATGACAGAGAACGTATATTAGACGGAATGAGATTATAATAATAGGAAGATATGTAGGAGAAGGACGCAGTGAATTTACAAGAGCGATGATGAGGCACAGACAAATCAAAACAGCGTCTCGTTGTCATAGAGCCGCTAGAGCGCATGGACAGATTGGAGCGAAGCAGATCATACAGATACCTCGGCGTACCTGTTGCAAGTATCTTATAGACAAGACAGCAGAGATGGAAAATCCATCTCTGCTTCATCTTTAGCCAGCCAGAACGTTGGAAAGAAGGCGTTATGTGGTCGTACTTACGAACATTATAAGAGAAACGGAGACATGAGTTCTGCACACGTTGGACAACAGACAAAAGTGAAGAGGAGAGACACGGACCATACACTACATCAGCATAATCAAAGATGGAAATGATTAAGGCTTGACACAACAAGAGCTTCGTGTTAGTAGACAATATACGACGTGAAGGGTAAAGGGAACGCATGCGAGAGAAGGCAGATCGACACAACACAGCATTAACTACTTGTATTTTGTTGTATTACGGTCAACCGGGACTCTCGCGCTGGTGACCAAGGCGCGCTTTGTTCGCGTGGATTATTCTTGTTTTGCCCTTCCAAGATATTTTTAAGTTCTGTGAAGGGATGACTTCTAATATCGTGTGCGGGCCAGAGTACTGACCGCCAAATTTTCCTTTCCGCGGTTCTATTAGGACGTAGACTATATCGCCGGGTTTGAAAGTCTCTTCGTTTATGTGTCGATCATAATATTTTTTGTACCGAAGTTTTGATTGCTCTAACTTCCTTGCCGCAGCGGTTTGCAATTCTTGTACCCTCGTACTTAATTTCGCCAGATAGTGATTGTATGTTTCGTTTTCGAAATCTTCGGGCATCGGAGTTCGGCTGAGTACCCGAGCTACCCTCACGAATACCAATTCGTGCGGGGTGTATCCAGTGCCCTCGTGGACACTGGTATTATACGAGAACGCGGCCAAGTCGGTCCATTCGTCCCAGTCACTATATCTACCAATAAACATTTTTAAATAATCGGTTAGAACCAGGTGCGATCGCTCTAAAGAGCCGTGAGTCTGTGGGTGAAAAGCTGTGGTTCTGAATTGTTGAATCTTATACTTCCGGGCTATTGCTTTCATGAAATTGCCTGTGAAATTAGCTGCTTGGTCAGTGAGAATGGCTCTAGGAGCTCCAAATTAGCAGATGAATTTCTTAATGAGTGTGTCTGCAATCTTTATTAATGTGGATTGTTTGAGGGCCTCACATACAAAGTATTTTATCAGTAAGTCCTGCATGGTTAATATGTAGGTATTGCCTGCTCTTGTAATGGGCAGGAGACCTACTATGTCTAATGCAATTTTGTCGAAGGCGCGTCCAGGTGTGTCGGTGAAGATCATCAATTGCCTGGTTTTAACGCGGACGAGTTTCTTTCGTTGGCAGTCCGGGCAGTTTCGAACGTAGTCTTCCACGGCCTTATTCATGCCTTTCCAGAAATAATAGTACCGAATTCGGTTATATGTTTTCGTTACGCCTTTATGCCTGGCTAATGCGGATGCCTGGTTTTCTGTGATTATGTTCGGTCGTTCCGATTCCTCGGGGATTCGAACCAGATGCAAGCAAATGGTGACACTGACTTCTTCTTCATTGATGATGACCTCATGGACATCCACAATGATGTCCTGCCAGTTTAACTATTCAATGTTTGCCGTTTTGGCTATGCTGAATAAATGTACCATGAGCTTACGTACCACGTCCTTAAGGGAGGAAAGGGCTTCGCCCCATGTCATCGTGGTTATAAGCGTATCCTGAGTTTCTTTAATGATTAACCCGATGGGGATTTGTCCTCTATTATACGTTACGTGGGCTGTACCCAGAGTGCGGTTGCCCGCCACTCTTGGGATTCCCATTTCTTGCAGCTGCTTAGCTCCGTCGTCACAGGCTATTTCATCTGTGCTTTAAAGGAAAACGAGCGTTTCCTTTCGTAGGGGCAATAGGTCGCGACTGATTGACGGCGTTATCCTGATGTCTCGCTCAGGGTCTGCTTCGTATGCTGCATCGAAGGAATCGTCCAGCTCGATTATTGATGATTCTGGGTCTCAAGTCGACTCGTATGACACGTTGGATTCCACCTCAGAGTCGGGGTCATCCTGTTCTTGTGATGTTAGAGGTCGCGGAGGCAAAATGATCTGGTATGTGATACTTGAGTGATCCCATTTATCTTCCTGGTCCTCCTCCTCATCCACACTACTTATTGGTTCTGATGGGTTGTCCTTTTCGCGCGCCTTTCGGCACGGCTGTATTCTAGTGGGCTTTACTCTTAGACGGGTGTTAGTTGGGGGTGTTGCCGCGGAGGTTGGTGCCTTGGTGACCCGGGGCCTCATGGGACCTGGTTTATGCGGAAGCTGATCCTCCCAGTCATCGTCGGCTTCCTCTCGTGGTCGTATAGAGCATGCTTCCACTGTAGGGGGATTGCGAGATAAGGCGTCGGCAAGTTTGTTACTTTCCCCTGGGTGGTAGCGAATTTCATATTCATATTCTGCCAATTTTAATCGCCACCTAACGAGGCGTGACGTTGGGTCCTTTATCTTGTGTAGCCAAATTCAAGGGTTGATGTTCCGTGTATAAAATAAACTTCCGTCCATAAAGGTACGGTCGGAAGTGCCTGATACAGTAGACGATTGTTAATAACTCTTTTTCTATGGTCCAGTAGTTTGTCTCCGCTTTATTCAGAAGGCGGGAGGCATAAACAATTGGTAATTCCGTAACCTTGCTCCGTGGAGGTTACCCAACGGACGAGTGTCCTGGGCGGCCGAGTGAATGAGACTGTCACGTCCCGCGACGTGGAGTCTACTATTAACTAACTCTTTAAATCAATTATATTTACTATTTCGTACTTTGGTGGATTATAACCACCTCGTATACAATATATCGCCAATAAGGCATTGTAATCCGTAATCTACAATAAGAAGAAATCAAATCAAGAATCGACGAATGGCAACAGTGAGCAGGAGGACCAGCACGAAGGAGGTAGCCGCGCATCTACTAGCTGCACACCAGCTAGCCAATCGCGCGCACACCAAGGGGACCAGTGGACCCCAGCTGATGGGTCAGAGGCCCCTTCCGCTAGCGGAGGCGACACCTTCACGAAGCTGCGGTTCTGATCATCGGCAGAAGTTTGCCCTCCTATTATTTCCCGTAATTCGAGCTCCAATACGGAACCGATGTATATTAATTTCAATCCCTAGTATGTGGACTGTACGAAACCAATCGTACAGAGCACATTGAAAACCCAATAGCGTAATCATATTAAAAATGAATTAAAATAAGAATTTAACTATCGACGCTGCTGAGGGTTTCGTATAACGGCAGAAATACGTTTTAAGTCACGCAGAAGACATCGAAATGCGTGCGCAATAGCTCAAATTCTGCAATAAACAAAACTGTCGAATTGCCCGATGTAAAGAATTCTTCAGGTGGATCCCGCGGCAGATGATTAGAAGATTTCATCTCCAACTGCCCTAATTGTCATGTAACAAACCTGGAGAAGAAGTGTTCGACAGCCCTATAAAAAGGGACTGACCACCCGCGGAGCTCATCATCAGTATTATAATTATCATTATTACTGTTATTATTAATAACCTAATTATACACATTCACGTTTGAACGATAAATCTTAGTGTAACATCGTTAACCACTAGTTATCAAACTTATAAAGTGTTAAAATCACGTAAAAGGAAAATAAAGGTGATTGTTTTATTATAATATCATTGACTGAAGTGATTCCACTCTAATTCTCCCATCCATTAAAATTGAGCGTTCGTCTTTTCGAAAAGGTGAATTAAATACTAAAATGTGTTTTGACAGTTCACGCATTGCGCTGATTGATGGTATCACCTATGAGCAGAACATTGCCCGCAGTTTTACCAGAGATCAAGCGTAAAACGTGATCGACGCGATTTGTTTAAATATTAACGAAATTCTAATTAAACGTTTGCGAATGAGAGGAATCACGCTTGCCTCCGCCGATGGTGCGGCTGAAGGGCAGAACGTTGCCCGCGGTAGCACTTAAAGCGAAAGGTGGAGAGTGATTTCATCGGTCTACAAATAATTATTATTGTAATTTCAAAAAGACGAATGCCGCGAAAACATCGTGCAGGACACGGAGTGCAGCCCCGAAGTTAAATAAAGCACTCGAAATCAACGGGATTCGGGACGCGCCCATCAAATAGGAATTAATACGCATCGAACAATAAAAGTAAGCATGTTTAATATATTGCGTTAATGTGTGTCTAAAATGTTGTCTCAGCTATCCCAGAGCGTAAATCCCTGGATTAGTTCAAAAGCGGTTTAAATACGTGAACTCAGTAGTAAGGCTAAGCGGGTTCTAACCCAGGTCCTCTGAGGGGAGCGCGGGGGCGGGGGGAAGTGAGGGCGCGCGAGGGAACGCGGCGGAGGGAAACATGGGCGCGGGGCCTGCGGGGAGAGGAAGACAGATTGCGCGCGCAAGAGCCGCGGAGTGGGGGAAGCCGCGATGATGGAGGGGATCAGTCCGGACCGAGCCGCCGCGGAGACCTCTCCAGACCGGACCCACCGTCGGAAATTGTTCAGACCTGGCCCAGGGAGGGGACAGCCCCTGAAAAAATTTCTGGGGGCGGGTCGAGTCTGAAAAATCTTTTTCAGACTCGATCCGCTCCCTGAAATTTTTTTCCCCAAAATATTTTTCTAAACCATTATATAATGGAATTTTCCCCCCAACACAGAGAAATAATAATTTATTTTTATCGGATGAAGTCGGGAAAGATCGGCTTTTTCGCACCGCGTATTCCGAGGAGGGAAAGAGACAGAGCATTACTTTAAAAAGCTAAATTCGAGAGAGGGAAAGAGACAGCGCTACATGGCGGTACAATCGCATTTTATTCTACAGCTAACAAGTTTTCGAAGCGTTCTGATTCAGCGTCGCAGCGTATCGCGCGATCGTGTGTAATTCGGCTCCTCTGGAGCGGCCGCGTAGGGGTGACGTCATTTGGCGGCGCGAATCATAGAAAGAATTATGCGGTGCCAGCAAATCTTAGAGCTAGGTGGCGAGGAAAGGAGGAGGAGGAGGACGGGTAAATAAAATGGTGCAATGAAATACGTTTAAGAATATATATTGTTACAAAAATATAAAATATAAAAAAAGAATATGAATATAAAAAATTATGACAAAAAGAGAATATAAATATAAATATAAATATAAATATAAAAGAAAAAATATATGAAAAAAGAATATAAATAAGAAAAAATATATGAAAAAGATTATAAAAAAATATAAAAAAGAAAAAAACGAAAAAGGAAAATAAAAGAAATATGTGAATAATCAAAATATATAAAATGATAGAAAAAATATATAAAATGATTGAAAAAAATACAAAAAAAATAAAAGCTACTGCGGAGGTGGCGGTGGTACGGGGGGCGATGGCGGTGATGGGGGTGATAACGGTGATGGGGGTGATGGCGGTGATCGTGGCCGTGCGACGCGATAGGGGGCCCACCTCGGCCCCACCTGGGGCTCCTGCCGCAGCCGCGCGGCTATCCTGTGCCGTACGTCCCGCGGCTCAGGGTGGAGTGGCGCGCCCTGAGGCCCAGCCTCCGCCAATAGTTGGGCTAAAAACGCTAGGCGAGCCCTTAATAGGTGCGGGTCCTAGAACACATACCCAAACGGCGATATAATATTAGCACATTAAACATCATAAACATCACACGCACAAAACAAATGTAAAGTTTTACATACATGCTGAGGCGGAGGCGAAGGCGACGGCGGCGACGGGGACGACGGCGGCGACGGCGGCGACGGGGGCGACGGCGGCGACGGCGGCGAGCCCCAATCGGAGGACCATTGCGGCGACGGTGGTGGTGACGAGCCCTAAAAGATAGAAACTCACGATGTAATATTGACACTCGATATCAAAGGTTAAACGCGATAAATGTTAAAATATTGCAAAGTACATACCTCGGGGTCACACTCCGCCGCTACCTTCTGCAGCCCCATTGTCACAAAAAAAAAATTCTTGACACAAAAAAATCTTGATGCAAAACAAACTGGCCTGTGGCTGCCGAGCTTTGAAGACAACTGGCCCCGCAGCGCTCATGCAATTTGTCGCCCATGCCTAAAGTTGCATATGTTGCAAAGTAGGATGCCTTTGTTCTTCACTGGCCACCCTCTCCTTCTATGTGCTCCACCTGCATTTTCGCTGACCATCTTCGCCATCTGCATCTTCTTCGAATTACTCACTGGCCATCCTATCCTTCTTCGTTTGCATCATTTCACTATACCACACCATACCACTCTGAATCGTACCACTCTGAATGTAAATCGAACGTGAATCGAACGGCTTTGAACGTGTATTGAACGGGTATTGAACGTGAATCGTACCACTCTGAACGTAAATCGAACGTGAATCGAACGGCTTTGAACGTGAATCGAACGGGCATTGAACGGCTCTGAACGTAAATCGAACGGGTATTGAACGACTTTGATCGGGTATCGAACGGGCATTGAACGGCTCTGAACGTAAATCGAACGTGAATTGTACCACTCTGAACGTAAATCGAACGTGAATCGAACGGCTTTGAACGTGTATCGAACGGGTATTGAACGGCTTTGATCAGGTGTCGAACGTGAATCGTACCACTCTGAACGTGAATCGTATCACTCTGAACGTGAACCGAACCGCTTCTGCATAATAATTATAACTATCGTCTTAATCTAGCATACATCGCATATAGGAGGTTGGGGAGGGTGAAGAAAAAACATTTATGCATTAAAAATAGATTATATTTTATTTATGAATTTCTCTCTGGCGTTTAGACCACCAGTTGAATATTTTAAGTACATTTTGCAAGGCACAATGCTTTGCGTGTCTGCTACATCGCAGAGTATTAACTACATTTAGCTTATTTAGAGATTTAATATCCTCGTATTCAATGTCCAGCGTCTCGATGACCACGTGCGCTCTCGTATTTTCATCGAGGAAATCCGCAAGCCAGTCGCGTTTCTGCAACCCTTTAACGTATACGATATGGGATGCGTCATCTTCTTCGTCGATTGCATCAGCTACAGCTTTCGAAATTAGCTGTTTAGCCATACTGTACGGAACGTCTCCATCGTCCCACCGTAGTCCATGATGTTTTGCCACCAACCACCGGATGCTTGATTTGTCGGATTTTGTAAGAAGATATTGCGGCGTCGAACTCCCGAAAATATAGTGCGAGAGAATTGTTCCCTTTCGTAGGACAGCCACTTCCTTCAAGATAAATCTTCCATCAACGATGAACCCTTGCAGGTCAGCAAATGTTGGTACAGCCATTATCGACACAATTTAGAGGTCCGCTCGCTTCCAAGACAGACGGGAGAATGCAGTCCTTCTCGTAAAGCATCTCGATTTTCACGATGAAATTTTGGTATGATTTTGGCACATGAGAGGGCAGGCAAGTAGCATGGCAATTTAATTGATTTTGCGCACCACGTTTGTCAGCGGATTGTATTCAACCACCCGATCGTGCAGAATCAGGCAGTAGGCCGTAGTATTTACCGGCACATTCTCTTTACACTCGAATTCTATGCGCACGTCCACGGTGCCATTCTTGATCGACTCATTTTGTCGCGAACAATCAATTACCACGAGGGGGCCAAATTGTAAAAATTCAGCCACGGTGAATAATGTCTCGTTGCAACTATATCCATAATACGATTTATGGAATTGCGTATACATGTGATACAAGATGGCGTGCTTATTCTTGTCAAAGTCCAAGTTCATGTCATCATATGGGTATAATTCCGAGTTGAGAACAAGTTTTACATTGGCCAATTTACAGTTGTTGAACTTAGTAACATCTTCAGTCATCACATTCTTTCGACCAGTCTGTAGAACAAGGATCACGCATCGCGGCTTCTCCAGCTGCGCAGATGCCTTCACGGCCCACGAATGCTTGGTCGTGCTCTGTAAGAGAGGATACTCGTACAGATCCCACGATTGAAAACAAATGCTCAGGTTTTGCCCACTTTCCAAAGCACGTAGCAACGATAGCTTATTAAGGTCGTTCAGCGTCACATGAGGCATCCGCCATTGCACTTTAAGTAATTCAATTTCTGGTTCCAACATCGGTGATCCTATCAGAGCATTGTTGTCGTTGCGCGATCGTATTAAAATCAATTCGTGACGCGCATTAATAATTATGCGTTTGTAGTCCTCGCAAAATCCCAGCAAATATTTGAGTGGGACGCAAAAATTGAAATAATTTTTCACTATTAGCCCATCGCGTCGTTTCAAGCCCCACCCGGCATTCTCCATATTTTTGTCTTCGTCAGATGTCAACGATACATAGTTCTTAAGCGTGCTAGTTATTCCAACGTTTCTGTTACGATCAATCTCCACACCGTTCAGCTCGTATCGAATCTCGTCGAATAAGAACGCCACACAATTATTTCCCAACATCACCGTTAACGCATCGTTTTGTTTATTTATCTTCAATTTCCCCTCCACATAGAGGAAACTTTCACACGGTAATGTGTACAAATCCTGCTGTTGTATGGGTATTCTTATCTCATCGCTGTATCCAAACGTTGTGTTGACATATGGGTTGTATGTGTGAGTCTCGAGCTTGACGATGCGATCATCAAACGTCGGCTTCCCTCCAATGCTTAGAATATCAGCAATTTTTTTCAACTTATATGCGCACAATGAATCCCAATGATCTCAAAAATGCAATGTTCGCAGCACTGAGCCTCTTCTTTTTAGCGTGATCAGAGCTGTTGCAGTTGTTGTTGTTGTTGCAAGCAATTTCACTTGGAAGAAACGAGTTTCTGGAGTCGTTCAACACAAGCATCTCTTTCGCACCACACGTATTATCGTCGCCGTCGCACGTGCAGTCTGATGGTAATCTCTTCACCTCGAAAATCTAGCAACCGTCCGTCTTGATCCACAACGCGTCTCGTTAGATCCGTAATGACCTGTGCGGTGATTGGAAGGTAAATGATCTGTGCGGGCGTTTCCGATATCTTATATCCTGGTGGAACTCTCGGAGAAAATTCATGTATCGTATGTACACGTTTGCCATTGTTGTACGCGCCAGCGGTCACACTACATTCTACGCGGATAATGTTCACGTTCATGATATTAATTGGATCGTCCGATTCGTGCCACCGCCCTGGTTCTAATATCCGATTCGTCGAGAAGCCTAGTAGCGATCCAATGTTATTGCGCTTCGTAAAATCTACGGCGAACGAGCAGTACAGCTCGCTTTTCATGGTGTTGTTGTTGGGACGCAACACTATAGGATACACATCATTGTCAACATTGCTGGTGTCATCGAGATTTTTAGGATACCGCTCGAGTAATCGCTGTCTCAAATACTTGGCAATGGCGTCTAGTTCGTAGGAGCCGTGCGGAATCCTAATAGTTTCGGAACTGGTGTCAACACTGCTGTTTTTGATGCCATAGTTTACGACGAAGTAGAAGTTATCGTTGCTCCAGTCGATGTTCGGTATTGTATGATAAGTTTCAAAGGTTGCTAGGCCAAGCTCGTAATCATCGTCGTTCAAATCTATGGGTGGAAAGTAGCTCACCGCGAGGGTGCTACTCTTGCCGGTTAGAGTGAATGTTAGCGACATATACAGAGCTGCACGGCTCGACTAGTACTGAATCATAATGGTGGGAAGTCAATCCTTAAATTTGGTGTCGATCGTTTGTAGAAAGCGTAGACATAGTTGTCCGCAATTGCTCTGATTGTACTTCTGATAAGGCGTTCGATTGTATTCGATTTTCACAGCATCTTTATTCAGATATTGTACCAATTTCTTAGGCGGCCGAAGATTCCCAAAGCTGTCGAAATATATAGGTCGACACCCTCTCTTCGCATATGCCACCCAATGAGTCCCCGGCCCCTCGTCATTGTCCAAATTTACGATACCGCTCTCGTTTCGATGTACTCCTCCGGCTGGCAGTGCATTGCGCATAAAAACACCTCTATAGAATGGAATACGCATACGTTTTGCCAACTCCTCCAATTGTGCATCGGTAGTTAGGCCCGCAGGTATTTTTATTTTCTTTTCGGCGTTTTTTTTTTTTTTTTCGTTTCGATATTCCCTGTCCACGCTTGTATGGCGTGAGATAAAGTCCACGGCCTTCCATGGAGCGATTATGACGTTGCATTTCCTGCAACTGATGCTGCGCCGCCTTATTATCGTTTACCGCCTTGGCGATCCCCGCCGCTCCGCCAGCTAACGATCCGAGAACACCTAGCAGCGGAAGAAGTGGTAATATACCACCCCGTTTTGCCACCGGAAGAATCCGCTTTTGCGATGCTCTCTTTGGAGTTCTTTTGCGGGTTTTTGTTTTCATCCCCATTCCGATTTTCGTCTTGGCCTTCATAGTTGCCCAAATAGCTGTAGCAGCACCTCTTTCGCCCAGAGTCGAGTCTCGCGCAACGATGCGTTTTCGCGCTTTGTCAGCGAGAACTTTATCTGCCGCGTGCCGTTCACCGAGGTCGTTGCTACGCGAATACGCAATATAGTGTTCGCGACACGCTGCGTCCAACGGATTGATGCCTCGATCACCTCTAGCCAATCGTTTTATCAGATGAGTTCCTGGGCCGCAAAACTGGTATCCCGGGATATGTAATTCGACAGGTAACGCGTTTATCGCCCGATTTAACAGACCACAACCTGTCTTTACTCTCGTTGGTGACATTCGCTACAGTTTTTAATCAATGGTGCTGGACCGTCGATATGCGTTCGCTGCCAAGGGCGGTTATAATGTTCCAAGCACCGACGATGCTGCTGAACCTCAGAATCGGCTTTTATATGCTCCGGGAGTCGGTCCCACAACTGGTCAATGTGCCTGCCAAACTCGCGCAGTAGAATAATCTTTGGTATGTATTTCAACTGCTCAGAGGTTAGGTCTCGAAAATCGCAATTATCCGACAGGATCAGAAGCATTTTGAATACTGAGCTGACGTGTTTCGGCGCGGACCTATAAATAGGGCGCGTCGCTGCTTCGACGTATCAAAATCATTTTTCACAGTTCACGGAGAGGATGCGATTCGTGCGACAACCTGTAACTATACGCGTGGCATATTTTGACGATAAATTGCAAATGATGCCCCCGAAAACAAGACACAGACATGGTAGCATGCTACCAAACACTATCCGGTGCCTAATTTGCGGTCCATCAAATTGTGGAAAGACCAACGTGCTGGTGAGCTTGTTGGAAAGTCCACACGGCGTCCGCTTTGAGAACGTGTACGTGTATTCCAAGTCGTTGCAACAGCCTAAATATCAGTATTTGGAGAATTTATTGACTCCGATAGATGAAATTGGCTACTTTACGTTTTCGAATAACAGTGACGTCATCCCGCCGAGCGAATCGCTTCCGAATTCTATTTTTATCTTCGATGACGTGGCATGCGGCAAGCAAGATACGATAAGGGAGTACTTTGCAATGGGGCGCCACTCGAACGTTGACTGTTTCTATCTCTGTCAGACGTACGCAAAGATTCCCAAACATCTTATACGCGACAATGCGAATCTGCTGATTCTGTTTAAGCAGGATGGTACCAACTTGAAGCATGTGTACAACGATCACGTAAACACTGACATGACTTACGAGGATTTCTGCGCTTTGTGTCGTAATTGTTGGCAACGGGAGTATGGTTTCGTGGTGATAAACAAGGATAGCGCGATGTCCAATGGGCGTTATAGAAAGGGATTTAACGAGTTTGCCGTACCGTGAGGTGGTCAATTGTCATCAACACGTCGGCGGGAAAGCAACATCTGCGGTACAACGATGATTGATATCGATACTCTGGAGATTAAGGATCGCGAGAGAATAGCGAAGGAAATTGCAAAAACCAGTGAAGCCATTCGCCGGAAATATCAGGCTTTGAAGACTGGCAAGATGGAGGAAGATGTCGCGTTGGAGAGATACTTCAAGCCTATCGTCGAACCCTTAAAGCATATTGCGGAGAATACCACAGCGACAGAAGCTGACACATCACCGCTGATGAGCACAGACGTTGAAGAAAATGAAACATTAACGCCTAAAACAAAAATCACATCGCGTAAGGCAAAGAGGAAACGACACACGTTATCGGAATATTCACCCGTAACCTCCACACCGGTTCAATCGAAGCGGAAACGGCATGATGCTACATCAAACCAGTCTCCCGTTCCTCCCGTGCTAATAAATACAATTCCTCGTGTACAATCGCTCTCAGCCATTGATGATGACGTTTTCGAAACTGGTCCCAACGAGTCGCTGGCAACATCTGTTAGGCAACAACTCCAAACACCCGAGGGACAAGAAACGTTTCGGTCCGCTGGGGCAAAAATACATGAGCGCAATTCTGAGTGGTGATAAGAATACAAAAATTGACTATGTGTACGGCGTATACTTTGACGATAGTAGACCCATGCTTGGGGATAAGGCTTTCGATATTGACAAGGATGACAATATAATCATAGATGGCGTAAAATACAAAGGAACAGAAGGCCTTTACGAACTGATTTTCATGAGAATTCCTGACGATACTGTGTGCACCGATGCCGATAAACAAAAATACAAAAGTATACTGCTGGCGACAAACGCCCACAGACGCGATCATGTCGCTAAAAAGCCCCCATTGAGCAACAAGGGATACAAGTACAAACATGTAATTTCACCGCTACTCCCTAGCGCATCGGCTAGTAGAGCAGGGAAAGGTCTAAGGACACCGCGAGCCATGGTGGTAAACGATAACAAGATCGATTACGTGCACTGGGACGATCCCAACGAGCTGGTGGGTCGGTTGCGTTTGCTGGAAGCGTCGCGTCAGGCGGGCAACAACTCTCATGATCCTGAAATTCTATCTATTCACGAGGAACTCCGCGAGATAGGCCTCATTATATAAATTAAACCGCACACCGATGATATGCATAGTATGCGTCGAGATGCCGATCAACAAATTTGGGGTATCGCTCGAGAAGAGTGGAGCAGCTAGAATGGACTATTACAAATGGAACGGTGTGCTTCGAAATTACATGCGAGATAACGCTCTTTGCGTGGTTGGTGCCGATTTTGATGCAAAATCACGCAAGATACGACGCGTAGCTCAGCCGGTGGCTGACACCGATGCCGTCAATAAACTATACGTGGAAAAGAGCATTAAATTTTTGAGAGAGCAGCAGGAAGAATTAGAGAGGAAGCTGGTCGTGTTTCAGAAAGATATGCTGGCGTTGCAAAACAGCGTTCAAAAGATATCGCAGGCGTTGAATTCTATCCCACAGCCGAACAACGAAATTCGTAATGTTAAAGAGGCTATAACCGCTTTTGCTACGGAGCAGCAACTTGTCCAGACTTTTCTGGGGCCGACGGGAAGCACATAATGCACGTACACGATAATTATCGCATCATTCGTGTCCAAGGCACCTCTGCGATCAAACATGCGGCCATTATCGAAATCCAAGAGTAAAGAAAACCATAGACACAAAAAGCGACAACTCGTTGAAGAATTGCACGCTCCAGCTCGAAGACATTTCCCACGGAGGCGCGTCATAGTGCATGGATACGATGATCTGTGGCAAGCTGACATTGTAGAAATGCGTCCATACTCGCGATTCAACCAGGGTCACCACTACATACTCACCGTCATCGATGTGCTGAGCAAGTATGGGTGGGCGTTACCGCTCAAGACTAAAAGTGGCACTGAGGTGACTAAATCGTTTGCAAAGATATTTAGAGACCGATATCCGAAAAATTTGCAAACCGATCAAGGAAAAGAATTTTACAACGCCGATGTGCAGAAACTCTTTGCAAAGCACGACATTAATCATTATTCAACGTATTCGGTGATGAAAGCCTCCGTCGTGGAACGTTTCAATAGAACTTTGAAGAACAATATATGGAAAATGTTTACGCTCAATGGAACCTACAGATGGACCGATGCGCTACCGCGTCTACTTGCAGAGTATAACGCACGAAAACATAGAACCATCGGAATGCGTCCTTGCGATGTTACCCCTGCGATCGCCGATAAGCTGCTAGCCACCGTGTACAGCAACATAAAGATCGCTGCTCCAGCGAGATTGAAGTTGGGCGAGTTTGTGCGCGTGATCAAATTTAAAACCATCTTCGATAAAGGCTATACGCCGAATTGGACAACGGAGGTGTTCGAGATAGCCAAAGTACAGGCAACTAATCCCGCGACGTATCTGCTGGTCGATTCCTGTGGAAAGCCTGTTGCCGGAGGATTCTACGAACACGAGCTGCAACGCGTCACCGATCCTGATGTGTATCTAGTGGAAAAAGTGTTGCGTAGAAAGGGGGATAAGGTGTACGTCAAGTGGCTGGGCTTTGATAAATCACACAATTCTTGGATAAATAAAAATAATGTATTGTAAAATAATAATACATGGTTCAATAAATACACTGATACATATGTAAATGTGCAAACAATTTTTTATTTTTACACATTAATCCTGCTATTTATGCGAATGAGTTAATAAATACAATAATAATTTTTATACAGTTGCGAACAATTTCTATACAGTTGCGAGCAATTTCTATACATTTGTGAACAATTTGATATTATACGATAATTCCACTATTTATAATAAATACAATAATTTCTATTTTACAATGGGATATTATAATGTCCCCAGGGCAGAGTGTCGGTCGAATCGGGTACGATATGCCGCTTGTCGTCGTACGGACTTAGAGCGATTTTGGATTCCGAAATGGTGTACACTTTATGCAATTTAGACCGTATGCATGATTGTCTGCGAACCATTTCGATCTCCCTATGCAAACACTGCGCGTAGTCGTCGAAAGTTATCGTTCTGGCTATGACGTTGGTCTTGACGCCTTTCGCCTTTTTCGTATCTTTTTTGCCGGCTACGCGAAGTGCATACATTTTCGCTCTAAGACCTACGAATTCGGTCATTATCGCACCGTTATTTTCGTCCTTAATCAGCCCTGGAACCTTCTTATTTACACGCGGCATATTATATGCATTGTTGATGTGATAATCGCTTGTGTCGAATCTATCGATATTGTGTTTCATGGTCTCGTAGATATCGTCGCATCGAATGTGATAAATGAGACTGTCAGTGTCGGTGTATAGAATTTTACAATTTTGAGCGTGCAGGGGAGACATGTACTCGTGGTGAAATTCATACAAGCAAATTTTTGATATGTCCAGAATGCACATACCCACGTATATCGGTTTGTTGAATTTCACCTCGAGTTTTCGCAATTCAACAGCTATTAAATTTTCCGAAAAAACACTTCTGCTGTGGAAATTCGGTTTCGCGATCATTGCCTCCGCGCCATATCGCCCTTCCCAATGTGTCAAAAGTTTTACATCCACGTGATTTCGTACATTTTCCATAGTTTTACCGAATACCGCGGTGTTCATCAATTTGTACAAATTTTTTTCAAAATCGTTTGCCGCGACTGTTCTAAACCGTGTATTGAGTTCGATGTAATCGCGGAGCCATGGAGATTGAGCGAATTGAAGCACGCGGTGTATCTTTGTAATACGAAGACCGTGACGCGTGCACTGCTGCAGGTTGCGATAATGAATAACGTAACGCTGCTTATCATATACCGTCACGAGTAACTTGTCCTGCCTGCTGCCAGGTGGTTTGGCACGCGTCGGACAGAACGGTAGATCGGCATGAATGTTGTGCAGACGTTGCGGATATTCCAGATCTACCTCGAGAATGTATCCCGTGGGCGAATCGGAAGCGATCGAAGACACGTCAAAATTTGCGGCATCTTCGACCCATTGAAATTTAGCGTGTGGCAGGGGCTGGCACATTGCCCATCCATACAAATTGTTCACGTCAAAGTACATCAAGTACGATGACTCTTCCAATGCGTCGTAAGATGACATGTACTTGTTATTGGCATGCGCGTATCTTCCGGAACATTGACTTAAGCCCCCGCGTATACCACGTTCAATAAACAAAACCATATCGACGTCTGTGAGCAATTCAAAGGTAATTTTGGTGTGTTTTAGCATTGCATCCCATGTGAAACCAGGTAGAGTATAATAATGTGCCGAATCTAATCCGTAGCTCTTGATACAACTTTCGCGAAAATTTTCAAAAATATTTGCCAATAACAAGACATCTGTTTTCAAATACAAGTCGCTGTATTCGCCCAAGGTTCTAATTCCAAAACGCTGCCAGACGGTCTCGGCGTGCGCGTAATCGGTCTCGGATACAGTTTCACCCGTTAACGAACTGTAGAATGATTCGCGCGGCGGTAAGCATGGATCCTGCAGCTTGTTCGCGCAATCAAGGTATTCATACGGAAAGACACCTTTTCGCGTCAATAAATTGAAATCCTCGGTGGATAATGTTTCAAATTTGGATCGTAAAATTTTTAATTGATCTGTGCTCAGAAAAGATTCTAATTTGTCGAGACTGGTATTGAGAAATTTGTAAGAATCGATGAATCGTAATTTAATATAATTTCGCGAGTCTGATTCAGCCGGATCTTCGACATTTTTTGTGAATGAAATATACTTTTCTTTCGTTATGGGTAATACGTCAACGTGACCTTCAAAAGCGGTAGCTATTTCCTCGATAATGAAATGCGAATCGTAGGCGGATAAATTATGGAAAACTATGGGGATGTAAAACGCGTTTTTATAATTTAAATTGCACTCCGAATGTGCTGGACCTCTGAACCGTCCGGAGAGATGACAATGATCGCGAACTCGTACATCGCTAGCTTCGAATGGTTCTTCGCAAATATGACAGTGTGTTGCATCGTGAAATGTCGTCCACTGTTCAGGAGTTAAATCCAGCATGGGAACATTACTAGACAAGATGGGTTTGGCAAAGTTTGCAAAATTTTTTAGTTCGTCTACGAACCACGAAACACAATCCGCGTCGCGGCGACATCGATACGTCGACAGCGATGTATCATACGAGCAATGCATATAATAGGCTATACTATGAAATTTATGGTGTTGATACGTGTGTAATTTGATATCTACATCATCCATTCGGTGACTGTCATCTGTTTTCTCGATGATGCATTCGAGATCCGCATACACCACGAAGGGGAGCCGCTCCTTCATACCGTGGTTGCCGAAGCTGAGGAGATTGTTGCCTTCGCTGGGCAGCAGGATGGCGCAATCGTTCAGCTTACTGCAGTCCAGCGAATGGGCCTCCAACTTCTCAGCGGATCCGAAATAGTGCATACATCTACAAAAACACAAAAAAAATTTCATTTAATTTTGTTTCGCGAGACATTTTAACATTTCGCATGTTTTCTATACGTACCGATCACTGATGAATTTCTTTGCTTTGTTTTTGCTCAGCTGCGCGCTCACCAGCCTGGACAAGTTCTTGATTAGCACAAAGTGCCCTACATCGCCGTGCTCTTGATTCGGCGTGTAGAGCAGGTTGACGTGCCGATCCCACTTTTGGCTGGTGAGGCGCAGCGGGAAGACTGTCAATCCCTTCGGCTTCTCCATCTCCATCTCCATCTCGAAACTGTACACGTTGATGGAGATGCCGTTCTGCCGTTCAAACTTCCCGATATGCCCCAGAGACATTGGAAATTCAATGCCCTGAAGATTTAATACGGACGCATAGCTGGGGTATGAACTTGGGCGATCGGGATGTCTTTCCGCAGGATGGAGAGCGGCGACCACTGCCCACGCGAAGCACGCATTGTCCGGGGATTGCACGTTAATTGTTGCTTTCTTCAACAATAAATTCTGCGGCAACTTGATGTGGCATCCCGCGCGCAGCGGATTGTACTTGTTGACATTGACGGTTAGGTTGAGGATCCGCCTCAATGCCCATCCGCTGTCGCGTTCCTGGAACTTTTCCAGCGATGCCAGGGTGGGTTCGACGACGCATCGCTGATACCACTCCTGCAGATCGGATGTGCGGAAGAGTTCGCAGTTTCGGGTGTTGATGCTTTTGCAAGCATGCTTGTCACCCGCCACAAATTCACCGTTGAACACCGTGTTCACTTTGAGGTTCCGCTGTTTCCTCAAAGCGCCCCGCACATGCTCCAGCACAATGGTCGCCGCATCTTGAAGGAAGTTGCGCGGTTCGATATAGTTCGAATTTAGCACTGCACCGGTTAATACGCGGCTATCGAACGCAGCGTCTATTTCGCGCCACAAAAGTCCTGTGCTCGAATGTCCGGCACCTTCGCGTACGAAACGTCCGCGCAACGAATATTTTAGGCCTTCGAGACGCGCGATTCGAGCAACCACGGATTGCCGAACACCGATCGATAATCGCGGGCGTTTTACACGGCTCTGTTCTTCCAACGATTCGATACATTCGTTGCACCGTTCTTCCCACGTGAGGTACTCTTCCCGGGAAATCAATCGTGCAGATTGATCCAATAATTGGCGTTCTGCTTGCGCGAATTCTCCCATGGCTGTAATCTGTGCAACGTGTTACAGCAAATTGAGGCTTTGCACAGTTTAGAGCGCATATTTATATCCTCATCATGATTTTCTATCGCTGTCTTACTCTTTTAGCGTACCCCCTCCCCCGAATGCATTGCATGCAAAAAATGGTGATCTATCCTAATATGGTTCTATGCAGTTCCTGTCGATGCAGCATAATTCTTTCTATGATTCACGCGTATGACGAATTAGCGCGCGAGATCGTCCAACAAATTTTCTGCTGACACCTATTTTCTAAGAATTGATGTTTCTGCTGACACCTATTTCTAAGAATCGTGGTTTTTTTTTTGCTGACACCTATTTCTAAGAATCGCTGTTTTTGCTGACACCTATTTCTAAGAATCGCTGTTTTTGCTGATTCCGCAGAATTCTAAGATTCGACGTTCTCAGAAGTATCATGTTACATTAGCATTGCAAAAAAAAAAATGGCATCATCTCGCGCGATACGCTGCGACGTTAAGATTGAAAAACATTATGGAAAATTTGAAAGTTTTAAAATAAAATGCGGCGGTGGGGGAAGCAATCGCACCACTATTTAAGACGGCTCCAGAACGCTGTTCCATCAATCGCTCAGTAGCCTCAGTGACTTTCGACGGAACAAATAGTGCTCTGAAAAAAAATGTGCAGTACCAGTGTCGAAGAAAAAATGTGCAGTACCAGTGCCGAAGGAAACGCCAGACGCATGAATTATTACGTTCCGATCATGCCGGATGATGGTATGGTTCAATGCGGGGAGGATACAGTTGCTTGGTAAGGCTTAATTTTCATATATTCTCAAAATTTTTATTCCTAATACGAGCGGATAATTTCATAGCTTTGCTTGTTCTCTTAGCCCGCGCCGAACATCGCGTATCATGGTCAGAAAATACGCATTAACATCCATGGGCAGTAAATATTTGGAAATTGGAATCCGCGTACGGCCTACTGTCGATGTAGAAATGGTTCTCGGCGACAATCGGGGGATGTTTCTCGCGTTACCATTGTATGCATGGTATGCGCTATGCAGCAATCGTGCGATCATTGAAGAACGTTCGCGATTACCTGGATCACCTTCGATGCAGTTGAATCAATTAACAATGGATTTTTGCGAGATCTATAATTCTCCGATTGTAAAGATGACGCTACATAATAAGCCGCTGTATTTCAAACCGGATACAGTGACATTTTTATTAAATCTTGAGCCATGTATAGACTATGTGTATCACCGGCTACATCAAAATGTAAGAGATGTGCAGATGAAATTTGAAAGTTTTGTTAACGTGCTACAGCAGAGCGATGTTGCCTGTGAAACATTAGATGCGCGTCGTGCTGCTAAAATCATATGTGATAGCGAACATTACTGTGAGGATTATCATGTAGATTGCGAACTGGTAGCATGCACTATCAATGATATTCTAGCTGATGCTCGTAGGAAGAAAAAATGTTAAATTATATTATTTTAATTTTAGTTTTAAATAAAATTTCTTAAGCATGAATTATTTCTCAATTTTATTCGTCCATCATCATCATCGTCCTCGCCATTTAATTTTAAGATTCAACGTTTCTGCTGACACCGCGTAAGATTCACGTTCAATACCCGATCAGAGGGGTACCATAACCGTTTGATACACGTTCGATACACGTTCAAAGTGGTATGATATGGTATAGTGAAATGATGCAAACGAAGAAGGATAGGATGGCCAGTGAGTAATTCGAAGAAGATGCAGATGGCGAAGATGGTCAGCGAAAATGCATGTGGAGAACAAAGGCATCCTACTTTGCAACATATGCAACTTTAGGCATGGGTGACAAATTGCATGAGCGCTGCGGGACCAGTTGTCTTCAAAGCTCGGCAGCCACCGGACAGTTTGTTTTGCGTCAAGAATTTTTTTTTGTGTCAAGAATTTTTTTTTTTTTGTGGACAATGGGGCTGCAAAGGATAGCGCCGGAGTGTGGCTCGGAAGTATGTACTTTGCAATATTTTAACATTTATCGCGTTTAACCTTTGATATCGAGTGTCAATATTAAATCGTGGGTTTCTATCTTTTAGGGCTCGTCACCACCACCGTCACCCTCGTGGCCTGAAGATTGGGGTGACGCGTCGTCGCCCCCTTCGCCACCTTCGCCACCTTCGCCACCGCCGCCGCAACCATCGCCGCCGCCGCACCCATCGCCACCGCCTCCACAGGCAAGTAGTGCAGTGTTTTTGTATGCTTTGTGCTTAATATGTTTAATATATCAATGTTATATCAACGTTTTGTGATCTAGGACCGCGATGTACTATGGTGGTTGGCGCGGATACTTGCGGAGGATCGCCCCATGTTCGGCCCCGTGAGGGATTCACGGCTGCGGCACCCTTGGGTGCCGTGTCTCCGGATGGGGCACCTGCAGCGGCCGCGGTCCCCATCGCCACCATGGATCGACATGAGTAGGCCGCGGCCGCTGCCTCCCTCGCCACCGTCACCACCGTCGCCGCCGCCGCGAATCGGTGCGCGGGGGCTGCCGTACATCGATCAGCGGGGGCTGCCGCTGATCGATGTACGGGGCTTGCCCCCTACACCACCACCGTCGCCCCCCTCACCATTGCCACCATCGCCCCCTCATCATCGCAACCATCGCCACCATCGCCACCATCGTCACCATCGCCACCATCGCCCCCCGGAGCATCGCAGTGATTTTTTCTATCATTTTATATATTTTTTCTTTTAAATTTATATTTTTTTCTATTTTTCTATTTCTATTTTTTATTATTTTTATTGTATATTATTATTATATTTCTTATTTTATTCTTAAATTCTATTTATATTCTTTTATATTTATATTCTATTTTTTCTTATTTATATTCTTTTTTCATATATTTTTTCTTTTATATTTATATTTATATTTATATTTATATTTATATTTATATTTATATTTTCTTTTTGTCATAATTTTTTATATTCATATTCTTTTTTTATATTTTATATTTTTGTAACAATATATATTCTTAAACGTATTTCATTGCACCATTTTATTTACCCGTCCTCCTCCTCCTCCTTTCCTCGCCACCTAGCTCTAAGATTTGCTGGCACCGCACAATTTTTTCTATGATTCGCGCCGCCAAATGACGTCACCCCTACGCGGCCGCTCCAGAGGAGCCGAATTACACACGATCGCGCGATACGCTGCGACGCTGAATCGGAACGCTTCGAAAACTTGTTAGCTGTCGAATAAAATGCGATTGTACCGCCATGTAGCGCTGTCTCTTTCCCTCTCTCGAATTTAGCTTTTTAAAGGAATGCTCTGTCTCTTTCCCTCCTCGGAATACGCGGTGCGAAAAAGCCGATCTTTCCCGACTTCATCCGATAAAAATAAATTATTATTTCTCTGTGTTGGGGGGAAAATTCTATTATATAATGGTTTAGAAAAATATTTTGGGGAAAAAAATTTCAGGGAGCGGATCGAGTCTGAAAAAGATTTTTCAGACTCGACCCGCCCCAGAAATTTTTTCAGGGGCTGTCCCCTCCCTGGGCCAGGTCTGAACAATTTCCGACGGTGGGTCCGGTCTGGAGAGGTCTCCGCGGCGGCTCGGTCCGGACTGATCCCCTCCATCATCGCGGCTTCCCCCACTCCGCGGCTCTTGCGCGCGCAATCTGTCTTCCTCTCCCCGCAGGCCCCGCGCCCATGTTTCCCTCCGCCGCGCTCCCCCGCGCGCCCTCACTTCCCCCCGCCCCCGCGCTCCCCTCAGAGGACCTGGGTTAGAACCCGCTTAGCCTTACTACTGAACTCCATAAACATCGCGCCCCAAATAGGTAGTAGGGACGTAACAGAGACACGGTGGACTGGACGAAGGGCGTTTATTCCTATGGTTATAATACAATTTAACCCGGCCAGGTCTGTGCTGGCTAACAGTGAGTACGGAACTTAAACAAGGCTTATGGCTACGGTTTAACGCAGATCGGCGGTTCCGCGGATCGCGGATCGGTCGCCGTCGCGATACACGATTCGGTGGCGGGGCGCGGACGACTCGTCGCGGTCGCGGTTGCGGTTCGGCACGTTTCGGTCGCAGAGGTAGGAGTGGGGTGTGGTCGTTTCGGTGCCTTGGCTGTTGACTCCACCAATGGCCCTGACCGGGAAGCCTTGAGTCCGCTCGCCCAGTGGGTAAAACCCGCGGGAGAAACGGAGACTATAGGATGTCCTCCGGGACAGACTAAGTCTGACCCTAAGATTGACAGTGGGTATCGACTTGCGTCTAGAGGTCGGCGAACTCGCGTTCCTCCAGGAGCCGTGGAGGTTGGGGATTCCAAAAATACGCAGCGATGCAGCTGGTTCTGACAAGAGATCGCTGAGAGAGTTCGATCCGTTCGCCCGTATCGCTCGTGGACGATTGCCTGACGGGCCCGCCGCGCTGGCTTATCAGCGGCGCCGCGACGACTTCGCGAGCGAGAGTGCCGCTCGGCGCGCAGCCATCTCGCGGCCGCGCTCGGTAACGGCGGGCCGCGCCAGGCGCGATTGGGGGAGGGGGAAGATTCGCGTCCACCGTAATGACCCGTTACAATTCTTTTCCAGCGACAGCCTGACTTAATATCCCTCCTATAGCATATTCGGAGGCGTCCGTAGTGACATGGAATTCCAATTCAAAATTCGGGTAGTGCAGGATTGGTTCCTTCGGCAATGCATATTTTAAGTGGTCGAAAGCGGTTTGTTGGGACGGTCCCCAATTAAATAGTAGGTGGTATTTACAGCCGTTGCTTAAGCTTGCGTTTAAGCATGTGTTAACAATGTCCGCCTTATTCAAATAAGATGAGCTTAAGGGGGTAGACACGTCACGTGGTCTGGACGATTCGGCAGGTCGGTATTACAGCAGGTTTTTTCTGCACTGAAATGGTATTACCCATAAATATGCGGCTGCCTGTGCACGCGAGAGGGAGCTGTTTGCTATTTCCATGTTATTTTGAATGTGGAAAGAAATTCTCAGCTGTTGCGTTGTACTTTTTAAACAGAAAGTCTGCTGGTACTGCAAACGTAGAAAATTCATTGTACATTTACTTGAAATGTGCTTATGCTACAATATTCTACGTTGGCAGTAAGGAATTATAAGTGAAAAGGAAAAATAGATGAGGGCATGTCCCCAGAAAATGAAGTTTGTTAGGATAGACATTTTTTAATTAGCAAAACACTGAAACAGAACATGAAATACACATCCTATGCAGAAAGCAGTTATGAACAAACATATATAAAATTGTGTTTGATGTTGAATCCAACGCGTGATTATTATGTGGTCCCTCCTCGAAGTGACAGAAAATATAACCTATGTATATGCTATAAGACAATAAATATTTAGCGGCTATTTCGTTGCATTACGCTACATTTGTGAACTTTTCATCATCCTTCCGAAACATTATTATTACGCCGCACCAGTATCTTTAGGAAATCGGATATAGCATATAGGTTATATTTTCTGTCACTTGGAGGACCGGATTTTCTGTCCTCGAAGTTACCAGTAATAGATTAAAATTATTACCTGAGAACATAGAAAAATTATGTTTCTTACACGTTAATTTGAAATAATAAAATATTCGCCTCCTGTACATTGTTGTTATTATCATGTTTATCCAGGAAATATTCCTTTTTGTATGCTTATAGTTCGTACGTTTTCTATTTTAAATCTGAACCTATCCGGAAAAAGATAATACCCTATATATTCCCTTTACATAAAGTACTAAGTATGAAGTATATTTTATTCAGATTTTAAAATATTGTCGATATAAAAATAGTCTTATTCCCAAGTTCTGAACATGGTATTTATTTAAGTACGTATATGGACGTATTCAGTATTCACAGACTATTTGGTAGCAATGAAAATACATATATATGTAAATAAATAATAAGATACAAATTATGATTCAACAGGAGACAGAAAGGTGTAACGGTTTCGAGCGTGGCGTAACGCTCCTTACAGGATTTCGGGATTGGTTCGAGTGGCGTGCGATAAAGAATTAAAATTCAAGAACAAGAATTTAACTTAAACAGTGTTTATTCAAGGAAAACACTTCTAAATGATACATGAAAATATGATTTAGCGCCTTAATACTAAAGAAATTAACGAAATTAAATTAGGTTGCGACACTAGGTCGTTACAAAAAGTAAAGCTGATCGTCTTGGGTTGCGACACTAGGTCGTTACAAAAGAAATGCCCGTTTGAACGATCGATTTGGAGTAGTATAATGGCGTTTAGTCGAATGATAGGAATTCGTTAATTGATTAGGACTCTCGGTCGATATAGGAATTAGCTTATAATTTAGGAATTGAATATGTTAAGCTGAGAACAGTTGAATTGTTTCAGTGTTTCATCAGGGGCGATACTGCCACCTGGAATAGTATTGTTCCCTCGTTGCTCAGGAGTAATATTACTAACCTGAGAATAATAATAATAATATCTTAGCTTCATCAACTAAGTGGCCTACAAAGCGGCCTCCAAGGCAGAAACCTTTCGCTAAACCTGGCGACTATGGCCTTAGTTTAAACGATCAGTATAGCCGAGTGTCCTGCAAGGCGGCCTCCAAAGTTGGAGCATTAAATTTACGTTGGAATCAGCTTGTAGCCTTAAATGATTCTTGATTGGTTTCATAAGTCTGAATGAATCTCTCTGGGCTTTCCTGCCCGTATTTATACACATTCGGAGTATTGGGAGCGCACCAATAGGAATGGAGTTCGACTATTACGCGTCAATCATTCTCGTATTGCTCGATCCGTTCTCTAGACGGTCTACTAAGCGACTGATTAGTACGCAGGCGCACGCATGGAACGCTCGGTTCCCTCTCTCATTTGTCATGCACGAATCACAATTACTGCTTCTGATCCTTGCTCTCGTCGATCCGCTGATCGACTGAGGATCGCGCATGCGTTTGATTCTCCCACTCCTTTACACTCAATTCTCTCTTTCGTCATACTCGCGTCTCGCGGTATCCTGAACTAATATTAATATTAATGCTAAACACTCTTATAAAAGTAAGAATAATAGGAATATAATAAGAATATAAGTATTTAAATGATTATTAATTAAGTTTATTAATAAGAAAAAAGAAAGGGCAGTTTTGGGGTTTGTTACATCTCGCCGCCCGGGGTAATCTCTCGTCCTCGAGAGACAGAGATTTGGGGATTGGTTTTTTCAAAAGGGTCTAGGGGAGGGCTTGGGCTGTCCATTTCTTCGTCCATGTATTGGAATTTTTGAATTTCCTCGTCCATGTTTTGGAATTTTTGAACTTCATTATCCATGTTTTGGAATTTTTGGACTTCGTTATCCACCATCGGTAATCTTTTTCCAGTAGTTGGAGATGGTGCATGTCCGGAGCCAAAGAGAAATATGTATTTCCATACTCGTTGTCGAGGGTCAGAGGGGGATAATTTAGAATAGTCGCACCAATCGATTTCAGGAATATCTATTTTATTTAATTTTCGCCATTGAGTTTCTATTCTTTTTGTCTTTATTCTTTTGGTGCCCGCACGGCGATGCGTCATTATAATAACGATTTTGGGATTTAGAATTACAATAATTCTCGCTATTGATCACTATCTGATCCGTGTCGGCTGCTGTCGATTACCGTATTGCGCGTGATGTTCGATTGTTCCGGTTTGTTTCCCCATCTTCGCGACCTGTTCTCTCGCGACCCCTTTTTTTTCTTCCCTATTGACGGAATTGGTACGGAGATTCAATGCGCAGTTTGGATAGGAAAAATAAAATTTACGATTTTATTATTTTGTGATCACCATTGGGTGATCACATTTATTGCGTGGCCTTGACGCAACAAATCGTCATCCGCTCCCTCCTCATCAAAATTAAAAAACATTTCGATACATTCCGGGCATCGCCTAGCATGGTACACTGTATATAACTCGTCACCGCATAATTTGCAGTCTCGGAATGCAAGAGCGCTTGTTGTTAGCGTTAATATGTGATTAAAGGTACGGGGGTAGGAAAAACGGTATCCTTCTGGGAGCCACTCATAACATTTTTGACATATTTTCCTCTTAAAGATGTCATAGCGATCCTCGTAAATTGTTCCCGGCCCTTGAAGGCACGATAATCGCATTAATTGTAAATAGATTGTGGGATAATTTTCCGGTAATATCCCATCCCACGGTCCATAGAACTCCTCGTCCATGTCAGTCGGACGGAAGGTACGAGTGTGATAAACTGGCATACTTTTAACAATTGAAAATTTTATTAATCTTATTTCTTTATTAATTTAATTTATTCTACTAATTCCTTTACTCACTTCACTTTCTGTAATTATCCTTCTTTTCCGCTACTTCTCTATCACTACTTAAATTGATTATAGCGTAATGGATTCTCAATGCGCACTGAGTTTTTGAACTTGATCTCGTCCTAATTAATCCCGCGGATCTCCCCACTTTTCGAAGTCATGGTTCTACATTATTACCAATCTGATTATGGTCCCTAGTATTATTATGGTTTGGTGAAATGTAAGCCTTCTTAATCCTGTCCTGATGTACAACTCTGGTGAGAAGGGGACTTATTGCCAGTTTCACGTTATTATTCTCCAATACGTCCATAATCACATACGGTTCGTCATATTCATTGCTAAATTTGTTCCTTTTTGGTTTTAATAGCATTACTTCTTCGCCTCTTTGGTATTGGACTGACGATACTTTCCTATCGTAATAATGTTTTTGTCGTAATTTCGAGTTTTCTAAGTTGTGCTTACCTATTTCGCGAATATTAATCAATTTGTTCATCAAGTTATCGACGAAGTCTGGATATGTGTTTAGTGAATCATTGGGTATTATGCTAGATGGTTGTCTAGCCTTTTTTCCATAAATGAGCTCATATGGAGTGAATTTTGTGCTTTCGTGTACACTAGTGTTATAGGAAAACATTGCTTGTGGCAACCACTGATCCCATTGTCTTTCTTTTGTTATATAATGTTTTAAGTATTCAATTAGTACATGGTGACTTCTTTCTAGTGAGCCATTCGATTGGGGATGAAATGCGGATGTTTTATATTGTTCGATGTTAAGGGCCTTGGCAAATTTCTTCATAACGGATCCGATAAACGAAGAGCCCTGATCTGTTAAAATTGCCTTGGGACATCCGTACTGGCATATAAAATTTTTCATAAATGCCTCTGCTATTTCTTCACTCGTAAATGAGACTAATGGTATGGCTAATGAATATTTAGTTAAATTATCCTGTATCGTGAGTATGTAACTATTTCCTGCTCGAGTATATGGTAATGGTCCTACAATGTCCATGGATACCTTATCAAACGCGTCTAATGGTGTGTCTGTTATCACCATAGGTTCTTTTGTTTTTATTCGAACTAACTTTTGTTTTTGACAATTCATACAGGTTTTAATATAGTCTTTAATATCTGCTTTCATATTTTTCCAATAATATGAACATCTGATACGCTCATACGTTTTTGTTATTCCTTTATGGCCTCCTACTGGTGATTTATGATTTTCTTTTATTATTGTTTCCCTATCTTGTTCCGTAGGTAATTGTATAGTTCCATTACAAACAGTTATTGTGATATTGGTCTGTACAAACTTTAATTTAATTATATTCCTTATCTTTTCCCATAAGGTATTATTACTTTCTTTGGGTAATGATATTTTCTTAATACCCCGTTCTGTGAGGTTATGGCATAGGTTTCCTAATACAGTGGCATATGTCTGTATTGTCGGAGAATCCTCTACTACCATTCCTAAAATTAATTGATTTCCTCCTGAAACTTTTATTATTTCTCCTATTTCGAATGGGGTCTCTGAGGTTATTTCTAACATCTTCCTTTCTTTCAACTTTATTCCTGACTTCTCTACCGGATTGCCTTCTGTATTAATGAATATCGCTAATGTCTCTCTTCTCATCCATAAATGATCATTTATTTCCATAACCTTACATTTGATTGGAATATTGCTTATTATCCTGGGTGGTTCTTTTTGTTTAATATTCCTTTTCCCTGATTTGGTAGATTTAATAAATTTATTTTTATTTTTAGGGATTTTAGGAAGTATTTTATAATTTCCATTTCCTTCTTCTTTTAATATTAATGGCGATACTCGTCCTGATTCTGTTCCGCTGGATTCTAATTTTTTTCCTTTTTTAGGAGGGATGAGTCTGATGCTGCTGCTGCTACTGCCGCTAGAATTTACTTTAGGAGGATCACGGTACACATGGGTTTTGGGGACTTCTACTTCTTCGTCGATTTCCATTATCTCATCTTCGTTGATTATTGGTTTGATTTTGGCTTCACCTTGTGCTTGCTGATTCGTCGGTGGCATTATATCGACCTCCATTCTGGATGGTCCTGATCCTACTTCATTAACGACTGATTTAGGGGGAGGATGTATTTCTACTGACACTTGAATATCCTTAGTTATTTCATAGCTATCTGTGGACTGTTCAGTTCTTAAGGATTCTTTGACTGATAATGCTTCCTCTTTTGTCTGTTTTCGGACCGGTCGACCTGTCGGTGAGGTCGTCGTGGTCTGATGTTTTCGCTTTAGTTTCCGTTTAATTTGACAGTTATCCATTATTGGATCATTGGAATTGGTTGAGTTGTCTGCGTCACTTGCATTACCTGGTCTTATTTTTTTTTTTGTTGGTCGACCTGACGGTGTGGTCGTTGTGGTTTGATGTTTCCGTTTCGTTTTTCGTTTTATTTGATAATCATACATCATTGGGTCATCAGAGTCGTCTGAGTTATCTGAGTCCCATGATGAAGCATCTCCCTTAGGTTGTTTTAATGGTCTTGGATTCCCAGATTCTGTATTAGTGGTCATCTGTGATCGGGTTCGTTTCTCACTTGCTTGTAGAGGAAGAGTAGGTATTGGATTCCTTGATAGGGCATCAGCGTTGGTATTGTATTTACCAGGTTTGTAGATAATTTCATAGTCGTACTCAGCTAACCTAATTTTCCATCGCATTAATCTTGAGGTTGGATTTGCTAGTTTGTGCAGCCATTCTAGAGGTTTGTGATCCATTATCAATTTACATTTCTTTCCATAAACGTAGGGTCTAAAATGTTCCATGCCATATATTAATGCTAGTAGTTCACGCTCGGTCGGTGCGTAACGTGTTTCAGCATTGTTTAGGATTCTGGAGGCATATGCGATCGGAAGGTCCTTTCCAATTTCTCCCTGACTGAGGACAGCTCCCACGGCGTATCCAGAAGCGTCCGTTGTAATAATAAATGGAGCATCAAAATTTGGATATTGTAATATAGGCTCGCGGCATAGCGCGTCCTTTAATATCTCAAAAGCTTCTTGCTGTTTGCTCGTCCAAATGAAATTATTATTCTTTTTTGTTAGGTCTGATAGTGGTTTGGCTATTTTTGAGAAATCTTTTATAAATCTACGATAGTACCCAGCTAGTCCAAGGAATTGTCTCACGTTCTTTGTTGTTTTTGGTAATGGAAAATCCTTGACAGCTTCTAGTTTCCTTGGGTCCGGTCGAACTCCATACTCGCTAATAATGTGTCCCAAATATGCTACCTCTCTCTTTAAAAATTCGCATTTATCTGGCTGCAGGCTTAAATTTGCTTCCCTGAGTCGTTTCATTAATTTTTCGAATTTGACCGCATGCTCTTGAAGTGAACGAGCATAGATTACTATATCGTCTAAGTATACAAATAATTCTACACCCTGTAGTCCGGTAAGAACCTGATCCATCAATCTTTGAAATGTGGCAGGGGCATTCTTCAACCCAAACGGCATTCGGTTAAATTCATAGTGTCCGTAAGGAGTGGAAAATGCTGTTTTATGTTTATCATCTGGGTGCATCGGAATTTGATGAAATCCTGAAGCTAGATCGAATACTGAGAAATATTTGGCGCTGCCAAGTTGATCCAATATGTCTAATATATTCGGCAATGGATACGCATCTCCTATCGTTTCGTCATTCAATTCACGGAAATCAATTACTACTCTCCATTTTTTATTTCCTTTACTGTCTGGTTTCTTCGCGACAATCCATACTGGAGAGTTATAAGGAGAAGATGAAGGTTTAATAATATTAATTTTTAATAATTCGCGTATTTGTTTATTAATTTCTTCCTTGTGCACTTGCGGGTATCGATATTGTTTAGTATTTATTGGGGTATCGGTTTTCGTAATTATTCTATGTTTAATTGCACTTGTGGCTTCTAGCTCTGTTCCGGGGATGTGAAACCTATCAGAATAGCACTTAATTAACATTTCTATATTATTTCTTTCTTCAACATTTAAATGGTTGATACGGAGTAGCTCTAATACTTGCTCGATATGTTCTGGGGTTTCAATAATTTCTGGCACCTCTACTTCCTCATAGGGTTCTATTTGTATGGGTGGTATCGCTAATGTTATATCTTTAGTGGATGTATTAATAACATAAAGATTAGCTAACCCATTATTATTGGTAATCAGAGCATTTCCCATTAGGATTTTAGGATCTAAGTTTAATTTTGGTACGTATCCGGTTTTGAGATCTGAGGCGAGAACTTTAACTTGTACTTGACACCTTGATCGGCTCGGTATAGTCACCTTGCAATTTTTAAATGGCAAAATATAATCTCCTACTACTACAGCTGATCTAGAATAATCTATTGTAGCTCCAATTTCTTTGAAAAAGGGCGTACCTAGTAGTCCATCCTGTATGATAGGCAATGTTTCAACTACATGGATCTCTATTTCTGTGCTTAAAAATTTAACTCTAATATACCCTACAGTGGGAAGAATACTATCGGCTATTCCCTTTAGTTCATACACAACATCCGTGTAGATTGGAATTTCAGGAGAAATTACTTCTCGTTTAATTACGCTCAGGTCAGCACCCGTATCTATCATCATTTGAATTTCAGTCTTGTTGAATTCTGGCCCTGATAGAGTAAGGTTTGGTGATTTCCCAACTCTTAACCTTTGCAAATTAAGTGCACCCTGTTTTCGTGTCGGATTTTGTGGTGTATTATCTGGAACGTTAGGTGTTTTTGATTTAGATTCTTCGATTTTTTCACGATTCTTATTATTATTATATATTCTTCTACGGCATTGGTCAATAGTATGACCACTGATTTTGCAATATCTACATTCTACTTGCGATGCTGGTCGTGATACCGATTTATTTTGTGGATTTTTTATTCTACATTCCTGAATAGTATGTCCTACTCGTCGGCAATGATTGCAGAATTTTGACTGCCAGGATATCTGTGATATTTGTCGCTGGGGGAGTTGACTACTACAGTTCGTTGTTGTATGCCCATAACCAAAACAATTAGTACACCGCACAGAACATGAGAGGCCCTCAGCAAGTCTGTTTCTCATTAAATTCTCCTGATTTTCTGCTTCGGCTCTGATCGCGGCGCTAATAGTACTATCCAAATCAGCGAAGTCAACTGTTCGCATTCTCGCGTAAACCTCCGGTCTCAATCCCGTCAAAAATGTCCGAATAGCATTTATTTCCGCAGTTTGATTGTACTGCACGACATTCTGGGGAACTTCCGTTTCGTGACACGTTTTTATTTGTTGGAGAATTTCTGACACACGGCTACTGTAATCGACAGTCGCTTCATCCGGCAGCTGAGCGATTCTGGACATATCTCCGTATAATTGAATTGACGAATGTAGTGGAGCAAAGCGAGAATTAAGTACTTTAATTAGTTCATCTATGGTGTTGTAATCACCATTCAAAACAACTCTTGAGGCTTGACCGTATAATTTATTTTTTATAATTTGTACTAATCCATACTCGGCGTTTGGTGCGACCATATTCTTTGCGTTTTTGCAACATTTTGTATACTGGTACATGGAAATATTTCGCCCATCAAATGTCGGAACCGTATCTGCGGCATCTCTAATTCTAATCTGAGGGTGGCGCATATTTTCCCGGTCTAAGTGCAGGTTTTGCATATCGACTAACACATCGTTTAGATGTTCATTTTGCGCCATGATTAATACGCTTACTCCGCAATTATCTAAGAAGAAAAATTCTCGTTCTTCGCTATAGGAGGGTTACTCCTTTGCCACAAAATTCGCGGTTTTGCAAATCAATTATCCCACCGCTGCCACCAAAAATACTACCTGTAACGGTTTCGAGCGTGGCGTAACGCTCCTTACAGGATTTCGGGATTGGTTCGAGTGGCGTGCGATAAAGAATTAAAATTCAAGAACAAGAATTTAACTTAAACAGTGTTTATTCAAGGAAAACACTTCTAAATGATACATGAAAATATGATTTAGCGCCTTAATACTAAAGAAATTAACGAAATTAAATTAGGTTGCGACACTAGGTCGTTACAAAAAGTAAAGCTGATCGTCTTGGGTTGCGACACTAGGTCGTTACAAAAGAAATGCCCGTTTGAACGATCGATTTGGAGTAGTATAATGGCGTTTAGTCGAATGATAGGAATTCGTTAATTGATTAGGACTCTCGGTCGATATAGGAATTAGCTTATAATTTAGGAATTGAATATGTTAAGCTGAGAACAGTTGAATTGTTTCAGTGTTTCATCAGGGGCGATACTGCCACCTGGAATAGTATTGTTCCCTCGTTGCTCAGGAGTAATATTACTAACCTGAGAATAATAATAATAATATCTTAGCTTCATCAACTAAGTGGCCTACAAAGCGGCCTCCAAGGCAGAAACCTTTCGCTAAACCTGGCGACTATGGCCTTAGTTTAAACGATCAGTATAGCCGAGTGTCCTGCAAGGCGGCCTCCAAAGTTGGAGCATTAAATTTACGTTGGAATCAGCTTGTAGCCTTAAATGATTCTTGATTGGTTTCATAAGTCTGAATGAATCTCTCTGGGCTTTCCTGCCCGTATTTATACACATTCGGAGTATTGGGAGCGCACCAATAGGAATGGAGTTCGACTATTACGCGTCAATCATTCTCGTATTGCTCGATCCGTTCTCTAGACGGTCTACTAAGCGACTGATTAGTACGCAGGCGCACGCATGGAACGCTCGGTTCCCTCTCTCATTTGTCATGCACGAATCACAATTACTGCTTCTGATCCTTGCTCTCGTCGATCCGCTGATCGACTGAGGATCGCGCATGCGTTTGATTCTCCCACTCCTTTACACTCAATTCTCTCTTTCGTCATACTCGCGTCTCGCGGTATCCTGAACTAATATTAATATTAATGCTAAACACTCTTATAAAAGTAAGAATAATAGGAATATAATAAGAATATAAGTATTTAAATGATTATTAATTAAGTTTATTAATAAGAAAAAAGAAAGGGCAGTTTTGGGGTTTGTTACAAAGGTGAAAACTTATCACTCTGGTATCGATATAAATGATATACATAATTCTTTCCGTCTCGGTCCGCTCGTAATAGCTGGCTTTCGAGCCGATCGCGTCCGAGTTTTGCCAAGCCGACCTGAAATCAAAGTGCCCGCTCATGGCGGTAATGCTTGTAGCCCTAATCGAGTCTCGGGATCCCGAAACCGTCTGGATCTCGAGCAATACGAAAGTATCGGGACCCCGCCCGATCCCGCCCGAAATTTTCCGACCCGTCCCGAGGGCCGAGAATCCGAGCCGCGGGACGATCCGCACACTCCTATTCGTAACGCGTATTCTCTCGTCATCGCAGAACACGAGTGAGGCAGAAGTGGTGGGGATAGCGCCAAGCTTCTGTCATGTATAGTAGTGATGGCGATCCTGGACAAAGATCAGATCGATCCTAAGAATCGATCTTTTATGAAGGATCGGTTATAAGATCGATCAATCGTGAAAATAAAAGATCGATCTTCAAAGATCGATCCTAAAAGGGATACTTAAATTAACTTTATTCTCGCCCTAATTGATCACATTTCTATAGTACTAATATAGTACTTTTAATGATAAATTTTCGTACACAAGTAGTTTCTTGTTATAATGACCATCGCGAAAATTGTATCCTTAGACTCTTCAAATATTTATTCAGCTATAAATAATTACAAAAATATCAAATATCAAATATTGAACATTAAAATGTAACTGACTAATTGAACAATTGGGCAATAAGTTAATTAAAACAAGAAGGACTAGGAAATAAGTATAGAGTTTATATAACGTACAAGTTCAGAGTAAAATCTAATGAGATCACTCAACAGTTGAATCTGCTGAACGTATCCAATATGACTACGATCAGTAATATTCGAGTATAATACATGTGTATATGCATGTATTATACGATGTGTATTTTACGTAGCCATCATTGTCTGGCACTTACTAAATATAAAATTAATTTTTTTTAACCGATCCTAAAGAAAAAGGGATCGATCCCTGATGGATCGGAATTAAAAAAGATCGGTGAAAAATCGATCTTATTTTCCCTAAAAAGATCGATTTTAGATCGATCCAACAAAAGATCGCCATCACTAATGTATAGGCCAAACCGAGCTGCAGCGTAGAAATACACGCATCAGAATAAGTGTGCCTTAGGCCTTAGCTCCGAAAAAATTCAGGAGCTTTATTGGTCAGAACATTGATTCTTTCTCGATAGCTTCATCTCGTATTGGTCTACGCATAACTTCGTGACGCACACAACTACATATGTACTACGCTGACAGTAAGAATAAATAACAGCCACACGGCTACGTTCAGACGGGGCCGAGCAGCATTCCCGTTACTCCACCATACCCTTCGGTGGCTAGGGAACTCCAACTGACAAATCCACGATCGTCAGATGGTGATGGCTGATTTCTCCTCGATCGCTGTTCGCGAAAAAGAATCGACCGGCCAATATATTTGAATACGACCTTAGGATAAAGATATAATGAAAGATGAAAAATTATTCGAAGCCAAAGATGAAAGGCCTTCGAATAAACAAAGGAAACTAATAAATACCCGAAGCTAAATAGAATTTTAGATTTAGGGTACACACACCCTCCCCCCAAACCTCGTGTCGATCGGCCACTGGGGCCATTCGGAAGTATATTATTTTAATTAAATAATGCCCATCTCTGCATAGGAGCGTAAAGAATTACAAAAAAAATCAAGGAGTCAACTGTTGACCGGATTGGAGACTTTTCCTTGTTATATGTTATATACAATAGTCGGAAGAATAATAATAAAAGCAATAATTGCAAATAATTGCTGTAACTTCCACATTCTGAAAATATGATATCAGTAAATCACTACTTCCAGTGTTATTAAAAAATTCCAATCTCTTTTTTTATTTGAAATAATGTGGCCATATAATTATAACATATATTCGGCAGCGGTGATGTATGTGTTACAGTAAAAGCGTGAATTTAGTAAATGTACACAGTTTCCAGCAGTTTCTAGTCAATGTATGCCTAAAATGCATATAATCTAACCTACAATCGTCCAAAAATACATACATTGACTGTATCACGCTTTTGCTGTGGCACATGTATCCAGCTAACGCTTCAGTTTTGCTATGATTCCACGTTGGCAGTCCTCCCGAGTAGGCGCCATCTCGTATCCACTAGCTCAACTAAATTTGTCACGTGACTTGCTCTGTATTATCGCCAATATGGCGGAACTCGTATTTGGGAATGCAATCACGGGCTGACGTTGTTTGTCCTTACATGAGCAAATTTTGGGCTGGGTGAGGTCTCATTCGAAAGATGAAGGTTCAATGCAGCCCGCTCTGCTCATCGTTTGAGTCAGAAAACTCTTTTAGAGACCTACAAATACATGGAATCTGCGAGTGCATTTTGTCGATTTTTCTCTACTTTGGACACTCGTATTATTACATATCAACACAATCTCTTTGAACCATGAGCAGAGCGGGCTGCATTGAACCTTCATCTTTCGAATGAGACCTCGCCCAGCACAAAATTTGCTCGTATAAGGACAAACAACGTCAGCGCGCAAACCCATGTTTCGGGCCAGATTGTGTCGGTATACAGCGCGCTGCATTACCCGTGTCTACCCCCTTAAGACTTCGTGTATTTTCAGTCCGAACTTAAGATTTGCTTACTGAAAAGACGGTGCTTAAGGCTTGCTTAGCCAAGTAAATGCTTAAGCATATGTTATATTACGTTCGGCAAGCGTCGGAAACTTTCCAGTGTAGCCGAGCAGCTTTATCCTATGAGGAATGGTTTTGTAAATGCGGCATGCTGTGTTTGCGCGGGTAATCCGAGTTGCTCCTATTTACGCGCCTGTTATTGCCATGTGCATCAACGTGCTTTTTCTGGACCAAAAAATGACAACGGAGAACATGAAAAATCATTATAGCGACGTGGAGAAACATTTATTTGTGGAAATACTGAACCAATACAGCAGCGTTATAGAACGGAAGAAAAATGATTTCAGTAGCTACAACGAGAAAGAAGAAGCATGGGACATTATTTATAAAGAATACAATGCTTCCCACATAATATCCACTAAGGTAAGGGAATTGTTTATTTGGGCTATATTGTATGATTTATATATAAAATTGGCAATGAAACTATACCCACACGTAAAGTGTAAAGAATTGCAAAATATAGTTCACAACAGTTCCATAGTGCGTGTTTTAAGAAAGGTATTTGTTTTAAGAGGTGAAAGTGGCCAATTTTGAAGGAAAGAAAGGCATTTAATTTTTTATAAGATCCTCCAAAATTACTTACTTCTAGCGAATTCGACAGACACGCATTGGTGCAAGAAAATAACTTGGATTGGTTGTTTCTGATAGAAACGAAGAAGCTCTATAAGAATCAACCAATCCAAGTCATTTTCTGGCACCAGTGCAGTGTCAGTGCAAGCTACTGAATTCGTTATTAGGGTCATATTGACTCTTGGTCAGTGACGGGCCCATATTTTACTTAACGTATAAAACTGAATTCTCTATGTGTAGAATAAGACGTATTAAATAGCTTAACTTTATTACGTTCATTTAATAAACTATTTTATACAATCGTTGCAGAGAGTTATGTTTGACAGTGGATTATTGTATGTTTTATTATACTTATTACACGCTCGACTCTGTACATGTGCCTCTGTTCTGTACGTCCTATTAATAGTGTCCATAGAGACCGTCGGTGGCGTTGTCCACCCATTCCGTTCCATACACACATACCATCTATGTACATATCTATATACAACATCCCCTTTCTTAAATTTATCTAATGCTAGTGCTACAATAGCTATACAGGGTGTCCCAAAAATGCTGCGGTTCCTTGAAGAGGGTGATTCAGGGGGTGCTTGGAAACAACTTTTTCCTTTGCGAAAAGTCTCTCCGAGGTTTAGTTAACGAGATATTAACAAAAAGCACCGACCAATCAGAACGCGAGCCTTCCGCTGGAGCTCCCGCGCTAGCGTGGCCGCGCGCTGAGCAGCGCTGCGACTACGAACAAGCAAGGCGGCATGCACCGAAGGAAATTGCGTAAAATCGCAAATGAAAAAGACGTAACAAAAAAATCAAAACTTTTGCCATAGTTTGTTTGCCATTTAAAGTGAACAATGAAAGAAGGATAAATGGATGAAAATCACGTGTAACGTAAAAAGGCGAATGCACAGTTGTTTTTTTTTAGAAGAATTTAAAATAATAATTATTTGGAGTGAGAGGATAAGGAACACGTAAATTTCCTTTTTTAATAACGTACAAACGAAAAGGTAATGCAACAGGGAACGAGTGAAAGGTGATCGTAGTTCGTTATTGTGTTAAAAATCCGTAGTTCAATAACGGACAACACTGTTGTTAATAATGAATAAATACGTTTAAAAACTGCGAAGAAAAATTTACGTACGGAAATTTGGAGAATTATCGCCGGAAATAAGCCATAGCCTGCGTTAGGCTTAAAAAATAATAGTCGCCAATAATGTAACTAAAACTCACCCTTTCGGAAATTCACCTGCAGCTTGAAAACCTGTGTCACTAGGTCACTGAACCGATCCTGGTCATCGACAGACGCGCCGAGTGCACAGCTGATCTCAGGTACACGACACCATCCAAAGTTAAGGGTCGCAACGTCAAGTGCGTCCGGGTTAATGCACCGAATATTCAGTTTACTGCACGCCTTCTAACACTGACCACTTATTTCATTATTCATGGAACATGTTGTTCCTACGGTATAAAAATTAGTGGAAATGAATTTTTACTTGGCGCACGGAGCCGTGGGTATTCTCGCACAAATTCTCACGCTGCAGCACTTGCGTCCCCGTTGTTCGAGGGGTAAACCCAGAACATCGCGTAATACTCTTGAGCAGAGAACATTTCTGCGACGTGATTGCTTGCTGACTGACAAGATTTTTTCCAAGCGACTTCTACCCCCAAAAAGTTTCTCTCGTTCCATTATGAGTTGATCCCCACCAGGCCAAGAGGCTTCAGGTAAAAAGAAGCCAGCAAGTAGGTATACTAGGCCGATTCTGGACCAAATGTGGGCGAGGGGGTGAAGCGGGGCGAGGGGGAACCGTACCGTGGGCGAGGGGGTGAAGCGGGGCGAGGGGAACCGCACCAGGGCGAGGGGGCTGCGGGTGGGGGAACCGCGACCCGTGGAGGTGGGGACTGCGACCCTGGATCAGTGGAGGGGGAATGGGTCTTGAGAGCAGGTGGTGGGGGTACCTCGATGACACGTCACGCGTCGTAGGAAGCGATCCGCAACCCGATATCTGCGACGTTTGAACCAGGTGTATGAGAGAGAGGTACGATATTTTTGTATATCTCTTTCTCTCTCGCTCTCTAGGAACATAGTCAAAACGTACGAATATGGAAGATCAATTTCCGAGAATAACGAGGTACGACGCGTAGAAGATGCAAGTCGAAACCTGCATTTTCGTATCGCGTAATCCGATAATAATGCGCAGAGAGGTACGATATATTGTATGTCTCTCTCTCTCTCTCTCTCTCTCTCTCTCTCTCTCTCTCTCTCTCTCTCTCTCTCTCGCTCGCTCGCTTGCTAGGACCATAGACAAAACATACGGATATGGAAGGTCAATTTCCGAGAATAACGAGGTACGACGCGTAGAAGATGCAAGTCGAAACCTGCATTTTCGTATTGCGTAATCCGAGGATAATGCGCAGCATCGGTGCGCGCTATCTCGAGACCGCGAAATTTCGAAGCGGACAGCGGCGACGTTTGAACAAGGAGCGTGAGAGAGGTACGATATTTTTGTACATCTCTCTCTCTCTCCCTCGTTGTCGGAGGTCAGGAAAAACATACGGCGGTACGACGCGTAGAAGACGCAAGTTGAAACCGACATTTTGTTATCGCGCGCCCGAAACATATTACTGTAACGATAGAAGGTTGATTTCCGAGAATAATACGCAGCACCGGTGCGCGAAAAGTTTGTAATAATTTTTAAAGGTAAATTTTCGAGAAGAATGTACATATGCTTAAAAGATATCACGTATGTAGCAGCAGAATATGACTAAGAATAAAGCGGTGTAATCGAATACTGTTATCGCGGGTCCATTAGGCTACAGATGATTAGCAAGAACATATTCGGTGCGAGAGATGCGATACTATACGAAATGCGTCATAAGAGGTATAGATGTTTCGAGATCGTGACATACCAAGTGTAAGAAATGAAGATCGAAAGAACACTATATATAATTTTTGGGAGAAATGATATTCTGTGCGGACAGGAAAGGATCGTGCATGATACCAGACAATACAAGTTTTCGTATGACAAAAGTATTTATTGATAAAGCAAATAGACATGTATACATTATTGGGATACGTTGGGAGCATCGCGTATAATCGAATCCAAGCAAAACGCTAATAATTCACAATCTAACAAAGAATGCGGTTCGAAGTATTCGCTTTCGGAAATAAGTTTTTCACAGTCCGCGGTCGGTGTCGTAGCGGCGCGTATAATGGCTACAAAGGAAGCGTACTTGCTGCTGACGGAGGTGTAACGTTCTCGAACGAAACGTTGCCGTTCTTACAGGAGATTCACGAGTAGAGCGGTTTACCTGTGAATTTGTGGGATTGGTTCGGGTGGCGTGCGATTAAGAAATGAATTTCAAGATACGAGAGTCCTTCTTTAGCAATAAATAACAATGTTTATTAAAAAATAAATGGTTATTGACCTTTGGTCACTCAGTCGATAATTAATATAATTCCTTATATGGTAATCTAGTAACGACGCATCGGTCGGTATTAAAGAATATCGCTCGGTTTGGGTTTCCGACGCTTAGTCGGTAATTAGGAGTATTATATAGGTTTTAGACGCTAAGTCGGTTATAAGGAATATCGCGTTAATTATTCTAAAGATACGATTCTAAATCGTAATTGAACATAAAGTCTTAGACACGTAGTCTGTATAATGTGTAATACAAGAATTGACGCTAGGTCGATTTAGTAATGTTGAGTTGAGATATCGAGAGGATTCCTTCTCTCTGTATTGTGGTGGCTTCCAGTTGCCTATCAGCTTGCCCACGCTTTCTAGGATGGTAGCTGAGTGCTAGTGTAAGCGATCTCAGATTGTAGCCAGGTAGCCCGTAAAGGCGTCCCTAGATGGAAGTTGAATTTGGCTTCCTTCCTTCGGATTTGGTAGTGGCTTCTGGTGCCTATCAGCTGGCCCACGCCTTTGATATGGAATGTTGAGGGGCTAATTAAAGCGGCCTCGGAAGGATGTTGAGGGGCTAGTTAAAGCGGCCTCGGAAGGATGTTGAGGGGCTAATTAAAGCGGCCTCGGAAGGATGTTGAGGGGCTATATTAAAGCGGCCTCGGAACGATGTTGAGGGGCTAATTAAAGCGGCCTCGGAAGGATGTTGAGGGGCTAATTAAAGCGGCCTCGGAAGGATGTTGAGGGGCTAGTTAAAGCGGCCTCGGATTGATTGGAAATAGGACGTTGAGTTAAGAAAGACTGTTCTAGACTGTTCAAGACTGAGGGGCTGGTGAAAGCGGCCTCGATCTGGTAGGTTCGGTGGCAGAACCAAGTCTGCTCTCTGCTGCTGGCGAGCCTGTATTTATACCTCTTGTTGGTACTTGGCCCGCGCCAATCACTAGCTGCGCGATCTCGCGCACCAATTATAATTAACGTCCGGTTCGCGCCATTCGCGTACTACGCTCGGTATATTCGGCGTCCGGTTGATCGTGCTGTCTACGCACGCGCGCTCTATTCACTCGCGGCACTGAGTTCGCTTGTTTGAAAGGACGGTTATGCGCGTGCGTTGCGCGTCACTGGATTCACTCGCGCGCTGTTCGAACGCGCTCTCTTAGATATAAGGTAAACATAATTAACAATTTGTGTAAAAACAAAGGAAAAATTTATGGCGGTCGTAGCGGTACGTTACAGAGGTTAGAATTTCCGACAACCACGAGAACGTATGATCGATGCATCGATCGTATTTGAACATTTGACGTATCGTAGCCTCGGTCATGTATATGATGGAACTACCATCCGATATTTTAACAATTCGGTAATTGTTGATTCGCGTGAAGTCGATGCATAAATGATCAACGATGATAGGGTCCTGATGCGACGGAGTTGTATCGTTACGGAAACGTTGAAGTATCTCCGGCTCTTGCTGCAGCAGAAGTTTCCACGTAGACATCGGGAAACGCAGTTCGTTAGATTTGTTGTCGATTATGGCGATTTCAACGCAGCAGCACGAATCCCGATCGATGCGGATTCCAATTGCGATGCGTTTGAAGCTAGTCAAGGTCAAGGGATAATCACGTCCCATGATGCGAACGATGGCTTTCTTGGGTGATGTTGTAAAGTTATCGCTGTAAGAAACATGCGCAGAGTTAATGCTTCGAACGGTTTCGTGTAAATCGAAAAGTATGCAAAAGTGTACTACATACCTTATATTCGAACGGTGCTGTGTAGTCGGAAAATCCGTATCGTTGCAGCGGTTGAGGTAGTTCTCGCCCATGTTGGAAGCAGCTTTGCGATGTCGTTTAAACATTTCGAATACGCACTACAGCTGGTGTATTCGCAAACGTACGCGATGTAATGTGGTTCGCGACACCGATCGGTACAACTTTTATAGTGGTTTGCACACATGTACAAAAAATACAATACAATACAATATAAAAAACAATATAAATATAAAAGAAAATAAAATAAAATGAAATAATAAAGTAAAATAAAATACAATTAAATACGGAATATTCTAAAAAGGAATACAGGGTGTCCCACCTAAGACTGGACAGCAGGCTTTCTCCTAAACTATTGGAGATAAAAGTATAAAAAAAATAGGAAATTGCATGGTTCGAGGGGGCCAATTAATTAGCGCGAACGAATTTTTTTTATCGATTATTATTTTAAAAGATACGATGGTCAAGTTCTGTTTTTCAAATGGAACTATTTTTTTTGAACACCTGAGTTGATAGTGCGTTCCAAGACAAATTCAATAAGCTTTAATGTATACACTTTATTTTCACTGGTTTTTAAGATATTGCGCTTGCAAATTTACTGATTTTCACTGGAAGAAAACTGTCTGGTATAGCACGCACCGGGGACGGTCTTACTGGATCCACGGGTGGCACTGCCTTTTGAAATAGATAGCTACCTGCCAAAGGTCTACGCCAGGCCCAAAGGCTGGACAATTTTTTTCCGCCAGAATTGCTACTTAGGTAGGTACATCTGCGGTATCGAGAAGCGCACCGTTACTTTTATTTCGCACTTGCTTCTACGCTCGGATGGCCGGTTCTTTTGGGAGGGATGCAAGTTCGATTGGTTAGTTTAGGAGGAGTGAAAGTTGCTAGACTAAATTTCAATCATAGGGAGCAGATTGTATCAGAACCATTCGGATTTGCATTCCTCACAAACGGCTGCTCTTTTGAAGAGGCCCTCTTCACAGCAATGCCCACCTTCTCTCGCACGGAATACGTTAACGCTTGCTTTTGTTCTGATATTGAAGCTCGTGTTTATACTCGAGAGGACCACGCGTCGACAGCGGGCTACCCCTTTTCTTCCTGTGTCTCTCCACCAGCCGTGTTGACGGTGGATTGTAGGAGCGTAGATACCTGGATGCCAGTTATTGAATTCAGGAGACGATAGAAACATTTTATTACAAAACACACATGTACTATAATTAAAGTAAATCGTATTCCTCTCGGGCAGGAGTACTGATCATGATCGAACTTGCGCCCCACTTCGCGCAGACCAATTACACGGAGGGTAGTCGGGTCACACACTGCCCAAATGATACAGGGTAATTCTGGAGCAACGCCTGTCAAGGAGATGCGCTGGCACCCCGTGGCGAGGACAGACCTTCGCATCGCCTCACCCGCTTTTTATGGTTTTTTTTCCGGAAAAAGGTACGAATACTGGGCCGAACGTAGCGAATTGAAGTTGACCCTCCGCAGTCGAGGGTGAATTATCCATTACAGCGTATTAAGAAACTCTTTTCTTCGTCGTATCCAAAGGGAAGTGACGCCAATGGATTCCTTATGTTTTTCTGATGAAACTCATACCAAATGTCATACAAATCGCACTACTTTGACACAAGCAATTTGTATTCTTTATGTAAGAGTTGTCCGATTTCCTCGACACTTGGCATGATTTTCATCGGAAAACCCCAAGGAATCCATCGGCGACACTTCCCTGTCCATACGATAAAGAATAAAGAATTATTTTATTTCCTAACGAGATACAAGGTAATTAAGGAGCAGCGCTCGTCGCAGTGCCTGGCCGAATTTTATGGTTTTCCACCCGCGAAGGGGTTCGAGTGCCTAATAAGAAGTGAGAAATCTTCGAAATGTTTCGCCGATGAAACTGACACCAAGAACGACGTATGCGGGCCATAATGAAGGAAATTCCGTAGAATATCGATTTATATCATTTCAAGCTGACTTGACTTGGTTAAAAATAGTCCGATTTACATAAAATTTAGTATGATCTTCATCGGAAAAACATAAGGAATCCATCGGCGTCACTTCCCTTTCGATACGATGAAGAAAAGGGTCTCTTAATACGCTGTAATGGATATTTCACCCTCGACTGCGGAGGGTCGACTTCAATTTGCTACGTTGGGCCCAGGATTCGTACCTTTTTCCGGAAAAAAACCATAAAAATCGGGTGAGGCAATGCGAAGGTCTGTCCTCGCCACGGGGTACCAGCGCATCTCCTTGACGGGCGTTGCTCCAGAATTACCCTCTAACATTTGGGCAGTGTGTGACCCGACTACCCTCCGTGTAATTGGTCTGCGCGAACTGGGGCGCAAGTTTGATCATTATCAGTACTCCTGCCCGAGAGGAATACGATTTACTTTAATTATAGTACATGTGTGTTTTGTAATAAAATGTTTCTATCGTCTCCTGAATTCAATAACTGGCATCCAGATATCTACGCTCCTACAGTCCACCGTCAACACGGCTCGTGGAGAGACACAGGAAGAAAAGGGGTAGCCCGCTGTCGACGCGTGGTCCTCTCGAGTATAAACACGAGCTTCAATATCAGAACAAAAGCAAGCGTTAACGTATTCCGTGCGAGAGAAGGTGGGCATTGCTTCAAGAGTGCAGCCGTTTGTGAGGAATGCAAATCCGAATGGTTCTGATACAATCTGCTCCCTATGATTGAAATTTAGTCTAGCAACTTTCACTCCTCCTAAACTAACCAATCGAACTTGCATCCCTCCCAAAAGAACCGGCCATCCGAGCGTAGAAGCAAGTGCGAAATAAAAGTAACGGTGCGCTTCTCGATACCGCAGATGTACCTACCTAAGTAGCATTTCTGACGGAAAAAAATTGTCCAGCCTTTGGGCCCGGCGTAGACCTTTGGCAGGTAGGTATCTATTTCAAAAGGCAGTGCCACCCGTGGAGCCAGTAAAACCGTCCCCGGTCCGTGCTATACCAGACAGTTTTCTTCCAGTGAAAATCAGTAAATTTGCAAGCGCAATATCTTAAAAACCAGTGAAAATAAAGTGTATACATTAAAGCTTATTGAATTTGGCTTGGAACGCACTATCAACTCAAGTGTTCAAAAAAAATAGTTCCATTTGAAAAACCGAACTTGACCATCGTATCTTTTAAAATAATAATCGATAAAAAAATTCGTTCGCGCTAATTAATTGGCCCCCTTAAACCATGCAATTCCCTATTTTTTTTGTATTTTTATCTCCAATAGTTTAGGAGAAAACCGGCTGTCCAGTCTTAGGTGGGACACCCTGTATAATAAATTAAAAGAAAAGGAATATAATAAAAAGGAATATAATAAATTAAAAGAAAATACAATTAAAGAAGAAATATAATAAAAATAATATAATAATAAAATAAAAGAATAAAAAAGAAAATACAATTAAATAATAAATATAATATAAAAAAGAAAAAATATAAAAATAGAATATAAATAGAAATAAAAATGAGAAATAAAAAAAATATAAAAATTCAATATAAAAATGCATTATAAAAAGAAAAAATATAATAATAATATTAATAACAATTTAATTTATTGCCCACTTTGGCGTTACAATTTAACGATCATGTACTCTTTCCACTTCATTCCCGTGATTGTGTGAGTGTAAAATCGGCTCAACCATATCAATCTAAAAAAATAAAAATATAAAAATTCAATATAAAAATGCATAACAAAACGAAAAAAATATAATAATAACAATTTAATTTATTGCCCACTTTTGCGTTACAATTTAACGATCATATACTCTTTCCATTTCATTCCCGTGATTGTGTCAGTGTAAAATCTGCTCGACCATATCAATCTGAACGTGTACAGATCGTATTTCGCACCACTCGGGACGTGTATCGAACGGGTATTGAACGGCTTTGAACGTGTATCGAACGGGTATTGAACGGATTTGAACGTGTATCGAACGGGTATTGAACGGCTTTGAACGTGTATCGAACGGGTATTGAACGGCTTCGAACGTGTAACGAACGGGTATTGAACGGCATTGATCCTGTATCGAACGGGTATTGAACGGCTGGTGTTAGGAGGAATAAAGGTACGCAATTTCGGGTTAGTTCCGAAAAAAAAAAAAATTTGGTATTGGGTTAGTTCTGAAAAATTTTTGACGATGGGCTAGGTCTGGAAATTTTGTATAACCTAGCCCATCGTCAAAAATTTTCGGAACTAACCCACTACCAAATTTTTCAGAACTAACCCACTACCAAATTTTTTTTTTTTTCAGAACTAACCCGAAATTGTGTACCTGTATTCCTCCTAACACCAGCCGTTCAATACCCGTTCGATACACGATCAGTGCCGTTCAATACCCGTTCGATACACGTTCAAAGCCGTTCAATACCCGTTCGATACACGTCCCGAGTGATGCGAAAGACGATCTGTACACGTTCAGATTGATATGGTCGAGCAGATTTTACACTAACACAATCACGGGAATGAAATGGAAAGAGTACATGATCGTTAAATTGTAACGCAAAAGTGGGCAATAAATTAAATTGTTATTAATATTATTATTATATTTTTCTTTTTATAGTGCATTTTTCTATTGAATTTTTATATATTTTTTTTTCTCATTTTTATATTCTATTTATATTCTATTTTTATATTTGTTCTTTTTTATATTATATTCATTATTCTTTTATTTTATTTTCTTTTATTTTATTATTATATTATTTTTATTATATTTCTTCTTTAATTGTATTTTCTTTTAATTTATTATATTCTTTTTTATTATATTCCTTATTTAATTTTATTTTCTTTCACTTTATTATTTTATTTTATTTTATTTTATTTTATTTTATTTCGTTTCGTTTCGTTTCGTTTCGTTTCGTTTCGTTTCGTTTCGTTTCGTTTCGTTTCGTTTCGTTTCGTTTCGTTTCGTTTCGTTTCGTTTCGTTTCGTTTCGTTTCGTTTCGTTTCGTTTCGTTTCGTTTCGTTTCGTTTCGTTTCGTTTCGTTTCGTTTCGTTTCGTTTCGTTTCGTTTCGTTTCGTTTCGTTTCGTTTCGTTTCGTTTCGTTTCGTTTCGTTTCGTTTCGTTTCGTTTCGTTTCGTTTCGTTTCGTTTCGTTTCGTTTCGTTTCGTTTCGTTTCGTTTCGTTTCGTTTTGTTTTATTTTATTTTATATTTATATTGTTTTTATATTGTATTGTATTGTATTTTATTTTCTTATTTAATTGTATTTTCTTTTATTTTATTATTTTATTTTATTTTCTTTGATATATATATATTGTTTTTTATATTGTGTTGTATTTAGTAATTGGAAAGTGGTAATTAGAGGAGAAGGGTAAAACTTGGCTATTCTACGGAGATAATAGGGAGAAGGAAAAGATGGGAAGAACAAGAAAGTGATAAAAGAATATTATGCAACATAAAATAGATTAGGAAACACTTGTAAAATAGAAAAATATTGTTAGAACGCATTCAGATACATTAGAAGGGTAGGACTTACACTGACACAATCAGGGGAATGAAATGGAAAGAGTATATGATTGTTAAATTGTAGCACAAAAGTGGGCAATGAATTAAATTATTATTATTATTATTATATTTTTTCTTTTTATAATGAATTTTTATATTGAATTTTTATATTTTTATTTTTTATTTCATATTTTTATATTCTATTTATATTCTATTTTTATATTTTTTCTTTTTTATATTATATTTATTATTTAATTGTATTTTCTTCTTTATTGTTTTATTTTCTTTTCTTTTATGTTTATATTGTATTGTATTTTTATGTTATTTCTTTTTTATATTATATTCTTTTATAATGATTTTTTTTTCTTTTTTCTTTTATATTTTTATATTCTTTTTATATTCTATTTTATTTATTTATTTTTATATTATATTTATTATTTAATTGTATTTTCTTTTCTTTTATATTTACATTGACTTTTTATGTTGTATTGTATTTTATTTTCTGTTCCAATTGTATTTTTATATTTTTATTGGGGAAGAAGTGTGAACCAAAATAGAGCAGATAAGTACAGACATCCAAGAACAAGAAAGAGAGATGAAATAAAAGAGTCAATGTTCCTAAGGGAATTAAGAGATGTGGCAAGGAAACCAGGAGATAAGCCGAAATACTTATGGGGGAAAAAGAAAAAAAGAAAAGGAGAATTAGAAAGGATAGGAAGATTCATACAGGGTAGTGAAACGAGGGCATGTAAATATTGGTTATCGAAAGAAGAAAGGATATGTAGGCTTTGTAAGAAAGAGGAAGAAACAGTGAAACACGTGATTGAAGCATGTGAAGTAAGTGGAGATTGGCATCAATTGGAAAGAGGTTGTGACGGTCGCATTCCGGTGGTGAGGATTTAGGAGGATGAGCTCAGGCTGTACCCCAGGGTTCGTCGAAATCCTCTTGTTATAATAAATAACTCCTTTATTCTTTGAACTGCATATGTACACTATTTACAATGGGCTTAGGCTAAAGGGTCGTAGCGATCGGGCTCGCGGTACGACGAGCGTCGTGCAACGGTAGAGATGACGGTGAACGGTAGAGGAAAAGAGCCCGGGCAGCGTCCGGGCGTCTCTGTTCGGAGCGGTAGAGGAAAGAGACCGGGCAGCGTCCGGGCGTCTCTGTTCGGAGCGGTAGAGGAAAGAGACCGGGCAACTTCCAGGCGTCTCTGTTCGGAGTCGGTAGAGGAAAGAGACCGGGCAACTTTCAGGCGTCTCTGTTCGGAGTCGGTAGAGGAAAGAGACCGGGCAACTTTCAGGCGTCTCTGGTCGGAGTCGGTAGAGGAAAAGAGGCCGGGCAACTTCCAGGCGTCTCTCGTAGGAATCGGTGGTACGAAAGAGACCGGGCAACTTCCAGGCGTCTCTTGTCGGAGTCGGTAGAGGAAAAGAGACCGGGCAACTTCCAGGCGTCTCTTGTCGGAATCGGTGGTAGGTAGGCGATCAGATGATCGGCGGGTATACGGATATTCACCAATACTGGCACCGGGCAACATCCAGGCAAGTCTGGTAGTGGGGGATCCGTATCCCCACTGGAACTACCTTGGCTCCGTGACGCCGGGGCTTATGTCCCGATTCTCGGAAATTCCCAGCGGCGAGAAATCGACGCGATCTAGCGGCGCAGTGGGGAGTGAGCGTCATTTGACGCGTCGCGAGACCGGCGCGCCTCGGGCCGGTTCGGTCGTTCTCGGCTGCGGTCGCCGGCGCGCTCGGTCTCTCGCTCACTCCCGGTCGCACCGCCGTGCGCTCGACTCCTCGCGCTGGGACAAAATTGGCTATTCTACAGGAGATAATAGGGTGAAGGAAACGATTGGAAGAACCGGAAAGTGATAAAAGAAGATTATGCAACATAAAATAGATTAGGAAACACTTGTAAAATAGAAAAAAATTGATAAGACACAGCATGATACATTAGAAGGGTAGGACTTACACTGACACAATCACAGGAATGAAATGGAAAGAGTACATGATCGTTAAATTGTAACGCAAAAGTGGGCAATAAATTAAATTGTTATTAATATTATTATTATATTTGTTCTTTTTATACTGCAATTTTATATTGAATTTTTATATTTTTTTTTTTATTTCTCATTTTTATATTCTATTTATATTCTATTTTTATATTTTTTCTTTTTTATATTATATTTATTATTTCATTGTATTTTCTTTTTTTATTCTTTTATTTTATTTTCTTTTATTTTATTATTATATTATTTTCATTATATTCCTTATTTAATTGTATTTTATTTTACTTTATTATTTTATTTTATTTTATTTTCTTTTATACAGTGTGTCCGCGGGAAAGCTAAACAGCCGGCTTCCTCCTAAACTATTGGAGATAAAAATATAAAAAAAATAGGGAATTGCATGGTTCGAGGGGGCAAATTAATTAGCACGAACGAATTTTCTTATCGATTATTATTTTAAAAGATACGATGGTCAAGTTCGGTTTTTCAAATGGAACTATTTTTTTTGAACACCTGAGTTGATAGTGCGTTCCAAGACAAATTCAATAAGCTTTAATGTATACACTTTATTTTCACTGGTTTTTAAGATATTGCGCTTGCAAATTTACTGATTTTCACTGGAAGAAAACTGTCTGGTATAGCACGGACCGGGGACGGTCTTACTGGTTCCACGGGTGACACTGCCTTTTGAAATAGATACCTACCTGCCAAAGGTCTACGCCAGGCCCAAAGGCTGGACAATTTTTTTCCGTCAGAAATGCTACTTAGGTAGGTACATCTGCGGTATATTTATTTCGCACTTGCTTCTACGCTCGGATGGCCGGTTCTTTTGGGAGGGATGCAAGTTCGATTGGTTAGGTTAGGAGGAGTGAAAGTTGCTAGACTAAATTTCAATCATAGGGAGCAGATTGTATCAGAACCATTCGGATTTGCATTCCTCACAAACGGCTGCTCTCTTGAAGAGGCCCTCTTCACAGCAATGCCCACCTTCTCTCGCACGGAATACGTTAACGCTTGCTTTTCTTCTGATATTGAAGCTCGTGTTTATACTCGAGAGGACCACGCGTCGACAGCGGGCTACCCCTTTTCTTCCTGTGTCTCTCCACGAGCCGTGCTGACGGTGGATTGTAGGAGCGTAGATATCTGAATGCCAGTTATTGAATTCAGGAGACGATGGAAACATTTTATTACAAAACACACATGTACTATAATTAAAGTAAATCGTACTCCTCTCGGGCAGGAGTACTGATAATGATCGAACTTGCGCTCCACTTCGCGCAGACCAATTACACGGAGGGTAGTCGGGTCACACACTGCCCAAATGATACAGGGTAATTCTGGAGCAACGCCCGTCAAGGAGATGCGCTGGCACCCCGTGGCGAGGACAGACCTTCGCTGTGCCTCACCCGATTTTTATGGCTTTTTTCCAGAAAAAGGTACGAATCCTGGGTCGAACGTAGCGAATTGAAGTCGACCCTCCGCAGTCGAGGGTGAATTATCCATTACAGCGTATTAAGAAACCCTTTTCTTCATCGTATCGAAAGGGAAGTGACGCCAATGGATTCCTTATGTTTTTCTGATGAAAATCATACCAAATGTCATGCAAATCGGACTACTTTGACACAAGCTATTTGTATTCCCTATGTAAAAGTTGTCCGATTTACACGACATTTGTAATGATTTTCATCGGAAAACCCCAAGGAATCCATCGGCGACACTTCCATATCCATACGATAAGGAATAACGAATTGTTTTATTTCATAAAAAGGTAGGTACAGGCCGATTCTGGTGCTGCGCTCGTCACCCCGTGGCGAGGACAACACCCCGCAGTGCCCATAGAATTTTATGGCTCTTTTCGGAAAAAGGTACGAATCCTGGGCCGAACGTAACGAATTGAAGTCGACCCTCCGCAGTCGAGGGTGAATTATCCATTTGAGCGTATTAAGAAACCCCTTTCTTCATCGTATCGAAAGGGAAGTGACGCCAATGGATTCCTTATGTTTTTCTGACGAAAATCATACCAAATGTCATGCAAATCGGACTACTTTGACACAAGCAATTTGTATTCCTTATGTAAGAGTTGTCCGATTTCCACGACACTTGGCATGATTTTCATCGGAAATCCCCAAGGAATCTATCTGCGACACTTCCATATCCATACGATAAAAAATAAAGAATTATTTTATTTCCTAACCAGATACAGGGTAATTATGGAGCAACGCCCGTCAAGGAGATGCGGCGGCCTGGTGCCCCGTGGCGAGGACAGTCCTTCGCTGTGCCTCACCCGATTTTTATGGCTTTTTCCGGAAAAAGGTACGAATCCTGGGCCGAACGTAGCGAATTGAGGTCGAGCCCCCGCAGTCGAGGGTGAAATATCCATTTGAGCGTATTAAGAAATTCTTTGCTTCGTCGTATCGAAAGGGAAGTGGTGCCAATGGATTCCTTATGTTTTTCTGACGAAAATCATACCAAATGTCATGCAAATCGGACTACTTTGACACAAGCTATTTGTATTCCTTATGTAAAAATAGTCCGATTTTCATGATGTTTGGCATGATTTTAATCGGGAGAACGCCCGGAATCCATTGGCGTCACTTCCCCTTCGATACGATGAAGAAAAGAGTTTCTTAATACGCTCAAATGGATATTTCACCCTCGACAGCGGAGGGTCGACTTCAATTCGTTACGTTCGGCCCAGGATTCGTACCTTTTTCCGGAAAAAGCCATAAAAATCGGGTGAGGCACAGCGAAGGACTGTCCTCGCCACGGGGTACCAGGCCGCCGCATCTCCTTGACGGGCGTTGCTCCATAATTACCCTGTATCTGGTTAGGAAATAAAATAATTCTTTATTTTTTATCGTATGGATATGGAAGTGTCGCAGATAGATTCCTTGGGGATTTCCGATGAAAATCATGCCAAGTGTCGTGGAAATCGGACAACTCTTACATAAGGAATACAAATTGCTTGTGTCAAAGTAGTCCGATTTGCATGACATTTGGTATGATTTTCGTCAGAAAAACATAAGGAATCCATTGGCGTCACTTCCCTTTCGATACGATGAAGAAAGGGGTTTCTTAATACGCTCAAATGGATAATTCACCCTCGACTGCGGAGGGTCGACTTCAATTCGTTACGTTCGGCCCAGGATTCGTACCTTTTTCCGAAAAGAGCCATAAAATTCTATGGGCACTGCGGGGTGTTGTCCTCGCCACGGGGTGACGAGCGCAGCACCAGAATCGGCCTGTACCTACCTTTTTATGAAATAAAACAATTCGTTATTCCTTATCGTATGGATATGGCAGTGTCGCCGATGGATTCCTTGGGGTTTTCCGATGAAAATCATTACAAATGTCGTGTAAATCGGACAACTTTTACATAGGGAATACAAATAGCTTGTGTCAAAGTAGTCCGATTTGCATGACATTTGGTATGATTTTCATCAGAAAAACATAAGGAATCCATTGGCGTCACTTCCCTTTCGATACGATGAAGAAAATGGTTTCTTAATACGCTGTAATGGATAATTCACCCTCGACTGCGGAGGGTCGACTTCAATTCGCTACGTTCGACCCAGGATTCGTACCTTTTTCTGGAAAAAAGCCATAAAAATCGGGTGAGGCACAGCGAAGGTCTGTCCTCGCCACGGGGTGCCAGCGCATCTCCTTGACGGGCGTTGCTCCAGAATTACCCTGTATCATTTGGGCAGTGTGTGACCCGACTACCCTCCGTGTAATTGGTCTGCGCGAAGTGGAGCGCAAGTTCGATCATTATCAGTACTCCTGCCCGAGAGGAGTACGATTTACTTTAATTATAGTACATGTGTGTTTTGTAATAAAATGTTTCCATCGTCTCCTGAATTCAATAACTGGCATTCAGATATCTACGCTCCTACAATCCACCGTCAGCACGGCTCGTGGAGAGACACAGGAAGAAAAGGGGTAGCCCGCTGTCGACGCGTGGTCCTCTCGAGTATAAACACGAGCTTCAATATCAGAAGAAAAGCAAGCGTTAACGTATTCCGTGCGAGAGAAGGTGGGCATTGCTGTGAAGAGGGCCTCTTCAAGAGAGCAGCCGTTTGTGAGGAATGCAAATCCGAATGGTTCTGATACAATCTGCTCCCTATCATTGAAATTTAGTCTAGCAACTTTCACTCCTCCTAACCTAACCAATCGAACTTGCATCCCTCCCAAAAGAACCGGCCATCCGAGCGTAGAAGCAAGTGCGAAATAAATATACCGCAGATGTACCTACCTAAGTAGCATTTCTGACGGAAAAAAATTGTCCAGCCTTTGGGCCTGGCGTAGACCTTTGGCAGGTAGGTATCTATTTCAAAAGGCAGTGTCACCCGTGGAACCAGTAAGACCGTCCCCGGTCCGTGCTATACCAGACAGTTTTCTTCCAGTGAAAATCAGTAAATTTGCAAGCGCAATATCTTAAAAACCAGTGAAAATAAAGTGTATACATTAAAGCTTATTGAATTTGTCTTGGAACGCACTATCAACTCAGGTGTTCAAAAAAAATAGTTCCATTTGAAAAACCGAACTTGACCATCGTATCTTTTAAAATAATAATCGATAAGAAAATTCGTTCGTGCTAATTAATTTGCCCCCTCGAACCATGCAATTCCCTATTTTTTTTATATTTTTATCTCCAATAGTTTAGGAGGAAGCCGGCTGTTTAGCTTTCCCGCGGACACACTGTATTTATATTGGTTTTTATATTGTATTGTATTGTATTTTTTGTACATGTGTGCAAACCATTATAAAAGTGGTACCGATCAGTGTCGCGAACCACATTACATCGTGTACGTTTGCGAATACACCAGCTGTAGTGCGTATTCGAAATGTTTAAACGACATCGCAAAGCTGCTTCCAACATGGGCGAGAACTACCTCAACCGCTGCAACGATACGGATTTTCCGACTACACAGCACCGTTCGAATATAAGGTATGTAGTACACTTTTGCATACTTTTCGATTTACACGAAACCGTTCGAAGCATTAACTCTGCGCATGTTTCTTACAGCGATAACTCTACAACATCACCCAAGAAAGCCATCGTTCGCATCATCGGACGTGATTATCCCTTGACCTTGACTAGCTTCAAACGTATCGCAATTGGAATCCGCATCGATCGGGATTCGTGCTGCTGCGTTGAAATCGCCATAATCGACAACAAATCTAACGAACTGCGTTTCCCGATGTCTACGTGGAAACTTCTGCTGCAGCAAGAGCCGGAGATACTTCAACGTTTCCGTAACGATACAACTCCGTCGCATCAGGACCCTATCATCGTTGATCATTTATGCATCGACTTCACGCGAATCAACAATTACCGAATTGTTTAAATATCGGATGGTAGTTCCATCATATACATGGCCGAGGCTACGATACGTCAAATGTTCAAATACGATCGATGCATCGATCATACGTTCTCGTGGTTGTCGGAAATTCTAACCTCCGTCAGCAGCAAGTACGCTTCCGTTGTAGCCATTATACGCGCCGCTACGACACCGACCGCGGACTGTGAAAAACTTATTTCCGAAAGCGAATACTTCGAACCGCATTCTTTGTTAGATTGTGAATTATTAGCGTTTTGCTTGGATTCGATTATACGCGATGCTCCCAACGTATCCCAATAATGTATACATGTCTATTTGCTTTATCAATAAATACTTTTGTCATACGAAAACTTGTATTGTCTGGTATCATGCACGATCCTTTCCTGTCCGCACAGAATATCATTTCTCCCAAAAATTATATATAGTGTTCTTTCGATCTTCATTTCTTACACTTGGTATGTCACGATCTCGAAACATCTATACCTCTTATGACGCATTTCGTATAGTATCGCATCTCTCGCACCGAATATGTTCTTGCTAATCATCTGTAGCCTAATGGACCCGCGATAACAGTATTCGATTACACCGCTTTATTCTTAGTCATATTCTGCTGCTACATACGTGATATCTTTTAAGCATATGTACATTCTTCTCGAAAGTTTACCTTTAAAAATTATTACAAACTTTTCGCGCACTGGTGCTGCGTATTATTCTCGGAAATCAACCTTCTATCGTAATATGTTTCGGGCGCGCGATAACAAAATGTCGGTTTCAACTTGCGTCTTCTACGCGTCGTACCGCCGTATGTTTTTCCTGACCTCCGACAACGAGGGAGAGAGAGAGAGAGAGAGAGAGAGAGATGTACAAAAATATCGTACCTCTCTCACGCTCCTTGTTCAAACGTCGCCGCTGTCCGCTTCGAAATTTCGCGGTCTCGAGATAGCGCGCACCGATGCTGCGCATTATCCTCGGATTACGCAATACGAAAATGCAGGTTTCGACTTGCATCTTCTACGCGTCGTACCTCGTTATTCTCGGAAATTGATCTTCCATATTCGTACGTTTTGACTATATTCCTAGAGAGCGAGAGAGAGAGAGAGAGAGAGATATACAAAAAATATCGTACCTCTCTCTCATACACCTGGTTCAAACGTCGCAGATATCGGGGCGCGATCAGGCCTTGGGGCGATAAGAGGGTTGCGGATCGCTTCCTACGACGCGTGACGTGTCATCGAGGTACCCCCACCACCTGCTCTCAAGGCCCATTCCCCCTCCACTGATCCAGGGTCGCCGTCCCCACCTCCACGGGTCGCGGTTCCCCCACCCGCAGCCCCCTCGCCCTGGTGCGGTTCCCCTCGCCCCGCTTCACCCCCTCGCCCACGGTACGGTTCCCCCTCGCCCCGCTTCACCCCCTCGCCTACGCTGCGGTTCCCCTCGCCCCGCTTCACCCCCTCGCCCACGGTACGGTTCCCCCTCGCCCCGCTTCACCCCCTCGCCGACGCTGCGGTTCCCCTCGCCCCGCTTCCCCCCCTCGCCCACATTTGGTCCAGAATCGGCCTAGTATACCTACTCCAGCACATTTTCGAAGCACACGTGCTTCGCAGAAGTGCAACGAACGGACTATCGTGCACTTTTACAAAATGCCGCGTTCCGTCCTATTACTGCCAATGTACCACCTATTGCTTCGAGGTAGGCAACAGACACCACGTGTTTCGGTTCGAAAGGGTCCGAAGAGAAGAGAAACAGAAAGTCTTCGAGTTGCTATAAAGAAAAAAATTCTATTTCCTGTTTCCGATACCCTGAGTTCACGTCTGCTACGAGGCGGAACCAACTAAGCCATAAATAACCCAAAACTGTAGGAAACCGTTGTCTACCGTCGACTAGCGAGACAATACGGTCTTAAACCACGAGCCTAGCGAAATGCTCTAGCCGATCAGCCTGATTAATTTTTGGGAACTTGCAATTACAAAGTATTATTCAACATCAATAGGGCTTGCGAAGAGACACAGGATGAAAGAGAGCATGTAGTTCGCTGACTGCGCGTAGTCCCGCCCGCTTCGTCTTACCTTCAAATTAAAGACGGATCCCTTATCTCTCGAGTGTAACGGTTTCGAGCGTGGCGTAACGCTCTTTACAGGATTTCGGGATTGGTTCGAGTGGCGTGCGATAAAGAATTAAAATTCAAGAACAAGAATTTATCTTAATAGTGTTTATTCAATAAAACACCTCTAAATTATACAAACAAACAAAAATTAACGCTTTATAATATTAAAGGAATTAGAATAATTAGGTTGCGACTCTAGGTCGTTACAAAAAGTAAAGCTGATCTAGGGTTGCGACTCTAGGTCGTTACAAAAGAAATGCCCGTTTAAACGATCGATTTAGAATAATATAACTTAAATAATTAATAGTGACGTTTAGTCGAATGAAAGGAATTGGTTTATAGATTAGGACTCTCGGTCGATATAGGAATTAGGTTATAGATTAGGACTCTCGGTCGATATAGGAATTAGCTTATAATCTAGGAATTAGCTTATAGATCTAGGAAATTGAATATGTTAAGTTAAGAATCTTTTGAGTTGTTTTCTGTTTCATCAGGGGCAGGTTTTGCCACCTGGAATAATCTCTTTCCCTCGTCGCTCAGGAGTAATATTACTAACCTGAGAATAAGAATTAATAATCTTGCTACTACAAACTAAGGGGCCTACAAAGCGGCTTCCAAGGCTGGAACGTCTCGTCAAACCTGGCGACAATGGCCTTGGTTGGAACGCTCAAAAGTCGGGATCAGCTATTAGCTTTAAATGATCCTTTTGCATTGAATGATCGAATGTTGAATGAATGTCTCTGGGCTTTCGTGCCCGTATTTATACACATTCTGGATACTGGAAGCGCACCAATGGGAACGGAGTTCGACTATTACGCTTCAATTATTCTCGTCTCGCTCGATCCGTTCTCTAGTCGGTCTACTAAGCGACTGGTTAATGCGCAGGCGCACGCGTGGAACGCTCGGTTCCCTCTCTCATTTGTCATGCACAAATCACAGTCACTGCTTCTGATCCTTGCTCTCGTCGATCCGCTGATCGACTGAGGATCGCGCATGCGTTTGATTCTCCCACTCCTTTACACTCAATTCTCTCTTTCGTCATACTCGCGTCTCGCGGTATCCTGAACTAATATTAATATTAATGCTAAACACTCTTTGTTTGAAATGAGACCGGGGTGAGTGTGAGAAGAAAGGAGTCTAAGACAGGTTATGTTAACGAATGCACAATTTCAGTGAAAACACTTCGTCAAATTTATTTACTGAGATGAGCTCTTTTTGTTTGTAAAACACGTCCCGTGATGTTATTGATCACGGTACAATACACGATTAATGAGATGAGATGAGAACTTGATCACCACGCGGTTTCTCCACGTGGCGTCTACACGATTATACTAATCGTGGAGACAATGAGAGTTCAATACAATGTAAAAATACAAAACTGGCAGTGAGAAGAACAGAATTGTAAGGCACTTGAGAGCGAGAGAAGCTATTGAGACGTAATTGGCGGAGCGAATATCACGGCACTATGCTGCAGAGCACACAAGAGAAGAGTGGTGAATATGGCCGCTGGCCGTTACGCTTCTTCTCTGTTCTCTTGGATCGTCGACGCGCGCGCTCATTGGTCGATTGATCCGAGCTGATTGGTTCATCGATTGCGGCGACAGTTGATCGATCACCACTGATTGGCGGCTCACCCATCGATCAGCGCTGCTGAATCGCGGTCCGCGAGGTGCTGCCATGAGAATGAGTGTGGCGGCGTGGGAAACTATTTTCATTCCCAAATATTCCTCCCGCCTTCAGCAACAGAGTTGATGATGTTAACCTGAAACATTCAAAATTGCCAACTTTGCGATTCGCCTCGTTAATGTGGTGGTCGCGGTCTTGATGGTCACGACCCTGGTGAGACCATCCGTCCCAGGATGCAATGTGAGAACCCGAGCAAGTGGCCACTTGCTCGGAGGAAACCTTTCGTCAGTGATGAGCACCAATGACCCGACCTTGATGTCATTGGAGGGATGATGCCATTTGGAAATGGACTGTTGACGCTGAAGGTAGTGAGCTGACCATTGAGACCAGAATTGTTGCATCTTCTTCTGGCTAAATTGCCATCTTGCTGATGGTGAGAGTGATGAGTGTTCCACGGATGGTTCAGGCAAGGTTGAGAGCGGTTTGCCGATGAGGAAATGAGCTGGCGTTAGTGTTGAGATGTCTTCAGGGTCATCACTGAGAGGCTCGAGCGGTCTTGAGTTGAGCATGGCTTCAATCTGTGTGAGAAGCGTACTGAACTCTTCAAATGTGAGAACAGTGTCACTGACGGTCCGTCGTAGATGATACTTCATGGACTTGACGACCGCTTCCCATTTACCTCCCATGTGAGGTGCAGCTTGTGGGTTAAAACACCACGTAGTATTGTCGTTGACAAATAGAGAAGCCAATTCTTGATGATACTGTGAGCCCTGAGTGAACATGCTCTTGAGATTTGCATCGGCACCAACGAAGTTGGTTCCGCAGTCAGAGTAACCCTAACACAGATCCAGCCCTTTTGTGTTTTTGCTCCTCACCCCTTCCACGTTTTGAGAGTGATTGGACCAGCGTAGTCAATTCCAGTGTGGGTGAATGGTTGTGAGGGTGTGACTCTAGAAAGAGGTAGTTGGCCCATCAGCTGATGGGCACGGATCCCCCTTTGTCGAGCACACACAACACACCGCAGTATATGAGACTTCACTGGAGCTCGACCTCCGATGATCCAGTAGTCTGATGTGAGCGAGAGTGAGCTGAGTGCCTCCATGAAGAGTTCGTTTATGAGAGTGGTCTATAATCAGATCGGACAGACGTGAGTTGCGAGGTAAGATTGCAGGATGTTTACCTACATAATCAATGTGAGCGTTACGAAGTCTGCCTCCAACTCGAATGACTCCTTGTTCATCGATGAACGCAGTGAGTCGACTGAAGGCATGAGATGAAGGCAACATTGAGTTCGAGCTGATAACCTTTAATTCGTGGTTGAAGTAGATTGCCTGAGTCATCTTGATCCAGAAAATGCGGGCCGTTTCCAAATCCTTTGGTGTGTGTGAGATGAGTGACAATGAAACAGGCAATTTTCTTAACCTTGAGATGAATCTGAAACACACTGAAGTAATGCGAATCAGTTTGTTGAGAGTTGAGAATCTGTATATGAGATCCCAGTGATATTTAATTTCTTGAATGTTGAGTAAGGTCGAGAATCCTGGACGAGCCTCTAGTACACTCGGGTCGTCCTGATGCAGTGATTGTGATGGCCATGATTCACTGGGTTGAGAAAGCCACGATGGTCCCGTCCACCATAGCTGATGATGTTCAAGCTGAGATGTCGTGAGGCCTCGAGAAGCGCAATCAGCTGGATTCAAAGTGCCTGGAACGTGTCTCCAATGCGCGTGTGATGAGAGTTCCTGGATTTGAGCGACACGATTCCTGACGTACTCCTTCCAGCGAGAGGCGTGAGAGTTGATCCATGTAAGTGCCACTTGAGAGTCCGTCCACAGATGAGTAGATTCAATGTTCAGCTGAAGAGTTGCTTGAACATACTTGGCAAGCTTTGCCAGCATCCATGCTGCTGTGAGTTTGAGTCTCGGGATTGTAAGTTTCTTGAGAGGTGCTACCTTAGTTTTGGAGCACACCAGTGTCGACACTTTGAGATTTGTGGACGGTGAGATAACGGTAATGTACACTACCGCTACCATGGCGAGCTGAGAGGCATCAGAGAAGCCGTGGAGTTCCACGACCGAATTGGAGTAGGTGTTGAACCACCTGGGAATTGAGAGCCTGGCCAGGCTTGTGAGATCTTCTCTGATGGAATACCAATGAGATGTAACTTGAGGTGGCAGTGGATCGTCCCAACGAAGTTTGTCCAGCCATAACTCTTGCAGAATCATTTTTGCTCGAATTATGACTGGTGATAGGAAACCAAGTGGATCAAAAATTTGAGAAACTTCTGACAGAATGATGCGTTTCGTTGGGATTGAGAATGAACTGAGTGGTTTCGATGAGAAGGTGAAGTTGTCCTGGAAACTGTTCCATTGCAACCCCAGAATTTTAGTATAGCAGTCGTCGAGTGAGATGGTTGAGCTTTGAGCTCTTGAGATGGAGGATGTTTCTTCGAGTAGTGCAGGATGCGTTGAATGCCATTTGGCGAGTGGAAAACCTCCCGCGTGACACAGGCCTTTCAGTTGTTGTGCGATTGTAATGAGTTGCTCACCTGTGTCAGCGCCGCCAAAGATGTCGTCGACATATCGTGCGTGAGTTATGGAGGGTACAGCCAATGGAAAGCGGTGCCCTTCGTCCTCCACCAGTTGAAGCAATGCTCGAACAGCCAGAAACGGTGCAGCCGTAAGTGACTGTCGTGAGCCTGAATGATATTTCTTCCCCTTCCTCATCCATCCACAGTATGCGTTGGAGATCTTGATCGTCTTCATGAACTCGGACTTGTCGGTACATTTTTGTGATGTCTGTGGCGAAAATGAACCTGTGCTGCCGAATCCACAGCAGCACGTCTGAAATGTTGAGCAGAAGGTTACGCCCTGTGTGCATGAGATCGTTAAGAGAGTATCCAGATGACGTTGCACACGAGCCATTGAAGACAACCCTCAGCTTGGTGGTTTTGCTGTCGGGCTTGAGCACTCCATGATGAGGAAGGTAAAAGATTGAATTGTTATGAGATGAGATTGATGGTGCTCTTACGATATGGTTGAGATGTTCGTATTCTGACATGAAATCTTGATAGAGTTTACGATACCCATCGTCCCTGTTGAGCTTGACGAGAGTGCGCTTCAAGCATGCATGGGCTGCCTGATATGAGTTGCCCAATGCACTAGGTGGTGACTTGAGAGGGATGCGAACGATGTATCGCCCTGTAGCATCTCTGGTGTGTGTTGCTCGAAAGTGATCTTCGCACTCTTGCTCTTCAGAGTTGAGTTGAGATGGAGTGTCACTCGGAAGCTCCTCTTGAATCCAGAACTTCTCCAATAAATTACGTACGGACGGCTCGCCCTCTTGTACAAGTGATGTATGAGATGATGATTGGGTGAGAGTGTTGGAAGAAGCCACTGGTCCAAGTATGAGCCACCCAAAGATTGAGAGTTGAGCGATCGGCATGGATGGAGAGCCCTTGATTACGTTTGGCCTTATGTGTCAGCTCCGATGATAATGTCGACAGGTCGTGGTTTTAAGAAGTCAGGATCTGCCAACGTGAGCCCAGCAAGATGTGGCCAATCTTGGTTGGGCACCTCAGCTGAGGGTACCCTTGAAGACACTGATCTGAGAACATGAGATTGAAGGGAAATTGTTAACGGTCGGTGGATTGAACGCAGCGTTAATGAGGCGACGCCTCTTGTCTGCGTGGACTTCTTCCCTCCAATGCCAATGATTGAGATGAATGACCGAGATCGCTTGAGATTGAGTTGAGTGATGAGCTCCTCCTTGACGAAGGTAAGCTCTGATCCAGAATCTATGAGTATACGAACCAGATGAGTTGACATTGGTGAGCAGAGATGAGCTTGTGCGGTTGCTAGAAGCGTGAGATGGCTGCATGATAATGATGATGGGCCTTGAGATGAGTGTGCAGGAGTGAGCTGAGCTGATGAGTTGACGACTGCTTGAATGTCTCAGCGTTGCTGAGACGTCGATGGCTGCGGGGCCTCAGCTTGAGGCTTTGGTTGAGCTGGCGCCACGTGCAGCATGGTGTGGTGCTGGATTCCACACTGCTTGCACCGGTGATGAGACTTGCAGTTGGCTGACGAATGGCGCCCACAACAGTTGTAGCAAAGCATATTGTTTGCTACAACCTTCCTCCTCTCCTGCACACTCATGCCCCTGAACTTGGGACACACCACAATGAAATGATTCCCATGCCACAGGTCACAAGGGAAGCTTTTGGTCTTCAAGGTCCCCTGTGATGCGGTGTATGTTGATGCTCGCTGAGCTGCTGGTTTTCCAGAAACTTTCACCGTTGAGCTGGTGGGGCCTTGAGAGGTCGGGGCTCCCGCTCTCTCCAATGCCCTCACCTTGTTGATGGTGAAATCTTTGATCTGCTGGAATGTGGGGTACTCCATGGTCAAGCCCATCGAGGTTTCCCACGCCTCCCTTGAACTCTTGTCGAGTTGACGTGCCACGAGATGGGTGAGGACGCAGTCACCCAAGTTGGTGGTGACGCCAAGTGAGCTGAGTGACGTCTGGGCCTCCTCCACCGTTGAGATGAGCTGCTTGAGAGCCGCTGCGTTCTTGTTGAGCACAGGCTTCACCTCGAAGAGCTTATCCAGCTGCGCCTGGATGATAGCCTCTTGTTTTCGTAAGTGCCCTTCAGCAACTCCCAGGCTGGATTGAAGGAGGCTCCCTTCAGAGGTAGAGCTTCTACCTTCTGTGCAGGTTCTCCAGACAGACTCGAGAGCAGATATTGCAGCCTTTCGATATCCGTGAGATCTGTCCTAGCGATGATAAGAGCTGAGAAGAGCTCGCAGTACGCCGGCCACTTCAGGTAGTTGCCAGTGAAAGTTGGCAGTGCCAGCTCAGGGAGCTTCCTTGGAGCTGGTGAGAATTGAGCCGAGCCTGAAGTCACTGCGGGTACGAAGGGGGCCAACTCTTCTCTGAGCTTGCCGATCATCAGCTTGATGTCCATGCATATCTCGGTTGCCTTGAAATAGAGCTTGTCCTTGAAATATGCATGGTTGCGGTGTGCCATGGGCCACGCGACTTCAAAGTAGGCGTGTTCCCTTTGGAACGCCTTGAGCAGATCGTCCAACTGCGTCATGTACACCTTTAGCTCCGCCATGGTGGTGTTCGGGGCACATTTTGGCAGCCTTTTCTTCAACGCAGTTAAAGACTCCAGCCGGCTGAGCTGAGTCTCTGCCTTTGACAGCAGTTCCGATGATATACCGGACGGGCACGAGGCTCTCGTCTCCCGTCCTACCTCCTCGACTTTGTCAGTAGGAGGTTGAGCAGGGACCTCAAGAGTGATGGCGGGTGAGGTCGGCCTCGACATTGTCTGGGACCGAGTCGTTGACTTTTGCTCTTCAGTCGGCATTTTTTAGGTTACGAGGTTGAGAGTTCACCCAAGCACAACAATCACCACTGAGAGTTCACTGTCTTAGATCCGGCTCGAAGGACCACAAAATGTTTGAGATGAGACCGGGGTGAGTGTGAGAAGAAAGGAGTCTAAGACGGGTTATGTTAACGAATGCACAATTTCGGTGAAAACACTTCGTCAAATTTATTTACTGAGTGTTACGTCCCTACTTCCTATTCGGGGCCGCGATTTTTAGGGAGTTTACGTATTTAACCGCTTTTGAGCTAATCCAGGGATTTACGCTCTGGGATAGTTGAGACAACGTTTTAGATATTCAATATTATTATTCTGTGAAGTACCCTACCTTTCTTATTATGAGATTGGGATTAACTTCCACGAGATGGGACCTGATGAAACCCCTGGTATCTCCTGGGCCTGGTCGGGCTTCGGGGTGGTCCACTCGCCAACAACCAAATGCAGGGGGTTTGATCTCTTGCCTGACGATCGGAGGCGTAGCGATGCCAAGAAGCTCGTCGCCGGTCGCCGGCGCTTCGCGATAATAACAATTCAATTTTCTTAACTGCACTCGTCGCCCCGCACGATGATTTCATGGCATTTGTCCTTTGGTATTTTAAACAGCAATTATTAATTGGCCGATGCATCGATCTCCACCTTCCGCACCAGGTGCTACCGCGGGCAACGTTCTGCTCTTCAACAGCACCATCGGGGAAGGCAAGCTCGATGTAATTGCAAATATTTCATTAGAATTTATTAATCTTTAAACAAATCGCGTCACTCAAGGTTTACGCTTAATTTCTGGTAAAACCGCGGGCAACGTTCTGCTCATAGGTAATACCATCATTCAACGCAACCCGTGAATTATCAGTGTACATTTTCGTAATTTATTTCATTTTAGCAAAAGACAAACGTCAAATCAAAGAGGATTGGAATTTGAGGTAGAACACTTCACTCACTGATTTAATGTAACAAAAATCAATTTTATTTACCGTTACGATGTCTACACTTCAACTTTTATTACTATTTTGTTTTTACTCGATTCAAAAGATCCTTGTAGTCTTTAACGTGTGATTGATGAGGAATTAATATAATAATTGAACATGATAACTTTTATAACATGGTAATGAGCTCCGCGGGTGGTCCGATCCCTTTTTATAGGCCAATTGGTCACTCCTTCTCCAGGTTTGTTACATGACAATTAAGACGGTGGGAGATGAAATCTCCCAATCATCTGCCGTGGGATCCACCTGAAGAATTCTTTCCAGCGGGCTATCCGAGAGTTTTGTTTACTGCAGAATTTGAGCTATTGCGCGCCTATTTCGGTGTCTTCTGCTTTACTTAAGACGTATTTCTGCAGTTATACGAAACCCTCAGTAGCGTCGATAGTTTAATTCTTATTTTAATTCATTTTTAGAAGTTTACGCTACTGGGTTTTCGATGTGCTCTGTACGATTGGTTTCGTACAGCCCACATACTAGGGATTGAAGTTAAAATACATCGGTTCCGTATTGGAGCTCGATTTACAGGATATAATAGGGAGGGCAAATTTGTGGCGATGATCAGGAGCGCAGCTTTGTGAAGGTGTCGACTCCGCTGGCGGAAGGGGCCTCTGACCCATCAGCTGGCGTCCACTGGTCCCCTTTGTGTGCGCTCGATTGGCTAGCTGGTGTACAGCTAGTAGGTGTGCGGCTACCTCCTTCATGCTGGTCCTCCTGCTCACTGTTGCCGTCCGTTGATTCTTGACTTGATTTCTTCTTGTAGATTACGGATTACAATGCCTTATCGGCAACACTTGTGTAACGTCCCACTATTTTTCCGCGTACGGTATTATAACAAGTCTGTCTCCTAAATCACTCCACAACTCCAATGAAGCCTCAACTCATACTTTTTTCCTAACCACTGATCGCCTTGGCGATGTACCTTAGTGGTCCCCATCTCAAGACGGTCAGCCACTAAAACCCCCTCCCCCTCTTCGCCCTATGAAGCATAATCCCCTTCATACCAATCTAAACAAGTCCCTCGTCCCAAATCACTCTTAATTCGAGACCACGTCTCACTCCCTCTCTAAGACCCTCCAAGCCAGAACCACGCTCACCCCTTTCCAATTAAACCACCCAAAATCCATCAAATCAGTTGAGTACTCTCTTTTCAAAAACCAAGTAAGAACCCCGGAAGAGCTTGCGGTGAATATTTCGTACCAATGAAAAACTTATTCTATTGTATTCTTATTCTATTGTCAGCGCGTTCCAATTGTGGACACTTATTTCATACAACTAAAAACCCCGGAAATGATACCGCGGCGCGTGCCACGGTGCATAACGCGCATACCCTTCACCCCTAACAATCTTCCGAAAATCATATAAATACCCGGGCCCAAGAGGCCGTAACCTCTCTTCTACTGACACTAGTGTCCAATAACGTGTGTTATCGAAAAGTTCGGAAATATTTAAAACAGTGTTACATTCTGCGATCTACGGCAACTACCGTAAGCGATTAACACTACTTACCATTACATTGTGCATCGCCTCCATACCATTTACTATTTTATATCAAAACCGCTTATTGCATTTCGTATTTCTTTTCTTTACTAACGCTTATTGCTCGTATTATTTAACTTTATTAACGCCAGTTGCGTTTCTTATATTATTTACTTGTATTAACTCTTATTGCATTTCGTATTTGTTTTCTTTACTAAAGCTTATTGCTCACATTATTGAACTTTATTAACGCCTATTGCGTTTCATATATTATTTACTTGTATTAGCGCTTATTGCATTTCATACTCTTTCTTTGGTTTGTTCGCATGTATTCATGTTCATCTTCTTACATTACTATTATTATTATTATATAAATCGCCATCACTGTGCATATATTCGTGCGTAAAGTTAATAAACCGCTTTGCTTTAACCCTCGCTTCGCATTATTGTGTTTATCCTGTGGTCGCGAAGATTCCAAGCCATAACGGACTGCAGCAACAGCTGATCTCGGTTCGCGAACTCAAGTGTTCTTATAGTGTTTACCAACGTTCTTTCGCATGGGCCGCGTATAGCCATACGTCTAGACATATTTCTCGGAAATATTACGTGTAACTTCTTATACGAATGCAACGGTGAATTCAGTTACCGCACCAAAACAAAGTGCTCTAACGGGTGTCATTTAAATACGCAACAATCATTTAAACCTTCCCTGGTCGCTTTGTGTCGCAAAATCCATTTTCGTGCCGAAACACTCCCTCCAGCCTTGTGCCGCGAAATCCACTTTCGTGCCAAGACTTCTACCCTGCTTGTGTCGCGAAATCAACTTTCGTGCCAAGACTTCTACCCTGCTCGTGCCGCGAAATCAACTTTCGTGCCAAGACTTCTACCCTGCTCGTGCCGCGAAATCAACTTTCGTGCCGAGACTCCTACCCTGCTTGTGTCGCGAAATCTACTTTCGTGCCAAGACCCCTACCCTAACCCCCACTATGTCATTCCCCTAGAAAACTCAACCCGGGACGTGACACTTGTATACTAGGTGATTACAATACACCAAGGTACGAAATAGTAAATATATTCGATTTAAAGGGTTAGATAATAGTAGACTCCACGTCGCGGGACGTGACACCTCCCCCCTTAGAAAGCAAATTTCCAGAGGAAATTTGTTTCAATTCTTGGATGGCTTCCTTGAATTCTCTTGCTGCTGGAGTCGGTTGTTGTCCCTCGTCAGTTATTGCTGGTTGATCTGCATTCTGCGATGACGGTTGCTTTTTCTTGGTAAAATGTATTATTAAAGCAGTTAAGGAGCTCCAAATTGCCCCTAACAAGTGTAGTCCTCATCCATAGACTGCATGTATTTGATATCCGTGTACAATGGTATCAAATACTGTTTTTATTATTTTAATGATAATAAAAACTCCAAGTAGTCCTGCGGTGACTGTTCCAAATTTAAGAAATCCATTCCAGAATTTGGCTGCTGCATTTTCGGCCAATGTGGTGATGGTTTCTTCGTCTAAGATTCCCATTATTGAAATTGATCCAACGGGAATATTTTTCCCGGATACTCCTCTGGCGAGTGTATTTAATACCGCTGCTTTTTCTGCAGGGAACATAATGTGGTCCCTTAAATTTTCCAATTCCTTCTGTGTATATATTCCGCTGGTTGCGAGATCCGAAGGAAGAGTTTTGTTTTTGGATGTAATATTTGAGGTGGATGAACTTCAATTGGATGTGGTGAAATTCTGTGCCATGCTTGGTCAATTTCATACATGACTGGTAGAATGGGACTACATTCTCCCTTGAGTAGTTAATATGTGAGATTTCGGTGTTAAAAAACATAGAATTGTTTTTCAAGCATATAGGTAACTCTATATAACATTCATCGGTTTTACGTATTTTAACTTGTACAGGAATGCATTTAACAATGTGAATCACTTCGCCAGCTACTAGTGCCATATGTCCTGGTGATTTCATGACTATATTGGCAAATTCGTCTGGTTTCAGTGTAGCAATTATTAGAGCATTGTTTAATATTTGCTGTTCCAATAAGCATTTTTGAATAATTATGTCTCTGTATAGAGTTTTTAATTCAGTTCTTATGTGTTTTTCCACGTAGACAAATTTGGAATTTACATACGTAAAAATATCAAAATTTTCTACGGGAATTTTGTGTAAAGATGCAAATGTTCTTTCCTTTGTTGTTTCCAAAATGAATAATTTTGGATGTTCCGTTTGTATAAGCGTATAACCACATAGATGTTGCTCTCCTGTTGGAGTTAAAGCAAACGTAATATCCTGCGTGGTTAACGCATATACGGAAGGTAATTTTTCTTCGGTTTGGCTGGTATCGGTAATTTTGGATGCTAGCCCTTCGTAGAGTACATCATAACGATCGAATTTGCAGGTCGATGGTGGAAAAGAGTGCCAGAATGTATGTCCGTCCTCATTGTCCACACAAAATCCGTTTTGAAAATGGCATATTGTTCCAGATTTCAATATGATTTTATTAGGCTCCAGTCGTACTGGTACTAGAGCGGTTTTGAGTGTTATTTTCGCCATTGCTTGTACTACTACTGTTTCCCATGATCCATAAGGGTCAGAAAATTGTGCTCCGGTACATTTTCCATCTGCGGTGAGTGATCCAGCCATGGTAAATGTTCGGGTTCATGTCTGGTTCATTTTGAGTCCCACCAAATAGACGTTATTACCTATGACGGTGGATCCATATTCGTGCATATTTCGGCATTGATGTTCAGTTAGATCTTCGAGGTATTCATTTAGTCCGTTGTGTACTGCAGAAATGTGTGAATGCATTCTGCAATAATAAATGGTTCTTGAAATTATGAGCTTGCATTGGATGACTTCCACGTAGTTGAAGTCCGAGAGTTGCAGAAGTTGAATGTAGATTTCCTTTGTGGTTGTGGAGATTGGGCTTATTTCGCAAACTCCTACTGAATTTAATGAAACGGTTGTCACGTTTAAATGTTGCCCATTGCAATCGTATCCAATGAGGGCCCAAACGAGATTCAAGATGATTAGAATTATCTATGGTAAAATCATGGTAATTTCCCTTTTAACACAAAAAAAAATATAAAGTTCATTTTGAACTATTGTTATCTTAACAACGATTTATATTTATTCCTTTAATATTTCGTACTTTCTTAATTCTATTTATAATAACAGGTATTCTTTTGTGTACTCGATCTTTCGTCGTATTGGTTGAAACCCAACTGAAAATATAATTTTCTTTTAAGACACGTCACGTGGTCTGGCCGTTTGGCCGGTCGGTATTACAGCAGGTTTTTTCAGCACAGAAATGGTAATACCGATAGATCGACGATTGCCCGGTCAACGCGAGAGGGAGCTGTTTGCTATTTCCGTATTCTAATCTGAATAAGGAAAGAAATTCTCGGCTGTTGCGTTGTACTTATAAAAATTTAAACGGAAAGTCGGCTGGTACTACAAACGTAGAAAATTCATTGTACATTTTAATTACTTGAAATGTGCTTATGCTACAATATTCTACGTTAGCAGTAAGGAATTATAAGTGAAAAGGGAAAATAGATGAGGGGATGTCCCCAGAAAATGAAGTTTGTTAGGTTAGACATTTTTTTACTAGCAAAGCACCGAAACAGAGCATGAAATACACTTATTACACGTCCTATGCAGAAAGCAGTTATGAACAAACATTATATATAAAATTGTACGGAATCGATTGACGTCACTTTTGCAAAGATCTGATTAGAAATTGCAGAACTTCAGATTCGTCACTGCTTAGCGTGCAACATTGTATAGTCCCGCTGGTTTCGAGCGTCGAAGTCCACGAAATTCAGCGAGACACTTGATTGTTGGCGAGCATCGCGTGTGAGGACTCTAGCTAGAAAATCACGCCGTATGAATGCTAAGAAACGATAGTGTGAAGTGGCGTGTGTTTCAATTGCACATTGACAATATCGTAGATTCTAGGGCCTAGAATATTAGCTACGTATTACGATGTTCTTCACCAGAGCACTACATTCATGAATTGAAAAATAAATGAATATGTCAATTAGTTAAAATTAATGAACTGTGCATGATTTTAATCACGCCTAATTTAATTGCACTACAAACTGAATTACTAATTGTAATTAAAAGAATTTATTGACGTGCCACATGAAGCTGCGCACGCAAATGGTTGGGCTCAGTGATGCCAGATTCGGGACGGGAGCGCTCGAGAATTTCCCCCACCTCGCTTGCACACTAGGCCGGAGCTGCGTGTGTGCATCCGCCGAGCTCGCGGACACGCAGCTCCGGCGTAGTGTACATGCGAGGTGGGGGAAATTCTCGAGCGCTCCCGTTCCGAATCTGGCATCACTGGTTGGGCTCGGATTATCGGGAAAGACTTACCCATCCCACCGTTTTGCTTTCTCGCTGCGAGCGAGGACCTTCGGGCCCCAGTAGACCACCCGTTGACAGCCGAGAGTAATAAAACCGACGGGCCAGATAAAATGTTCATGTTTGATAAGTGTTGAGGAAAGTATTACCAATGGAGTTTTTAGGGTTTCTCGATGAAAATGATGTCAGATATGGAGGAATTCGGTCCATTTTTAGTGAACGTAGCGTGTGTCCGAATCATGTAATCATAAAAAAAAAATAGACCGAATTGCTTTGCGTCTCGACTCATGTTCGTGGACATAAACTCACCAATCCATCGGTGGTAACACTCTTATCAAGGTGTAATGAGAAATATGAACATTTTCATATTCAGTACTGGATGACTCAAGTCGCCGTCGACCGAGGGTCTCTCGCTGGTGCGCTATTTCACTCGCACTCGATTTACGTCGTTCAATCTCCTTGTCAAGCGGTTCAGACGAGGGCCCTGATAAATGTGAATTTATTTGGGAAACCAAAGTCGCGTCATTCGTGATACCTACTCGCGAACAGATATATGTATGTGCAAGAAAAAGCAATTCAATTTCCCGATGACTTGAAGCAACATTTCAATAGGTAAATGCATGAAAAGGTGGGATCAGGAATTCCCAACCAAGTGATGCATATGAAAGAACTGGCGATATTCAACAATAGTTTGACGTCTAAATTTTACAATTAAAGTATTTGTTTGACATGAATATAAAGTTTGTCAGCAAAGTCTTTCTCGATTTGAGTTCTATATAAGGCTGACTTTCCTTCGCCATGAAAAGTCCCCTCTTGTCCTGCACGCTGGCAAGAAATCGATGCTCGAAACCAGCTGGGCCATACAATGTTGCGCGCTAAGCAGTGACAAATCTGCAGTTCTGCATTTCTAATCAGATCTTTGCGAAAGTGACGTCAGTCGATTCCTCATGTTTTCTCAATCAAATTGGCCCCAAAAATGATATAATTCGGACCAAAATTAAGGAAATTACGTGAAAAATTGTTTGCAGAATTGAAAGCCCGTTTTCTTAAAAATAGTCGGATTTAAATTATTTTCGGTCAATTTAATCGGGAGAATGCCAGGAATCCATTTGTGGCACTTTCATATTGACACGATGAAAAATAAACAAATTCTGTTCCTTTATAATCGATGACACATCGCCGAGCACGGCGATCTCGCGCGGCTCGGGACACAACGGTTCTCGTCGGTTATACGAACTTCTAAGATCGTATTCAGATTTATTGGCCGGTGAGTTTCCTAACTAGGGGTGTGCGGTTACCCGATTTTTCGGGCTCGGGACGGGCCGGCAAATTTCGGGCGGGATCGGGCGGGGTCCCGATACTTACGTATTGCTCGAGATCCCGACAGTTTCAGGACCCCGAGACTCGATTCGGGCTACAAGCATAGCCGCCATGAGCGGACAATTTGATTTCAGGTCGGCTCGGCAAAACTCGGACGCGATCGGACGATATCGTTACCAGTAATAGATTAAAATTATTACCTGAGAACATAGAAAAATTATGTTTCTTACACGTTAATTTGAAATAATAAAATATTCACCTCCTGTATATTGTTATTATTATGAAACATCCAGGAAATATTCGTTTTTGTATGCTTATAATTCGTACGTTTTCTATTTTAAATCTGAACCTATCCGGAAAAAGATAATACCCTATATATTCCCTTTACATAAAGTACTAAGTATGAAGTATATTTTATTCAGATTTTAAAATATTGTCGATATAAAAAGTCTTCTTCCCAATTTCTGAACATGGTATTTATTTAAGTACGTATATGGACGTATTCAGTATTCACAGACTATTTGGTAGCAATGAAAATACATATATATGTAAATAAATAATAAGATACAAATTATGATTCAACACGAGACAGAAAGGTAAAAACTTATCACTCTGGTATCGATATAAATGATATTTTTTATTAAGCCTAGGTTAGCTTGTTCTGTCCTCCTTTCTTATATTAACTTTCTCTATTACAAAATTAGGTTAAGTTACCGTCTTAGGTTAAGTTGGTTAAGTTGGAAAACAGTCTCTGACTGAACTTCGCCTTTGTTTTTGTCATTGTTTACTCTCTATATATTGTCCTCTGTTTACGTTGTGCAATAAAGACGTTTAATAATAATAATATACATAATTCTTTCCGTCTCAGTCCCCTCGTAATAGCTGGCTTTCGAGCCGATCGCGTCCGAGTTTTGCCAAGCTGACCTGAAATCAAATTGCCCGCTCATGGCGGTCATGCTTGTAGCCCGAATCGAGTCTCGGGATCCCGAAACCATCTGGATCTCGAGCAATACGAAGGTATCGGGACCCCGCCCGATCCCGCCCGAAATTTTCCGACCCGTCCCGAGGGCCGAGAATCCGAGCCGCGGGACGATCCGCACACTCCTGTTCGTAACGCGTATTCTCTCGTCATCGCAGAACACGAGTGAGCCAGAAGTGGTGGGGATAGCGCCAAGCTTCTGTCATGTATAGGCCAAACCGAGCTGCAGCGTAGAAATACACGCATCAGAATTGGTGTGCCTTAGGCCTTAGCTCCGAAAAAATTCAGGAGCTTTATTGGTCAGAACATTGATTCTTTTTCGATAGCTTCATCTCGTATTGGTCATAACAGCCACACGGCTACGTTCAGACGGAGCCGAGCAGAATTCCCGTTACCCCACCATACCCTTGGGTGGCCTCGTAACTCCAACAGACAAATCCACGATCGTCAGATGGTGGTGGCTGATTTCTCCTCGATCGCTGTTCGCGAAAACGAATCGACCGGCCAATATATCTGAATACGACCTTAGGATAAAGATATAATGAAAGATGAAAAATTATTCGAAGCCCAAGATGAAAGGCCTTCGAATAAACAAAGGAAACTAATAAATACCCGAAGCTAAATAGAATTTTAGATTTAGGGTACACACACCCTCCCCCAAACCTCGTGTCGATCGGCCACAGGGGCCATTCGGAAGTATATTCTTTTAATTAAATAATACCCATCTCTGCATAGGAGCGTAAAGAATTACAAAAAAAAATCAAGGAGTCAACTGTTGACCGATTTGGAGACTTTTCCTTGTTATATGTTATATACAATAGTCGGAAGAATAATAATAAAAGCAATAATCGCAAATAATTGCTGTAACTTCCACATTCTGAAAATGTGGTATCAGTAAATTACTACTTCCAGTGTTATTAAAAAATTCCAATCTCTTTTTTTATTTTAAATAATGTGGCCATATAATTTTAACATATATTCGGCAGCGGTGATGTATGTGTTACAGTAAAAGCGTGAATTTAGTAAATGTACACAGTTTCCAGCAGTTTCTAGTCAATGTATGCCTAAAATGCATATAATCTAACCTACAATCGTCCAAAAATACATACATTGACTGTATCACGCTTTTGCTGTGGCACATGTATCCAGCTAACGCTTCAGTTTTGCTATGATTCCACGTTAGCAGTCCTCCCGAGTAGGCGCCATCTCGTATCCACTAGCTCAACTAAATTTGTCACGTGACTTGCTCTGTATTATCGCCAATATGGCGGAACTCGTATTTGGGAATGCAATCACGGGCTGACGTTGTTTGTCCTTACATGAGCAAATTTTGGGCTGGGTGAGGTCTCATTCGAAAGAGGAAGGTTCAATGCAGCCCGCTCTGCTCATCGTTTGAGTCAGAAAACTCTTTTAGAGACCTACAAATACATGGAATCTGCGAGTGCATTTCGTCGATTTTTTCTCTACTTTGGACACTCGTATTATTACATATCAACACAATCTCTTTGAACCATGAGCAGAGCGGGCTGCATTGAACCTTCATCTTTCGAATGAGACCTCGCCCATCCCAAAATTTGCTCGTATAAGGACACACAACGTCAGCGTGCAAACCCATGTTTCGGGCCAGATTGTGTCGGTATACAGCGCGCTGCATTACCCGTGTCTACCCCCTTAATGTGTTTTGTCCTCGCCGTCACATTATTTTTCTTTACCCAATTGATTGTTGCCTGGCTGTCTGTTTTTATTTTTATTGGTTTATTTTTATCTGTAATGATGCCCAGGCTTTCTGTTAATTGACTGATTCATCGCTTCACACATAGCGATTAGTTCAGCCTCACACGTTGACAATGCTACGAGGCTTTGTTTTTGGCTCTTCCAACTAATAATATTATCTCCCATTTTGACAATGTCTCCTGTATATGATTTTGCATCAGGTGTTACATCCCAGCTGGCGTCCGATAATGCATTGATTTCCAAGCTGTTATTATCGTATCTTAATCCATATTCTTTTGTTCCTTTTATATATCTATAAACCCTTTTTACCGCCTCCAGGTGTATCTTTCTAGGTTCTTGACTAAAACGTGATAAATAAGATACTATAAATGCGATATCTGGTCTTGTACTTACCGCTAGGTACATTAGGTTTCCGAGCATTCCTTGATACTCGGTTCTAGTCACCGGCTGTGAGTTTTCAAATTGGTCTAACTTCTGTTGGTATGCCACCGGTGATTTTGATATAGAGGCATTCTCCATTGAATATTTCTTTAATATTTGATCTACATATCCTCTTTGCGTTAAGTAAATACCGTTGTTTTCTTTTACTATCTCTATGTTGTTTTCTTTTACTATCTCTAAGAAACTTTAATTTTTCTTTAATTTCTTTAATTTCGATTTTCTTCTCTAGTTGAGATATTACTTTTTGGATAACTTTATCATCCGATCGTAAGAATATACAGTCATCCACATATATTCCCACTAGTACCATTTTATTTCCAGTTATTAATTTGTATACACATGGGTCTTCCGGTACGCTTCTGAATCCAGCATCTTGAAGTATCTCATCAAATTTTTCATTCCAGTGCCTCCCCGACTGCTGGAGTCCATAAATACTTTTATTTAATTTACATACTAGGTTTGTACTGTTTCCTTTTATGAATCCCTTGGGTTGTTCCATATAAACTGCCTTCTGCAGGTTTGCATACAGGTACGCTGTCTTGACATCGTATTGTCGTATACTCAATCCTTTGATGCTTGCTATTGCCATTAGTGCTCTGAAACTTTCTAATTTTATTACTGGTGAGAAGGATTCGTCATAATCTACCCCCTCTCGCTGTGAGCACCCTGCGGCCACTAGCCTAGCTTTGAATCCTTTGGTTTCTTCATCTGACGTATTTTTTATGTTATATACCCACTTACTTTTTAGTACTTTCATCTCTTCAGTCCTTGGTACAATTTCCCATACTTTGCACTTTTCCATGGAACTCATTTCTCTTTCCATCGCTTCCTTCCATTGGACCTTATTTTCTAGTGTTATTGCTTCTTCATAGTCTTTGGGTATTATGTATTGATTCGCTATATTTACTTGGTTTCCTTTCTCCTTCAGTCTGTCTGATCTTCTGGCTCCTTGTTCTTGTAATTGTTCCTCTCTTCTCTGCATGCCTTCTCTGTGTTTTTGTTCAATTTCCTTGAGTGTAACTCCCTTCTTTCTCCCTCCTTTTGCTGATGGAGTTTCTATCTGGTTTTCTGTTTCTACTTCGTTATCTATCGTCTCTATTTATTCCCTACGCGTTGATTCTTCTGTTTCTTCTTCTTGTGACATAACCTCATTTTCGTGTGCTGTCACGCTTTCATCTAGGTTAGGAAATATGTCAATATTATCTTTTATATTAGTGCACTTATCTTTTAGTAGCTCCGAGCCTTTTGCATTTTCGTCAAATTTTCCGCTTCTTACTGCGTAAACTGTTCCAAGGTTCGGGTCTAGCACTCTATATGCTCTTGTTTCGATGGAGTACCCTATGAATATGCCCTTTCTTGCCCTGTTTTCTAATTTGTGTCTCATAACTTTTGGTACATGATAGTATGCAATCCATCCAAATACTTTAAGGTAAGATGCAGTAGGTTTCTTACCTGACCACATTTCCCTCGGCGTAACATCTTTCGCAGCTTTGGATATTGACTTTCTTTTTGTAAAATTTTCAAATTCCTTATTGATGAATTCTGTCCCGTTGTCTGCCCTAATTTTCTTTATCTTCTTATTCAACTGATTTTCATATTTATTTACATACTCAATGAAGTGATTGAGCACTTCGTTTTTCTTTTTCATAAAATAGACACAAGTAAATCGACTATGGTCGTTAATGATGACCAGCATGTATTTATTTCCATTTAGTGACTCCACCGGCATGGAGCCACACACGTCCATATGAATTAGCTCTAATTTTTCATTTGGGCTTTCATTTTCCAATGGCTTGTGGGGCTCTTGTGCCAGCTTTCCTAGTATGCATGCCTCGCACAATCCAAGGCTCTGCCCTTTGAATTTCAAGTCCCTTACAATTTCTTTCCTTTGCATGGTGTCCAGATACTCTTCGCATATGTGTCCCATGCGCTTGTGCCATAATGTTTTATCTCTTTTAGTGTATCTTTGTTTAATATTTGAGTTATTATCTATTTCAAACCTATTCGGTTTCACATGCACGGTCATGCAGCCTTCTTTCTTGGGAATTATTTTCAAAATATACATGCCATCTTTTTCTTTGGCTTCTCCTATTACAACATTCCCTTTATCTAATATGTTGGCTCCATTCTCGCTAAAAGTGACTTGGTAACCGGAGTTAATTAGCTGACTAACGGACAGTAAACTATTTCTTAAAGCTGGCGCGTATAATACGTTTTTAATAAAAAGGTTTCTTTTACCTTGATTGGTCTGCGCTGCTATCTTTACGTGTCCAATAGCTTCAGTCTCTATAGTTCTCTCCTCTTCTGCCAAGCCTATACTCGTGTGATAAGGTCTCACGTCGTGTATTATTTTATCGTTTGGCGTCATGTGCGAAGTGGACCCAGAATCCAATGCCCACTCTTGTATGTTGTCTTGCTCATTTCTAGTTTCCTGGTTTACGTACCTTTTTCTTGTTGTAGATAGGCAATATTCATCTTCTTCCTTCGCCATATTTGATTGTTCCTTGTGACATTTGTTAGACCTATGCGAAGCGTTATCGAATTTCATTTTACTTTTCGCCTCGTTATTATAATTATTTGCCCTGTGGTAACAATTTCTTGCTATATGGTTTGTTTTACCACAAATATAGCATCCTTTATTCTGGTAAGTATCCTTCTTTTTGTGGGTACTTTTGCTTTGAACGCCTTTTCATTTTTCCACTAGCTTGAGCCTGCGTTTTCTACCATATTCGCCACCTGTGCTTTTTTACATTCTTCTTCCTCTAATGTTTGTTGGGCTTCTTCTACTTTTATTGAGCGCTGTGCCCTCAAGATTGTGGCAACATTTTCGTATTTCTCATTGATTCCTCGTACTACGTGATATATCAGCTCTCTTTCCTCAAATGGATATCCTATACTGGCGCTCCTTGAGGCAATATTTTTGGCGCGTGTGATATATTCCTTGATCGACTCATTATTTGCCATTCTAATATTTTTCAATTCCACGGCAATGTCGATCCTTCTATCCTCCGTCTTTCCAGTATGGACGCGGCTTAATTCCTCCCATATCACTTTTGCCTTTCGCTCTGTTAGAAACTGACCAGCTTGATCGTCTGATAAAGTCGTAATTATAATACCGAAGGCTTCGTCATTTTTTACTTCCCATTTCTCTCTAGCTTTGCCTTCCGGAGAATCCGGGTTTACGGCAACTGGAGGTTCTGCACTTTCGAGCACTTCTCTAAATAATTTTCTTGCTCGAAGTACAGCACCTATTTTTAATGCCCATACGTGATAATTTTTATCATTGAGCAACTCTATCTTATTAAATGGGATAGCAATGCCTTCCGACATCGTGCGCTTTCTTTGTTACTACCACGTGCTTTTTCTAACCTTACATTCGTACACGTGCTCGTTCCCTGTCCGGTAATATTTGCAGAAACCACGCTCTGCTACCAAATTGTTGGAGGGAAGGTTATTATTGTAACACTGAGTTTAATGATAAACAATAAAGTGAACATTTATTCTCTTGAACTTCGTTCTTATAATATAATATAATACTGGTCTGATCTACAGGGTGTCCCAAAAATGTCGGAGTTCCTTGAAGGGGGTGATTCAGGGGATGATTGCAAACAACTTTTTCCTTTGCGAAAATTCTCTCCGAGGTTTCGTTAACGAGATAATAACCAAAAGCACCGACCAATCAGAGCGCGCGCCTTCCGCCCGAGCTCCCGCGGTAGCGTTGGCTACGCGGTGGGCGGCCGCGCTTGTACTACGGACGTACGAACAAGCAAGTCGACATGCATCGAAGGAAACCGCGTTACACAGTTTTTTTTTTAAAGCAGAATCTTAAATAATAATTATTTGAAGCGAAAGGACAAGAAATACGTACATTTCGTTTTCAAATAACGCATAAACGAAAAGGTAATGTAGCAGAAAATGTACGACATGTGATCGTAATTCGTTATTGAGGTAAAAATCCGTAGTTTAATAACGGCCAACCCAACTAAATTTAAACAATAATATTAGGTGTATGAATAAATTCTTTCCGACTGGATTTACATAATCAGTACAAAGCTACTGAATTTCTATCGCGGTGGTATTTGTCATATTTTTTAAATCGAACTGTTATTGTACCCTAAAATCGGAAAGAATTTATTTCTACACCTAATAATCACCAATAAATTAAATAAAACTCACCCATACGGACATTCCTTTCCTTCTTTTTCGGAAACCTTTTTTGTGTCACTGGCTCACTGTACCGATCCTGGTCATCGGTGGACGAAAAGATTTATGGTAGGGTAGCGCCCAGTGCTCAGCTGATCGCAGGTATTCGCAGGACACCACCCGAAGGTAAGGGTCGCAACGTCAAGTGCGTCCGGGTTAATGTACCGAATATTCACTTCACTGCACTGATACTAACACTGATCACTTAATTTATTTTCTACGGAACGTGTTGTTCCTACGTTATAAAAATTGGTGGCCCCGAAAGGGGCCGATTACTGTTAATTGAACAGTTGCTCAATATGGGCACCCTCAGCGTCTATGCACGCCTCCGCACGTACAACCAGCTGCCTTTGGACTGCACGTAACGTTTCTGGCGTGATGTTTGCCACCGCAGCATGAATCCGCACGACTAGGTCTTCCAGTGAATCCACTGGCTGACGGTACACCTCATCCTGAAATGATTGTTGTACAACAAATACAAAACGTAAGTAAAAAAAGAATACCTATAAAAAATTAAGAGCACTAATCAAATTACCTTCAGGTAGCCCCAGAAGTAAAAATCCAGCGGGGTCATATCCGGTGACCGTGGGGGCCACGCAACAGGACCGCCGCGGCCGATCCACCTGTCCTGGAAGGTTTCGTTAAGGTAGTCGCGGGAAATTGTGGCGCAGTGAGGTCCAGCCCCGTTTTGCTGATAGACCATGTTCTGTCGGACCTCATCTGGAATATGGGCCATAAGACCCGGCAGAACATGCTCTAAAAAGACTTTATACGCTGGACCGTCCATCCTGTCTGGTAGCATGTACGGCCCAACGATAAAATCGCCACAAATGCCCGCCCATACATTAATTTGCCAACGGACTTGTGCTGCGCGTATCCGAAGCGCTAGCGGATTCTCGTCGCTCCACACATGCCGATTGCGGGAATTGAAGCAGCCTTCCCGCTTGAAGATTGCTTCGTCGACGATTTGCAGAACGACGGATTCCGCTGCACTTCTCCCAACAGCCACACTGAATATTCAACCCGCTGGTCGGCATCCCCGGGGTGCAAATGTTGCACCCGTATAAAGCGGTACGGGTGCAACATGTTCTCCCTCAGAGTTCGGTGCACCGTCATTCTGCTGGCACTAGAAGAAAATGCAGAAACATCCATTATTAGATAACATTTGTTTCCCTTAATTAATAATTGTTGCAGTTATCTTGTACTGTGACTTACTCTAGGCGGCGGCTCAAGTCGCGCACGCTGACGGTGGGGTCCTCGTCGATGGCGTGCAGGATGTTTTCTTCCACCGCAACGTTCCGCGCGGCTCGGGGTCTACCCACGTCGCTGCCTCGCGGCATCATCGACCCCGTCGAGTATAATCGGGACGCCAAACGTCTGATCGTTCCCTCGCTCGGGGTTTCGATGCGCGGGTACTCCACTGCCAACGCTCGCACGGTAGCACTCGTGTTCCCGTCGTTCCGCGCGTACACCCAGAACATAGCGTAATACTCTTCGGCGGAGTACATTTCTGGGCCGAGATTACTAGCTGACTGACAGGATTTTTTCCCAAGTAACTTCCTCTACCCCCAAGTAGTTTCTCTCATTCCATTGTGAGTTTACTCCCACCAGGACAAGAGGCTTTAGGTAAAAAGAAGCCAGCACATTTTCGGAACACACGTGTTTTGCAGAAGTGCAACGAAAACTTTCACAAAAGCCCGCGCTCCGTCCTTCCACTGACAATGTACCCATTGCTTCGAGATAGAAAACAGACACCACGTGTATCGGTTCGAAAGGGTCCGAAGGGAAGAGACGCAGAAAGTCTTCGAGTTGCTATAAAGAAGAAAATGCATACCATTCCTGTTTCCCCTTTCTGACACCCTGAGTTCACGTCTGCTACGAGGCGGAACCAATTAAGTCATAAATTATCCGAAACTGTAGGAAACCGTTCTCTACCGCCGACTTGCGGGACAATACGGTCATAAACCGCGACCCTGGCGAAATGCTCTGGCTGATGAGCCTGATTAATTTTGGAGAACTAGAAATTACAGAGTATTATCCAGCATCAATACGTCTCGCGGAGAGACACAGGAAAAGAAGGGTAGTCCGCTGACTGCGCGTAGTCCTGCCTGCTTCGTCCTACCCTCAAATTAAAGACGGATCTCTTATCTCTCGAGTATAAACACGCGCTCGAATTTCAAAACACAAGCACGCGTCGACGTATTCGGTGCGAGAGACTGTGGGCTTGAAGTCCCATTGGCCGCAAACTAGCCAATCGGGGCTGCTTATCTCTCGTCTCTAAACACGCGCTCGAATTTCAAAACAAAAGCACGCGTCGACGTATTCGGTGCGAGAGAAGGTGGGCCTTGGGGAGGAGATATTGCCGTGAAGAGGGCCTCTTCAGGACAGTGGTCATTTGCGAGGGATGCAGGGCCAATCGGACCTCAAGCCCACAGTCTCTCGCACCGAATACGTCGACGCGTGCTTTTGTTTTGAAATCCGAGCGCGTGTTTAGACACGAGAGATAAGCAGGCCCGATTGGTTAGTTTGCGGCCAATGGGACTTCAAGCCCACAGTCTCTCGCACCGAATACGTCGACGCGTGCTTGTGTTTTGAAATTCGAGCGCGTGTTTATACTCGAGAGATAAGAGATCCGTCTTTAATTTGAGGGTAGGACGAAGCAGGCGGGACTACGCGCAGTCAGCGGACTACCCTTCTTTTCCTGTGTCTCTCCGCGAGACGTATTGATGCTGGATAATACTCTGTAATTTCTAGTTCTCCAAAATTAATCAGGCTCATCAGCCAGAGCATTTCGCCAGGGTCGCGGTTTATGACCGTATTGTCCCGCAAGTCGGCGGTAGAGAACGGTTTCCTACAGTTTCGGATAATTTATGACTTAATTGGTTCCGCCTCGTAGCAGACGTGAACTCAGGGTGTCAGAAAGGGGAAACAGGAATGGTATGCATTTTCTTCTTTATAGCAACTCGAAGACTTTCTGCGTCTCTTCCCTTCGGACCCTTTCGAACCGATACACGTGGTGTCTGTTTTCTATCTCGAAGCAATGGGTACATTGTCAGTGGAAGGACGGAGCGCGGGCTTTTGTGAAAGTTTTCGTTGCACTTCTGCAAAACACGTGTGTTCCGAAAATGTGCTGGCTTCTTTTTACCTAAAGCCTCTTGTCCTGGTGGGAGTAAACTCACAATGGAATGAGAGAAACTACTTGGGGGTAGAGGAAGTTACTTGGGAAAAAATCCTGTCAGTCAGCTAGTAATCTCGGCCCAGAAATGTACTCCGCCGAAGAGTATTACGCTATGTTCTGGGTGTACGCGCGGAACGACGGGAACACGAGTGCTACCGTGCGAGCGTTGGCAGTGGAGTACCCGCGCATCGAAACCCCGAGCGAGGGAACGATCAGACGTTTGGCGTCCCGATTATACTCGACGGGGTCGATGATGCCGCGAGGCAGCGACGTGGGTAGACCCCGAGCCGCGCGGAACGTTGCGGTGGAAGAAAACATCCTGCACGCCATCGACGAGGACCCCACCGTCAGCGTGCGCGACTTGAGCCGCCGCCTAGAGTAAGTCACAGTACAAGATAACTGCAACAATTATTAATTAAGGGAAACAAATGTTATCTAATAATGGATGTTTCTGCATTTTCTTCTAGTGCCAGCAGAATGACGGTGCACCGAACTCTGAGGGAGAACATGTTGCACCCGTACCGCTTTATACGGGTGCAACATTTGCACCCCGGGGATGCCGACCAGCGGGTTGAATATTCAGTGTGGCTGTTGGGAGAAGTGCAGCGGAATCCGTCGTTCTGCAAATCGTCGACGAAGCAATCTTCAAGCGGGAAGGCTGCTTCAATTCCCGCAATCGGCATGTGTGGAGCGACGAGAATCCGCTAGCGCTTCGGACACGCGCAGCACAAGTCCGTTGGCAAATTAATGTATGGGCGGGCATTTGTGGCGATTTTATCGTTGGGCCGTACATGCTACCAGACAGGATGGACGGTCCAGCGTATAAAGTCTTTTTAGAGCATGTTCTGCCGGGTCTTATGGCCCATATTCCAGATGAGGTCCGACAGAACATGGTCTATCAGCAAGACGGGGCTGGACCTCACTACGCCACAATTTCCCGCGACTACCTTAACGAAACCTTCCAGGACAGGTGGATCGGCCGCGGCGGTCCTGTTGCGTGGCCCCCACGGTCACCGGATATGACCCCGCTGGATTTTTACTTCTGGGGCTACCTGAAGGTAATTTGATTAGTGGTCTTAATTTTTTATAGGTATTCTTTTTTTACTTACGTTTTGTATTTGTTGTACAACAATCATTTCAGGATGAGGTGTACCGTCAGCCAGTGGATTCACTGGAAGACCTAGTCGTGCGGATTCATGCTGCGGTGGCAAACATCACGCCAGAAACGTTACGTGCAGTCCAAAGGCAGCTGGTTGTACGTGCGGAGGCGTGCATAGACGCTGAGGGTGCCCATATTGAGCAACTGTTCAATTAACAGTAATCGGCCCCTTTCGGGGCCACCAATTTTTATAACGTAGGAACAACACGTTCCGTAGAAAATAAATTAAGTGATCAGTGTTAGTATCAGTGCAGTGAAGTGAATATTCGGTACATTAACCCGGACGCACTTGACGTTGCGACCCTTACCTTCGGGTGGTGTCCTGCGAATACCTGCGATCAGCTGAGCACTGGGCGCTACCCTACCATAAATCTTTTCGTCCACCGATGACCAGGATCGGTACAGTGAGCCAGTGACACAAAAAAGGTTTCCGAAAAAGAAGGAAAGGAATGTCCGAATGGGTGAGTTTTATTTAATTTATTGGTGATTATTAGGTGTAGAAATAAATTCTTTCCGATTTTAGGGTACAATAACAGTTCGATTTAAAAAATATGACAAATACCACCGCGATAGAAATTCAGTAGCTTTGTACTGATTATGTAAATCCAGTCGAAAAGAATTTATTCATACACCTAATATTATTGTTTAAATTTAGTTGGGTTGGCCGTTATTAAACTACGGATTTTTACCTCAATAACGAATTACGATCACATGTCGTACATTTTCTGCTACATTACCTTTTCGTTTATGCCTTATTTGAAAACGAAATGTACGTATTTCTTGTCCTTTCGCTTCAAATAATTATTATTTAAGATTCTGCTTTAAAAAAAAAACTGTGTAACGCGGTTTCCTTCGATGCATGTCGACTTGCTTGTTCGTACGTCCGTAGTACAAGCGCGGCCGCCTACCGCGTAGCCAACGCTACCGCGGGAGCTCGGGCGGAAGGCGCGCGCTCTGATTGGACGGTGCTTTTGGTTATTATCTCGTTAACGAAACCTCGGAGAGAATTTTCGCAAAGGAAAAAGTTGTTTGCAATCACCCCCTGAATCACCCCCTTCAAGGATCTCCGACATTTTTGGGACACCCTGTATATACTTGGCCGTGGCCTATCAAGGAGTAATAGTATGATCTAGGTCAGGCCTGCCCCATCGGGTGCAAATACCTCCTGAATTTCTGGGACCCGGGTGACAGCCGAGCGCGGGACTGTTCCATTGCTACCCGTTGCGAAATTTGGAAGAGAACTGCATGAGTGTGCGTCCATGTAGCAGAGGTCTTCGGATCCAAGCAATAGACTCGTGGTACGAGCCTACATGGACAGCCGCACACTCATGCAGTTCTCCCGCAACCCATGCTGTGGTTAGCAACGTAACCAGTCCCGCGCTCAGCTGTTGCCCGGGTCTCAGAAATTCAGGAGGTATTTGCACCCGATGGGGCAGGCCTGATCTAGGTATATCCCGATCGATGACGCTGTTATCGCTTGTGCGCGTGCGTGACCATCGATAGCTTCCGGTCTAGCTTCAGTACCCTTTGCTATGTTTTCTTATAATACATCTGTACACGAAGCAACAAATTTTACCCCGTATGAATTAGTTTTTGGCAAACTTGCACGTTGTCCAAGTTCCTTCCCGAGCGACGAGAATTTGGTCATATACAATTCGTATTTACATGATTTAATAACGCGACTTTCGGAAATGCAAGTAATAGCAGGACAAAATTTGGTTCAGGCAAAGGAAACATCAAAATTGTATTATGATAGAAACGCCCGTCCCTTCAAAGGAAAAATAGGAGATATGGTACGTGTTTTGGTAGAACCAAAAAGAGGAAAATTTGCCAGGCGTTACCACGGACCATATAAGATAATTGGAATACTGGAAGGAAGCAATGTTTTGTTAAGGGATGAAAATGGTAAAATGCTCACCAAACATGTTGATAAATTACAATTAAATTGATTGGACTGATGCAGGAAAGAGGATGACGCTGACCCGACTGATAATCTTTCTTGCTCTGCAACAAACCGCGCGGACCCAGGAACTATACAGACTGACACGTACGGATTTGAACCCGGGCTTATACTTTGAAAAGATCAACGCATTTAGATTTCAAAGGGCTGATTGGCGATTCATACTAGTTATAAATATAGATAAAATAATAGCTGAATTTCCATATGAAATCGGGAATATTGAACGAACTCACAGTTTATGTACTAATTTTCCAACCCCGATACAATGCAATTCCCTGTTACGGACAAAATACTTAAACCATATGGTACAAGAAGCATCGGATTTACGGATGGAACTTATAGAATTGAGTACAGAAATTAAGAGACCAGAATATGAATCACATAATTTGCCTAAAGCTATCACACGCAGGAATGCACCTTTCGGATTCATCGGTTCGATTAGTCATGCCTTGTTTGGAACTTTAGACAGTGATGATGCTGAATACATTAACAAGGAAATAGATAAGATATATGCTGATCAGAGAAAGATCATCCAACTTGTCAAAAATCAAACCCATATAATCATAAGTGATCTGCATAAGGTTCATAAAACTTTCAACCGAATTGCCGCAGAAGTAAAAACCAACAGACAGAAGATTTCCGAATTAGAAATGCAAATAGATAAACAGTTAGCCTTGAATTATAGCTTAGCAATGAGTCAATATTCAGCATCTGTTGAAACCTCTTTGAATCATTACATTACTGCAACGCAACGCTTTATCACGGCTTTGAGCACTGCGCGCAACGGAAAATTACATCCATCACTATTGAGCGGATCTAGTTTCAAAACAATAATAAATGAGATACATAATTCAATGGTCGATTTCGAACTTCCTATACCACGGAATCATCAACGAATCGAGGATCTGGTCAAGATATCTCGTGTCAATCTGAAATATATATCAGGAAATATGGTCGTGACAGTACAAATACCATTAGTACTGTCCATTCTAAATTCTTCGGATCAGATAAAACATTCATAGATTCCTGCACCTGGGCATGGCATTACTACATTTGTCCACACGACGTCCCATTGCAGGATGTGGCTCACCGAACATGTGAAACTTCATTATTACTCCAACCGGATCCGAAATTCTTACGCTTTTGTAATATTAGAATCATGCCGTATTACATACCTTCCTGGCGAAAATGAACTACACTTTGTGGATGGTTATACTCATTTGAACAACCCGAACCCATGCAGATCCTATGTGGTCCGAAAAAGAATGCCCACACCACCATAGTTGGAACAGGAATCTTGGAAATACATCCAGACTGTTTTGCAAAAATACGATATCATACCTTGTTAGAATCAAAAACATACCTAAGCAAAGATTCTTATTACTACATTCCTAATATGTTACTGAATATTAGCCTGATATCACCCAATATCTATCAGTATTCCAAGGGAAAACACACCACAGTGAATCTATTTCCAAATGACAATAACAAACTGGAACGCACATCTGATTCGTTGTACGAAATTGAAGCACAACTAGAAGAAATTGGAGAACATCATCGAGCAAGAAAATCACATTTGTCATTGACGTATGGAACAATAGCGGCACAGGCCTTAATTATAATAGGATTGATGATCTACTATTTCTGGAATCCACTGAAGACCTTATACAAGATACGGATCCTGAGGAAACGGGGCCCGAAACACGAAACTGAGGAAGCTTCAGCCAATCAACCTGCAGCAATACCGTTGCAAGAATCGTCTATTTCAGAAAACAGACCACCGTTGCCTATTCAGAGGGCGATGATAAACTGCTAGAAATATGTATAATAACAAACCCTGACAGTCCAAAGACTATGGGAATCCCCTTGTCAGAAATTGTTGTTAGTTACGATTCTTCTAATGTTCTTTTCCTTCTTTGATAATGATTTTGTTATTTCATCATTTTGATATTTCTTTATGTGATTGTCTATAGTGCATTAGCGAAATGGCTTCGTCCAGTCAGTACAGTCAAAATTTCGCAGAACGGCGATTATTTGTCAGCCGTTTGGCGCCATATACAAAAAAGGAGAAACTGCTCGAAATATTTCGCCCGTATGGAGTCGAGCATGCGGTGGTGACAAGAAAACCAACGGGAAACCAGGCATTCCTAACGTTCGAAACATCAGACGGAGCAAAGAAGGCTTTGGCTGCGGCGGACGTCGGAATAATATGCCATAAGAGGAAGTTGAGGGTGCTGATGGCGGACTCGTGGCACAGCACAAAGCTAATTCCCCCACGACCCGACGTGAACCCATTCCCTGGCATAGATTTGCGTGAACGGATTCCACTTCCAATAGAATGTATATCTAAAATTGCCAGTTATTTGCCGTTTGCAGACAGGAGCCGTCTGGAAATGGTCTCTAGAAGGAGGCGACTCGGTAGCCTTGCCTCGTATCACGGTCTTCGCCATATCGACCTGAATGACTGGTGCTGGCCGAATGGATGGGAAGGGACGATAGTGAACACGGAGTCATTTTACTGGCTCATGAAGAGAGCAGGTACTCAACTAAAGAGTATACGGATAAATGAGGAACCATTGGCAAAGTGTTTGAGACCCCAGGTTATTTCCATTGCCATAAGGAGTTGTCCTGAACTGGAAACAATAGATCTAACCGCTGTGACGATCCGGCCATCGGCTCTGAGAGACCTGGAGTTGGGGGCATCACGCTTTACTTGCCTCAAACTGGGGAACTGTGAGGGTCCCGTGGATCCTGAACTCTTTAAGGTGCTGGCCCTAGCAGGAAGTCTAAGGTCCTTCTGTGTTACGAACACAGATATCACTGAGAAGTCCCTTCCGGCAATCACCAAAAACTTAGAAACGTTTTATAAACAGTATATGTAAAAATTTAATGGACCATAGTATTTTGCAGGCGTTAATCAACAACTCAGACCTGCAGACGACCCTGACGAACTTGGAGTTGCACTTCTGCAGTTTCGAGGAGCCCATGCCTGAAATGGAAATGGAGGAAGGCAACGAGGCAGTTGAAAGGGGAGAATTGGAGCTAGGCCCGGTAGAGATGGCTGTCTCCTTCCCCTCAAAATACCGGAATATAACAGCCCTGAGCCTTACATTCTGTGGATGGGTTGCTTCTGGCCTTGTCTCGGAGATTGGCCTGTACATGGGGGAAGTAACATCCTTGAATCTTAGTGGTTGTACAAACGTCAAAGGGGAATTCGTCCTGGAACCACTCCGGAAATTGCAAAAACTGAAGGTCCTAAACATTAACTAAATGCATCCGACTGTCGGGGGATGGGTACTGCAATTCCTCAAGGGCTTGTTAGAGGTCCACTGCAGAGAAAACCAAGGTATCACTGACGAGGACATCTGCGGTTTGCTGCGGCAGTGTCCAGAAATAGTCACAGTCGATGTGGAAAACTGCCCAACCATCAGTAAATCCGTACTGAACTGTGCGTACGAGGTGGTGACAAGCGGTCATCGGACAGGGCAAATACACCTGTGTGTCGGAGGTACCACCGTTACGCGATACACTAGGTACAAACGCAATACCTCTCTGCACGTCACGCACGACTTGATGTACGAACCTTTATTTCAGTCCGAATAATTTGTAACGGGTTTGCATTGTGACAATGTGCAAACATAATAGGAATTCCCTAGTCCAATGCAACCTGAGCCCATACGTCCATATACAAACGTCCATATTCATACGTCCATACACATATACGACCATAAGCGCTACCGTACCTAAACCTTCAGTATACAGGGTGTCCCACCTAAGACTGGACAGCCGGTTTTCTCCTAAAGTATTGCCGATAAAAATATACAAAAAATAGGGAATTGCTTGGTTCGAGGGGGCCAATTAACTAGCGCGAACGAATTTTTTTATCGATTATTATTTTAAAAGATACGATGGTCAAGTTCGGTTTTTCAAATGGAACTATTTTTTTTGAACACCTGAGTTGATAGTGCGTTCCAAGACAAATTCAATAAGCTTTAATGTATACACTTTATTTTCACTGGTTTTTAAGATATTGCGCTTGCAAATTTACTGATTTTCACTGGAAGAAAACTGTCTGGTATAGCACGGATCGGGGACGGTCTTACTGGCTCCCCGGGTGGCACTGCCTGTTGAAATAGATACCTACCTGCCAAAGGTCTACGCCAGGCCCAAACGCTGGACAATTTTTTTCCGTCAGAAATGCTACTTAGGTAGGTACATCTGCGGTATCGAGAAGCGCACCGTTACTTTTATTTCGCACTTGCTTCTACGCTCGGATGGCCGATTCTTTTGGGAGGGATGCAATTTCGATTGGTTAGGTTAGGAGGAGTGAAAGTTGCTAGACTATATTTCAATCATAGGGAGCAGATTGTATCAGAACCATTCGGATTTGCATTCCGCACAAACGGCTGCTCTCTTGAAGCATTGCTCTTCACAGCAATGCCCACCTTCTCTCGCACGGAATACGTTAACGCTTGCTTTTGTTCTGATATTGAAGCTCGTGTTTATACTCGAGAGGACCACGTGTCGACAGCGGGCTACCCCTTTTCTTCCTGTGTCTCTCCACGAGCCGTGTTGACGGTGGATTGTAGGAGCGTAGATATCTGGATGCCAGTTATTGAATTCAGGAGACGATAGAAACATTTTATTACAAAACACACATGTACTATAATTAAAGTAAATCGTATTCCTCTCGGGCAGGAGTACTGATAATGATCGAACTTGCGCCCCACTTCGCGCAGACCAATTACACGGAGGGTAGTCGGGTCACACACTGCCCAAATGATACAGGGTAATTCTGGAGCAACGCCCGTCAAGGAGATGCGCTGGTACCCCGTGGCGAGGACAGACCTTCGCATTGCCTCACCCGATTTTTATGGTTTTTTTCCGGAAAAAGGTACGATTCCTAGGCCGAACGTAGCGAATTGAAGTCGACCCTCCACAGTCGAGGGTGAATTATCAATTACAGCGTATTAAGAAACCCTTTTCTTCGTCGTATCGAAAGGGAAGTGGTGCCAATGGATTCCTTATGTTTTTCTGACGAAAATCATACCAAATGTCATGCAAATCGGACTACTTTGACACAAGCTATTTGTATTCCTATGTAAAAGTTGTCCGATTCACACGACATTTGTAATGATTTTCATCGGAAAACCCCAAGGAATCCATCCGCGACACTTCCATATCCATACGATAAGGAATAACGAATTGTTTTATTTCTTAAAAAGGTAGGTACAGGCTGATTCTGGTGCTGCGCCCGTCACCCCGTGGCGAGGACAACACCCCGCAGTGCCCATCGAATTTTATGGCATTCGACCCTCGAAGGGGTTGGAATACCATTAAGAAGTGAGAAATGTTCAGGATTTCAAATGTTTGCTTCTTTTCTTCATCGTATCGAAGGGGAAGTGGGGCCAAAGGATTCCTGGCGTTCCGTCGATTAAAATCATACCAAATTTCATGTAAATCGGACTATTTTTAACCAAGTCAAGTCAGCTTGAAGTGACATAAATCGATATTCCATGGAATTTCCTTCATTATGGTCCGAATTACGTCGTTCTTAGTGTCAGCTTCATCGGCGAAACATAAGGAATCGATAGGTGTCGGTTTTGCAAAGATCTGATGAGAAATGCGCAAGTCGAAGATTTCTCACTCCCTATTAGGCACTCGAACCCCTTCGCGGGTGGAAAGCCATAAAATTCGGTCAGACACTGCGAGGGGTTGTCCTCGCCACGGGGTACCAGGCCGCCGCATCTCCTTCACGGGCGCTGCTCCATAATTACCCTGTATCTGGTTAGGAAATAAAATAATTATTTATTCTTTATCGTATGGATATGGAAGTGTCGCGGATGGATTCCTTGGGGATTTCCGATGAAAATCATGCCAAATGTCGTGTAAATCGGACAACTTTTACATAGGAATACAAATTGCTTTTGTCAAAGTAGTGCGATTTGTATGACATTTGGTATGATTTTCATCAGAAAAACATAAAGAATCCATTGGCGTCACTTCCCTTTCGATACGATGAAGAAAAGGGTCTCTTAATACGCTGTAATGGATATTTCACCCTCGACTGCGGAGGGTCGACTTCAATTCGCTACGTTCGGCCCAGGATTCGTACCTTTTTCCGGAAAAAAAAACATAAAAATCGGGTGAGGCAATGCGAAGGTCTGTCCTCGCGACGGGGTACCAGCGCATCTCCTTGACGGGCGTTGCTCCAGAATTACCCTGTATCATTTGGGCAGTGTGTGACCCGACTACCCTCCGTGTAATTGGTCTGCGCGAAGTGGGGCGCAAGTTCGATCATTATCAGTACTCCGGCCCGAGAGGAATACGATTTACTTTAATTATAGTACATGTGTGTTTTGTAATAAAATGTTTCTATCGTCTCCTGAATTCAATAACTGGCATCCAGCTATCTACGCTCCTACAATCCACCGTCAACACGGCTCGTGGAGAGACACAGGAAGAAAAGGGGTAGCCCGCTGTCGACGCGTGGTCCTCTCGAGTATAAACACGAGCTTCAATATCAGAACAAAAGCAAGCGTTAACGTATTCCGTGCGAGAGAAGGTGGGCATTGCTGTGAAGAGCAATGCTTCAAGAGAGCAGCCGTTTGTGAGGAATGCAAATCCGAATGGTTCTGATACAATCTGCTCCCTACGATTGAAATTTAGTCTAGCAACTTTCACTCCTCCTAACCTAACCAATCGAACTTGCATCCCTCCCAAAAGAACCGGCCATCCGAGCGTAGAAGCAAGTGCGAAATAAAAGTAACGGTGCGCTTCTCGATACCGCAGATGTACCTACCTAAGTAGCATTTCTGACGGAAAAAAATTGTCCAGCCTTTGGGCCTGGCGTAGACCTTTGGCAGGTAGGTATCTATTTCAAACGGCAGTGCCACAAGTGGAGCCAGTAAAACCGTCCCCGGTCCGTGCTATACCAGACAGTTTTCTTCCAGTGAAAATCAGTAAATTTGCAAGCGCAATATCTTAAAAACCAGTGAAAATAAAGTGTATACATTAAAGCTTATTGAATTTGCCTTGGAACGCTCTATCAACTCAGGTGTTCAAAAAAAATAGTTCCATTTGAAAAACCGAACTTGACCATCGTATCTTTTAAAATAATAATCGATAAAAAAATTCGTTCGCGCTAATTAATTGGCCCCCTCGAACCATGCAATTCCCTATTTTTTTTATATTTTACCGGCTGTCTCGTCTTAGATGGGACAGCCTGTATGTATTTTCATTGCTACCAAATAGTCTGTGAATACTGAATACGTCCATATACGTACTTAAATAAATACCATGTTCAGAAATTGGGAAGAAGACTATTATTATATCGACAATATTTTAAAATCTGAATAAAACATACTTCATACATAGTACTTTATGTAAAGGGAATATATAAGGTATTATCTTTTTCCGAATAGGTTCAGATTTAAAATAGAAAACGTACGAACTATAAACATACAAAAAGGAATATTTCCTGGATGTTTCATAATAATAACAATATACAGGAGGTGAATATTTTATTATTTCAAATTAACGTGTAAGAAACATAATTTTTCTATATTCTCAGGTAATAATTTTAATCTATTACTGGTAACGATATCGTCCGATCGCGTCCGAGTTTTGCCGAGCCGACCTGAAATCAAATTGTCCGCTCATGGCGGCTATGCTTGTAGCCCGAATCGAGTCTCGGGGTCCCGAAACTGTCGGGATCTCGAGCAATACGTAAGTATCGGGACCCCGCCCGATCCCGCCCGAAATTTGCCGGCCCGTCCCGAGCCCGAAAAATCGGGTAACCGCACACCCCTAGTTAGGAAACTCACCGGCCAATAAATCTGAATACGATCTTAGAAGTTCGAATAACCGACGAGAACCTTTGTGTCCCGAGCCGCGCGAGATCGCCGTGCTCGGCGATGTGTTATCGATTATAAAGAAACAGAATTTGTTTATTTTTCATCGTATCAATATGAAAGTGACACCATTGGATTCTTGGCATTCTCCCGGTTATATTGGCAGAAAATAATTTAAATCGGACTATTTTTAACAAAACGGGCTTTCACTGCTACAAACAAATTTTTCACGTAATTTCCTTAATTTTGGTCCGAATTATATCATTTTTGGGGCCAATTTGATCGAGAAAACATGAGGAATCGACTGACGTCACTTTCGCAAAGATCTGATTAGAAATGCAGAACTGCAGATTTGTCACTGCTTAGCGCGCAACATTGTATGGCCCAGCTGGTTCCGAGCGTCGATTTCTTGCCAGCGTGCAGGACAAGAGGGGACTTTTCATGGCGAAGGAAAGTCAGCCTTATATAGAATTCAAATCGAGGAAGACTTTGCTGACAAACTTTATATTCATGTCAAACAAATACTTTAATTGTAAAATTTAGACGACAAACTATTGTTGAATATCGCCAGTTCTTTCATATGCATCACTTGGTTGGGAATTCCTGATCCCACCTTTTCGTGCATTCACCCATTGAAATGTTGCTTCAAGTCATCGGGAAATTGAATTGCTTTTTCTTGTACATACATATATCTGTTCGCGAGTAGGTGTCACGAATGACGCGACTTTGGTTTTCCAAATAAATTCACATTTATCAGGGCCCTCGTCTGAACCGCTTGACAAGGGGATTGAACGACGTAAATCGAGTGCGAGTGAAATAGCGCACCAGCGAGAGAGTAGAGTCCCTCGGTCGACGGCGACTTGAGTCATCCAGCACTGAGTACTGAATATGAAAATTTTCATATTTCTCATTACACCTTGATAAGAGTGTTACCACCGATGGATTGGTGAGTTTATGTCCACGAACATGAGTCGAGACGCAAAGCAATTCGGTCTATTTTTTTTTATGAATACATGATTAGGACACACACTACGTTCACTAAAAATGGACCGAACTCCTCCATATCTGACATCATTTTCATCGAGAAACCCTAAAAACTCCATGTAATACTTTCCTCAACACTTATCAAACATGAACATTTTATCTGGCCCGTCGGTTTTATTGCTCTCGGCTGTCAACGGGTGGTCTACTGGGGCCCGAAGGTCCTCGCTCGCAGCGAGAAAGCAAAACGGTGGGATGGGTAGGTCTTTCCCGATAATCCGAGCCCAACCATTTGCGTGCGCAGCTTCGTGTTGCACGTCAAAAAATTCTTTTAATTACGATTAGTAATTCAGTTTGTAAGTGCAATTAAATTAGGCGTCATTAAAATTACTGGCAGTGGCAGTCAGTGCTGGCAAAATTGAAAAATATTCCAAGTAATTTCATCCATCAATATCCAGACAAATCATGTCGACGTATCCAGAAGGCAAACGTAATTATGCAATTGAATAATTTCCAATTATCTACGTCGCGAAAATCGAGTTTCACATTATCTGCAAGACAGAAAAGTATGGTTATGCACGAAGTGCGAATGTTTAGCGTCTTGTTTAGTAGATAATAATTAAACACATGTTTTATTATAAATGTTAATGTTCGCAGGAGCATGCATGATCCCCTGGGGTGTGTGCTGTGCGGAGATGGAGCTGAAGTAAGTATCGCATGTATCCTGTTTATTCATACGTTACGTTTAATTTTATACTAAGGTTCTATTTGTTTTCAGCGCTAACACAATACGGAATGTGGTGATTCTACAGCAAAAAGAAGTCGAAAATAAAGGAAATTTTCTGATATCGCACCTAATAGGTACCACTGGTTACGGGACGTATTGTATATGGATTTATAAATGTAAATATTGAATGTTCTTCCTCGAATTTATATGCGCTATTTATATTATTTTCTAACAATTGTAATCACCAATCCTATATATTATTAAATAAAGAATAAATCCTTTTTGAAATTAGTAGAATCCATTATTTAAGAAACTGTAGAATCTACTAGCTGATTATGGGGGAGTAGGGATACACCTACAGCAGTAACGCTACATTTGTGTTGGTGTGTAGGGACGGCCATGTGACGTCACGCGTAGGGAATTGTTTGCCAATTCTGACCCTCAGATGGCGCTGTTATACGTGTCAGGCGAACGGCAGGATCTGATGCGAATCTGCTGCTCATCTGACGTCAGGCCCTGATGTCAGGCTCTGTACGTCAGACCGCAGCCTAATGCGGACACAGATGACTACGGATCTGACGTCAGGCTCTGCGCTCTCACGGCAGACCCTGCTGCCAATCTGATGTCAGATTGGCGTCAGATGGTTATCAGGGTGCTATAAGACAATAAATATTTAGCGGCTATTTCGTTGTATTACGCTACATTTGTGAACTTTTCATCATCCTTCCGAAATATTATTATTACGCCGCAACAGTATCTTTAGGAAATCGGGTATAGCATATAGCTATTTTCTCTGTCACTTGGAGGACCGGATTTTCTGTCCTCGAAGTGACAGAAAATATAATATGCTAGACCCGATTGCCTAAAGATACTGTTGCGACGTAATAATAATGTTTCGGAAGGATGATAAAAAGTTCACAAATGTAGCGCAAAAAAAAGAAACAGCCGCTCAACATTTATTGTCATATAGCGTATACATAGGTTATATTTTCTGTCACTTCGAGGAGGGGACCATAGACATATATAGACGGCGGTGCGTAAGCTGAGGGAGGTGGCAAGGTTCGCGGTAAGGGGAGCGATACGAGTAAATCGGATAACGCTGTGGTTATGCATGCCGAATGCATCCGAAGCTAACCGACGCGCCTGTATCTGAACCTATGCCTTTACCCCTCCAAGCCTTCCTTCCCCACGCCGATAGTCCCATCTTCTGATCCGTCTATATATGTCTATTGAGGGGGCCACGTAATAATCACGCGCATCCAGCCTGCGCATTTTTTTTTGAAAAAATTATTTAAATCGGACTATTTTTAACGAAACGGGCTTTCAATTCTGCAAACAAATTTTTCACGTAATTTCCTTAATTGTGGTTTGAGTTGTATCATTTTCGGGGCCAATTTGATTGAGAAAGTATAAGGAATCGATTGACGCCACGATCGCAAAGATCTGATTAGAAATTGCAAAACTTCAGATTCATCAGTGCTTAGTGCGCAACATTGTATGGCCCCGCTGGTTTCAAGCGTCGAAGCCGACGAAACTCAGCGAGACACATGTGTAAAATAACATATTTGCAGTTTTATAATTGAAGATGTAGTGAACGTTACAGGACTGTCTTTATATGTGGCTCTCACAAACAAAATCGCCTGACTTGTTAGACATGAAACCGGGCATACAAATGGTTGCGCATATCGCCGAAAGCATCAGAAAGAATATGTACAGTCTTCCAATGTTTCAATTGTTGAGAAGCCTTTGGGCTCAGTTTATCGGGAAAGACCTACCCACCCCACTGTTTTGCTTTCTCGTTGCGAGCGTGGACCTTCGGGTCCTAGTAGACCGCCCGTTGACGGCCGAGAACAATAAAACCGACGAGCTAGATAAAATACCCAGTACAGAGAAATAAAATGTTCGTGTTTTTGATAAGTATTGATGAAAGTATTACCGATGAATTTTTTAGGATTTCCCGATGAAAATGATATCAAACATGGAGCAATTCGATCAATTTTTATTGAACGTAGAGTGTGTTCTAATCATGTATTCATAAGAAAAAATAGACTGAATTGCTTCGTGTCTTGACTCACCAACAATCCATGAATGGTAACACTCTCATCAAGGTGTAATGAGAAATTTTGAACATTTCGTATTCAGTACTGGATGACTCAAGTCGCTGTCGACCGAGGGTGTACCGCTGGTGCGCTATTTCACTCGCACTCGGTTCACATCGTTCGGTCTCCTTGTCAAGCGGTTCGAGCGAGGGCCCTGATAGGGGTGAATTTATTTGGGAAACAAAAGTCGCGTCATTCATGACACCTACTCGCGAACAGATATACATATGTACGAGAAGAAACAATGCAATTGCCCGATGACTTGAAGCAACATTTCAATAGGTAAATGCATGAAACTCTGGGATCAGGAATTCCGAACCCAGTGGGGCATATGTAAGAACTGGCGAAATTCAATAATAGTTCGTCGTTTAAATTTTACAAGTATTTATTTGACGTGAATATAAAGTTTGTTAGCAAAGTCTTTCTCGATTTGAGTTCTGTAGAAGGCTGATTTTCCTTCGCCATGGAAAGTCCTCTCTTGTCCTTCTCGCTGGCAATCATGCGACTCGCTGAGTTTCGTGCGCTTCGGCGCTCGAAACCAGCGGGGCCATACAATGTTGCGCGCTAAGCAGTGACAAATCTGCAGTTCTGCATTTCTAATCAGATCTTTGCGAAAGTGACGTCAGTCGATTCCTCATGTTTTCTCGATCAAATTGGCCCCAAAAATGATATAATTCGGACCAAAATTAAGGAAAATACGTGAAAAATTTGTTTGTAGAAGTGAAAGCCCGTTTTGTTAAAAATAGTCCGATTTAAATTATTTTCTGCCAATATAACCGGGAGAATGCCAAGAATCCAATGGTGTCACTTTCATATTGATACGATGAAAAATAAACAAATTCTGTTTCTTTATAATCGATGACACATCGCCGAGCACGGCGATCTCGCGCGGCTCGGGACACAAAGGTTCTCGTCGTTTATTCGAACTTCTAAGATCGTATTCAGATTTATTGGCCGGTGAGTTTCGTAACTAGGGGTGTGCGGTTACCCGATTTTTCGGGCTCGGGACGGGCCGGCAACTTTCGGGCGGGATCGGGCGGGGTCCCGATACTTTCGTATTGCTCGAGATCCCGACAATTTCGGGACCCCCAGACTCGATTCGGGCTACAAGCATAGCCGCCATGAGCGGACAATTTGATTTCAGGTCGGCTCGGCAAAACTCGGACGCGATCGGACGATATCGTTACCAGTAATAGATTAAAATTATTACCTGAGAACATAGAAAAATTATGTTTCTTACACGTTAATTTGAAATAATAAAATATTCGCCTCCTGTATATTGTTGTTATTATGAAACATCCAGGAAATATTCCTTTTTGTATGCTTATAGTTCGTACGTTTTCTATTTTAAATCTGAACCTATCCGGAAAAAGATAATACCCTATATATTCCCTTTACATAAAGTACTAAGTATGAAGTATATTTTATTCAGATTTTAAAATATTGTCGATATAAAAATAGTCTTCTTCCCAATTTCTGAACATGGTGTTTATTTAAGTACGTATATGGACGTATTCAGTATTCACAGACTATTTGGTAGCAATGAAAATACATATATATGTAAATAAATAATAAGATACAAATTATGATTCAACAGGAGACAGAAAGGTAAAAACTTATCACTCTGGTATCGATATAAATGATATACATAATTCTTTCCGTCTCGGTCCGCTCGTTATAGCTGGCTTTCGAGCCGATCGCGTCCGAGTTTTGCCAAGCCGACCTGAAATCAAATTGCCCGCTCATGGCGGTCATGCTTGTAGCCCGAATCGAGTCTCGGGATCCCGAAACCGTCGAGATCTCGAGCAATACGACAGTATCGGGACCCCACCTGATCCCGCCCGAAATTTTCCGACCCGTCCCGAGGGCCGAGAATCCGAGCCGCGGGACGATCCGCACACTCCTATTCGTAACGCGTATTCTCTCGTCATCGCAGAACACGAGTGAGCCAGAAGTGGTGGGGATAGCGCCAAGCTTCTGTCATGTATAGGCCAAACCGAGCTGCAGCGTAGAAATACACGCATCAGAATAGGTGTGCCTTAGGCCTTAGCTCCGAAAAAATTCAGGAGCTTTATTGGTCAGAACATTGATTCTTTCTCGATAGCTTCATCTCGTATTGGTCTACGCATTACTTCGTGACGCACACAACTACATATGTACTACGCTGACAATAAGAATAAATAACAGCCACACGTCTACGTTCAGACGGGGCCGAGCAGTATTCCCGTTACCACACCATACCCTTCGGTGGCTAGGGAACTCCAACTGACAAATCCACGATCGTCAGATGGTGATTTCCCCCAAACATCGTGTCGATCGGCCACTGGGGCCATTCGGAAGTATATTCTTTTAATTAAATAATGCCCATCTCTGCACAGGAGCGTAAAGAATTACAAAAAAAATCAAGGAGTCAAGTGTTGACCGATTTGGAGACTTTTCCTTGTTATATGTTATATACAATAGTCGGAAGCATAATAGTAAGAGCAATAATTGCAAATAATTGCTGTAACTTCCACATTCTGAAAATATGATATCAGTAAATTACTACTTCCAGTGTTATTAAAAAATTCCAATCTCTTTTTTTATTTTAAATAATGTGGCCATTAAATTATAACATATATTCGGCAGCGGTGATGTATGTGTTACAGTAAAAACGTGAATTTAGTAAATGTACACAGTTTCCAGCAGTTTCTAGTCAATGTATGCCTAAAATGCATATAATCTAACCTACAATCGTTCAAAAATACATACATTGACTGTATCACGCTTTTGCTGTGGCATATGTATCCAGCTAACGCTTCAGTTTTGCTATGATTCCACGTTGGCAGTCCTCCCAAGTAGGCGCCATCTCGTATCCACTAGCTCAACTAAATTTGTCACGTGACTTGCTCTGTATTATCGCCAATATGGCGGAACTCGTATTTGGGAACGCAATTACGCCCTGACGTTGTTTGTCCTTATATGACCAGATTTTGGGCTGGGCGAGGTCTCATTCGAAAGAGGAAAGTTCAGTGCAGCGCGCTCTGCTCATCGTTTGAGTCACAAAACTCTTTTAGTGACCTAAAAATACTTGGATTCTTGCGGGTGTATTTTGTCGACTTTTGCTCTACTTTGAACACTCGTATTATTGGATATCAACACAATCTCGTCGAACCATGAGCAGAGCGCGCTGCACTGAACCTTCCTCTTTCGAATGAGACCTCACCCAGCCCAAAATTCGATCATATAAGGACAAACAACGTCAGGGCGCAAACCCATGTTTCGGGCCAGATTATGTCGGTATACAGAGCGCTGCATTACCCGTGTCTACCCCCTTAATGCAGTGCTCTGGTGAAGAGCATCGTAATACGTAGCTAATATTCTAGGCCCTAGAATCTACGATATTGTCAATGTGCAATTGAAACGCACGCCACTTCACACTATCGTTTCTTAGCATTCATACGGCGTGATTTTCTAGCTAGAGTCGTTAAACGCGATGCTCGCCAACAATCATGTTTCTCGCTGAATTTCGTGGGCTTCGACGCTCGAAACCAGCGGGACTATACAATGTTGCACGCTAAGCAGTGACGAATCTGAAGATCTGCAATTTCTAATCAGATCTTTGCAAAAGTGACGTCATTCGATTCCGTACAATTTTTTATATAATGTTTGTTCATAACTGCTTTCTGCATAGGACGTGTAATAAGTGTATTTCATGTTCTGTTTCGGTGCTTTGCTAGTAAAAAAAATGTCTAACCTAACAAACTTCATTTTCTGGGGACATCCCCTCATCTATTTACCCTTTTCAGTTATAATTCCTTACTGCTAACGTAGAATATTGTAGCATAAGCACATTTCAAGTAATTAAAATGTACAATGAATTTTCTACGTTTGTAGTACTAGCCGACTTTGCGTTTAAATTTTTATAAGTACAACGCAACAGCTGAGAGCAACAGCTCTTTCCTTATTCAGAATAGAATACGGAAATAGCAAACAGCTCCCTCTCGCGTTTACCGGGCAATCGTCGATCTGTCGGTATTACCATTTCTGTGCTGAAAAAACCTGCTGTAATACCGACCGGCCAAATCGGCCAAACCACGTGACGTGTCTACCCCCTTAACACAACACATTACATATATTTTCAGATCAATATCATATGATTACATTTAGTAAATGCTTAGATGTGTGGAAGATAAGTTTAGATTCAGACAAAATTGCAAATCTACCTGAATGCATTAGAAACTGTTTAAATTTGACTGATGTTCCTGACTATATTAATGAAAATATCAAAAACGCTTCAAAATTTGTTTATATGAAATTAAAAAGAAGTTTATTGAGTCAAATAGAATGTACGATAGGTTGAATGAAGAACATAGAGAATGGATTAACAAGAAAATATCAATTGACAAATCTGTAACAGACTTTTTTTGATAACATTCAATCGGGACCAAGTAGACAAAGTTGATTAAATGTGGGAAGACCACTTAAACCATTTACAGATTTAAATGAAAAATACAAAAAACGTAAAGCGAAAGTTTTGTTTGAAAATCGAACTTCTGAAGAAATTAAGTATGCTGCAAGTATGTTAGACGAACCACAGGATAACAGTTCTAATCAAAACTTTTCACTTATTGAAACCTTAGCTATGTATTTGGATATGAAACTTTCTGTTAGTGGCTATAAAATTATGTGCCGAAAGGTAAATTCAAAACATCCGAAAACATTTCCATGCTATGACCATCTTTTGAGATTTAAAAAGTCACTTCAACTACAGTCTGATATTACTGAAACTAGTGCGGAAATTAATTTACAAGAACTTCTGGATTGTACTTCCCGATCAATATTACAAATTGTATCGAATAATAGTGTTACGTCCTGAAGGGACTTTTGTAAATCACCCCGAGCGGTTGGAATGATTTACCGGGTTCGCTGCTCTATCAAGGTGCTAAAGCACGCCTTGACTATACTTACCAAGGAAAGGGAGGATAACAAGGGATTGAATATATCGGTACAATAGGTTTAAAGGGAAATCCAAGATGTAAAGTATATTGTTACATAAATCAGTTAATCATACCTAAAGACGGCGCTCCGTCTCGGCTGTCGCTCGCCGGTTCTCGCTGACTTCGCATGACACGCTTGCCGTCGGTTATTCGCACGCTCGAGGTGTCGGTTGACCGAGCGTAGGTCGCGGTCGCTCGCTGTGCTCTATCGTAGCACACGGAAGTCGGTCACGTCGCTGTTCGCGGTCTCTAATCGTCGGTTCTACGCGTTCCTACGTCGATCACGATTGACGCGCAAGGGCTCTCCCGGCCAGGCCGTTCACGGTGCGTCGGATGGACTTACCCTTTCACGAATTACTATCGGCCGTTCGTATTTCGCGGACTTGACGCGGAGACGCGGTCGCGGTATCTAGACGGCTCTCTGGCTCGTCGTGACTTCCTATCTCGAGCTCCCGAATTAGACTGAATTCCCGAAGTACCGCGATCGAGGTTCAAGCTTCGCACTCCCTATCTCGAGAACGGGAGAAATCGCCCCGTCAGGCGCTATCCTTCGCAACTTCCATTGCTCCATCCTCTGGAATCTAGGGCCCGGACCATCGGTGGTCACGTTGTGCTCACGCCGACGGATTCCGCGTTCGCCGACCTACTAACCCGCGTGTTGCGATTCCGCTGAATCGCTGATGGCGAAATGGAAGGCGACGCGGGGACAGCAAGCGCGGAATGGACCTGAAGGGCCCATGTAACAATAGTTTTAAAAACCTTACGCTTCTAGTAAAATGTGGTTTTGACGGAAGTTCGGGTCATAGTAGATATAAACAAAAATTTGAATGTTCTTCTTCAACCGACAAATTCATGTTCTTGTCCGCTATGGTACCTATTCATATGACTGCTAATAATACAAATAATACTGTATATGTATGGAAAAACGCGTGCCCATCTTCCACATTACTATGTAGACCAATTAAATTTATAGTAGCTAAGGAATCTCCAGATTTAGTAAAAGAGGAATACAACAAGCTTATAGAATCGATCTCGAACTTACATCCTTTTCGATTTTTACAAAATGAAGCTTTAATAATTGTCTCATATGACGTCAAATTTACTATGATAGACGGCAGCATATGTAATGTCTTGTCAGAAACAAGTTCTGCGCAAGTGTGTTATATATGTGGCGCCACTCCCAAACAAATGAATAAAGTAACCATTTGTAATAGATTACCTAACGAAGACATGTACAAATAAGGTATCTCTTCCTTGCATCTCTGGATTAGATGCTTTGAAGATTTACTTCATATTACTTACCGATTGAAGTTTAAGACATGGCAAGTAAGAGGCGAAGCTAATAAGCGCCTTTTTGCGGAAACTAAAGCAAATGTACAAAAGGGATTTAAAGAAGAGATGGGACTCTTAATTGATATTCCAACATCTGGATTTGGGACGACTAATGACGGAAACACATGCCGCAAATTTTTCAAAAACCCTCAAATGACTTCAACAATAACAGGAATAAATGAAGACTTAATATGCAAAATTGGATTAATTTTAAGAGTAGTTTCAAGTGGGTTAAAAATAAATATTACTACATGGAAACAATTAACAGAACAGGCAAAATTATTATATTTATCGAACTATGGCTGGTATTATATGCCAGTCAGTATGCACAAATTACTAATTCACGGGAGTGATATTATATCACACCATCAAATTCCAATAGGGCAACTGTCAGAAGTGGCTTTAGAAGCTACACATTAAAATATAAGATATATTAAAGAACACTATACCAGAAAATCATCCAGAAAGAATACCAATGAAGACTTGATTAATTTCCTTATTATAAGTTTAGATCCCGTGGTCCCACTACACAGAAAAAAATCCTCCAAGGTAAAAAGGAAAGATTTTGCCGAAATTATGCACTATGTGATAAGAAATGAATGTACTGAGGAATCATCTCTTAATTTTGACGAAGAATCCTCGGAAGCAAGTTTATCGACACTTTCAGAATCCGAAGCTGAATGAACCAAGGTAAGTGCGGGTGTTCGTGAGACAGATGGGTTGAGTGAGCTCTGTATATATCGTTTTAAACCTTTTATATTTTATTACTTCTACTTAATAGCGCGTAAGAAATATGTATCATTACATTGTTTGTATTTGGGCGCTCTCGCGTGACCAATCGGTGATCGGCCCGGTCTCGCTCTCGTTCCCGTGGTTTGGGTGGACCGAGTAGCTCGGGCCGCGGGCGCGGTGGAGAGGGGCGGGGTCGGTCCCCTCCCGGTTTTTCGCGAGATAACGCGTAACGCTGTCTTGTCCGCGTACCGCTATCGTAAGCACGCGTTTGCTGCTTCGTTTGTCTTTCGCGAGTGAGTGTGTTTGGCCTCGGGCTTCGAGCCTTTTCTCTCTAACTCGCGACTAGATTAAGTGGTTTTAAATTGCTCGAGACGGGTTGGTCTCGATCTACGTCGATCAGAGGATCGGCAATAGAGCAACCTTATCACACCACGCTTGCTCCGAATTTCACTTTGATCCACCATTACGATCCTACAATTGTTTCGAGCGTGATTAAGTATTTCAAAACGGAAATCGATTTCGCTCAGTTTCTGGTCCTTCGAGCCGGATCTGTGTGGGTGTGTGTCCGGATCTCTTTGGATGCTCCGGATTAAATCGGAGTCTTACCGGTACGTGTTCGCGGGAGTGTGCTTCGCGAACCTTCTAGAAGCTTCCACGGTACGTGTTCGCGGGAGAGTGCTTCGCGAACCTTCTAGAAGCTTCCACGGTACGTGTTCGCGGGAGTGTGCTTCGCGAACCTTCTAGACGCTTCCACGGTACGTGTTCGCGGGAGTGTGCTTCGCGAACCTTCTGGAAGCTTCCACGGTACGTGTTCGCGGGAGTGTGCTTCGCGAACCTTCTAGAACCTTCGACGGTACGGGTAGCAAGTGCACAGCGAAGTGCTCCACGCGTTACCGCTTCTTCTCTGCGACTTCCGTTCGGTGCTTCGGGAAAAGTGAGCTGATACTGTGCTACCTCGCGACGCTGTTCGTGTGGGTCCCGTGTGTGCTCCGAATTGCTTTCCGTCGTACAAGCGTGCACGCGTTCGCTTCAGGGTGAAAGATGGAGTCCGCGCTGGATGATCTCCTTCTCGTGCAAGCCGAAATCGCCGGACGTATTGAACGGTTTCTGATTAACTTACGCAAGATGGGGAGAAACAATATAACTCTTTCGGTGTTGGAAGCCCGAAGGGAGCTTTTGGAAGACTATTGGAAGACCTTTATGTTGGGTCATCGCAGTGTGATTCGCGCCCCGGAGGCTTCCGCGAGTGACTACGTTAAGGACGATCGGTTCGCGGACGTTGAGGAGGTTTATCTACAACATTCGGCCACGTTGAGAGACATGCAACGCGAGTTGGAACCGAACTCTGCACGGGCGTCCACGGGTGATTCCACTTCTGGACGTGCGGACGAACACGATTCCGCCCTTCCGAAGCTATCACTACCGACTTTCTCAGGAGATCTCTTGGCGTGGGAGAGCTTTCGTGATCGCTTCAGGTCGTTGATTCACGATTCTACCCGAATTTCCAAAGTCAGGAAGCTGGAGTATTTAAAGTCGGCCCTGAGTGAAAGTGAGGCAGCGACGATGTTGGAGCGCACCAACATCACCGCGGCGAACTACGACGGCGCTTGGAGCAGTCTACAAAAAAGGTACGAAAATCAACGTATTCTCTCTGCCGAGCGCATGAGGAGCCTTGTGAATTGTGCTCCGGTGACTAAGGCGTGCCCTACCGAGATCAAACGCCTGCTCGATGAGTTTCGTCAGGCGATCGTGTCCTTTACGTCTTTGAAACGACCTGTAGCGGAATGGGATGAATGGTTCGTCTTTCTTTTCACTGAAAAATTGGACTCCACGTCCCGCCTCGACTGGGAAATCACTCTTACCGACCGCACGACGTGCCCTAAATTTTCGGATATCGAGGATTTCTTCGAGAATCGGGTACACGCCCTCTACGCTGCGCACAATCAGGAGCCAGCTCCGCTCTCGAAGCAACGTGGCGCAAAAGGGAGAACGAAGACGTCCGACCGTTCTAGGACCGCGTTACCGGTGAAAACTGAAGCCCAATCTAAGAAAGGCAAACCAAAACGTCAATGCCCGCTGTGTCAGGGCACTCACCACTTGAATTATTGTCCGAAATTTAAGGGGATGAGCGCCGCCGATCGCAAGGCTCAGGCGGTTAAGGTAGGCGTTTGTTTATCTTGTCTGAACCTTGGACATGTTGTATCAGCTTGTCCTTCTGCGTTTCGATGCCTGGTGTGCGAATCGAAGCACCACACTTTACTGCACGACGCTTACGTGCCTTCCGAGGTCAAGAAGGACATCAACAACGATGTTCATCCAGAATCCATGTCCAAGGCTGTGGTGAATTCAATTTGTGCCAAACGTTTGGTGCTCTTGGCGACGGCCCGTGTCCGTCTCTGGACTCCGAACGGAGAATTTATCTCCGTCCGAGCGGTGCTTGATCAGGGCGCCGATGCTTCCTTCGTGAGCGAATGGGTGGCTCAAACAATTCGTCTGAAGAGGAGGGCTACGCATGTTACCCTTGCTGGCTTCCAGGGTCGCGATGTCGGGGTAGCCAAGCACGAGGTCGAGTTGATCGTAACAGCTGACTTCGACTCTTCTTTTAGACACTCATTTCATGCATTGGTGACGCGAGCAGTGATGCCTCCGACCCCTTCTCGCCTGGCTCCAGCGACTGTCTGGCCTCACATAAGGGATCTGCACCTTGCCGATGAGGAGTTCTACTCGCCGTCCCAGGTTGATCTTCTACTTGGCGCTGATGTCTGCTGCGCACTGTTCGGAGAGACGCGCTAAGGGCCAGCTGGGACTCCTGCTGCGACGCATACACCATTTGGCTGGGTTCTTTTCGGCCCGGTTGCTCAGTCAGCTGCTGCCAGTCCTGCATCGCGCCGTGTGTTCCACACGCGCATCCAGGACACCTTATCCGTTGAGCTTCAACGTTTCTGGGAGGTGGAGGAGATTTCGTAGCCAACGCCTGTGAGCCCTGAGGATGACTGGTGCGAGGAGAACTTCGTGGCCACTCATCAGCGAGACAAGACCGGGCGATACATCGTCCGTCTACCTTTCCTTCGGAACTGTCAGAGCACACTCGGCTCATCCAGGCCAGCCGCGTTGAGAACGCTGCTCAACAACGAGCGCCGTCAACAGAAGGACCTTCGGCTTCGTAGTCACTACGTGGAATTCATGGAGGAGTACCACCGTCTTGGACACATGGAACTTGTGCCAGAGGGATCGAGAGCGGCCACTCAGCTCTACTATCTTCCCCACCATGCGGTGTGGAAGGGTGATGGGGAGAACATTAAAATCCGCGTTGTGTTTAACGCCTCTTGCTCCTCTTCCTCAGGAGTCTCTCTAAACGACCTGCTGACACCCGGTCCGAAGCTTCAAACCACGCTGTGGAGCGTGCTGTCGAGGTGGAGGCTCTTTCGAATCGCGTTCTCCACGGACATCGTCAAGATGTTCAGGCAAATCTTGGTACATCCGTCGGATCGAGACTGGCAGCGTATCCTGTGGCGTTCGGATCCCAGTCACTCGTTAGACACGCATCGATTGACTACCGTGACGTACTTGGCTCCAAGGGTGCTACGACAACTCGCTCTGGATGAAGGCGAGCGTTTCCCGCTTGGCACGCAGGTCCTTTTACATCAATCTTACGTGGACGACCTTTTGGCTGGTGGCCACGATTTGGAAAGTGCGAAGGCAGTTCAACAGCAACTCATCGAGATCTTGAAGGCTGGGGGCTTCAGCCTCAGCAAGTGGGCCAGCAGCCACCCTGCCTTGAACCCGCACAAATCAGAGAGGACGAAGCTATTCCAGGAACCGGACACGCATGGGGCGTTGGGTCTCGTATGGTCTCCAGCCTCGGACACCCTGTCCATTAAAGGACCGGTCCTGCTCCAGGTCCAGTCGGATTATTGCTGGACCAAGAGGAAAGTACTGTCGGAGTTGGCGCGCCTCTTCGACCCCATGTGCTGGTAAGGGGTAAGATTTTAATGCAGGATCTCTGGCTCTGTGGTGTGGCCTGGGATGAACCAATTCCCCCGACATTGGTCTGCTCGTGGAGCTTGTTCCGGGAGAATTTGCGAGGTCTCGGGGAGATCAAGGTTCCCCGTTGGATATCCTACGTTCCAAATGAGGTCCAGGTCGAATTTCACGGGTTCTGCGATGCCTCTGAAAGGGCTTACTGTGCTACTGTCTTTCTCAGAGTCCATTTTTTTAACCAAACTCAGACTTCTTCGAATCTTCTGGTCGCCAGAACCAAGGTCGCGCCGGTTAAGGTTATAAGTGTGCCGCGTCTTGAACTGTGTGGTGCAATTCTTCTTGCTAGACTACTGACTCAAACGCAACAGGAATTGGCTCTTCAAGGTGCCAGAGCATTCGTCTGGACCGACTCTTCGGTCGTGATAGCCTGGACCCGATCACACGCGTCCCGCTGGAAACCATTTGTGGCTCATCGAGTGGCGGAAATTCAGCGCCTCTTACCTGACATTCCCTGGCGTCATGTTCGCTCTTCGGACAACCCTGCCGATCTGGCGACTAGAGGGATGGATCTTCCCACTTTCAAGGAACTTTCGCTTTGGTGGCGAGGCCCTCCGTGGCTAATTTGCTGTCCATCGGAGTGGCCTGAGGCTAAACTGGATTTGAAGCAGGTCGAGGCTCCTGAGCAGAGAAGCACGGTGCTTGTCAGCACTGTGCACGAAAAACGAGAAATTGAGCTGTTAGCCCGGTTCTCCACTTTCTCTCGACTTCGTCGAATCATTACCCTGGTTCGACGTTTTATCTTTAATTTAAGGAACACTGGTCAAAGACGATTGGGGTTTCTTACCTTGGTCGAACTGTCAGAGACGCGGTTCCTTTTGTGTCGTCTAAGCCAATTGGAGACGTATTCTGATGAACTAGAGGATCTTCGCAAGGGGAGGCCAATAAAACTAGCCTCTCCCTTATCGCCTCTTCGGGTCTTCCTTGATGAACAAGGGCTCATCCGAGTCGGTGGCAGACTCCGACACGCTGCGGTGCCATCGGACTACAAGCACCCGATTCTCATAAGTCGACGCTCCTCGTTGGCACGACCTCTCGTAACTGACGCACATCTGGCTACCTTGCATGGTGGTTTTACCTTAACACGCTGTTATTTGTTACAAGGTTATTGAATTCCTAAAGGTCGTACCTTGATCAAGGAGGTGGTTCGACATTGCATACGATGCTTACGATTTCGTGGAGCCACTGGGATTCAGCAGATGGGAGACTTGCCAGCCGCTAGGCTGCGACCTTCCAGGCCATTCCAGAGAAGTGGTGTTGACTATGCAGGACCACTTATGTTGCGCACCTCTAAAGGAAGGGGACATAAGGCTTATAAGGGCTATGTCGCCGTGTTCGTGTGCCTTTGCACCAAGGCAATCCATCTGGAAGTAGTCTCGGACTTGACTACTACTACCTTTATCGCTGCCTTCCGCAGGTTTGTCTCTCGCCGTGGTCACTGTGCTGAAATGCTCAGCGATAACTCAACCACGTTTCGAGGAGCCGATGGGGAGTTGAAGAAGCTCTTCAAAGCGGCGTCCAACTTCTTCAGCGAAGTCGCTGAGGTTCTGGCGATGGATGGCACGAGATGGTCTTTCATACCCCCTTATTCGCCTCACTTTGGAGGCCTATGGGAGGCCGCAGTGAAGTCGGCCAAGTACCACCTGCGTAGAGTTATGGGAGATCATACTCTGACGTTTGAGGAACTGTCAACGCTGCTGTGTCAAATTGAGGCTTGCCTCAATTCAAGGCCGCTTACTCCACTATCTGATGATCCATCAGATCTGTCTTCACTGACTCCGGGTCATTTTCTGGTTGGCGAGCCTTTGGTGGCCGTCCCAGAAACAGATTCCACGGACCTGTCAGTCCACGGGTTACCCCGGTGGAAACTGGTATCTAATTTACGCGATCATTTTTGGCGTAGGTGGGTCCAGGAGTATCTCCATCAGTTGCAGCAGCTCCCGAAATGGAGAAGGCGTCAGTTGGACTGGAAAGTCGGAGACCTTGTGTTGATTAAGGATGAACTCTTACCGCCCACTAAGTGGCCCTTGGCCAGAATCTTGGAGGTTCATCCAGGGAAGGACGGACTGGTTCGAGTCGTGAAGATTCGCTCCCTCCACAAAACTGCCGTTCGCTCCATCGGGACGCTGTGTCCATTGCCTGTGTGGACACCGGAACTTTCCACCAGACCCACGTCTACTCAACCCACTTCACTACTTGACACACCGTAGTGTCAACAAGCGTCGACCGTTACGGCGGGCGGTGTGCCCATCGTCGGATCTCAACTCACCGTGTTCGCCGATCGATAAGTTTGCGCCCCCTGTTTTGACCATGGCCCATGGGATTGCTGGGATCGAACGGCTGTGTATCGATTCTTTGCGTTTTTCGAGAGATGCTCGATAGCGACTAACGTCACTTATTGTATTCGGTTTTACTTCGTCGTCGTACCCTCAGACGAGGCGGGCGGTATGTTCGTGAGACAGATGGGTTGAGTGAGCTCTGTATATATCGTTTTAAACCTTTTATATTTTATTACTTCTACTTAATAGCGCGTAAGAAATATGTATCATTACATTGTTTGTATTTGGGCGCTCTCGCGTGACCAATCGGTGATCGGCCCGGTCTCGCTCTCGTTCCCGTGGTTTGGGTGGACCGAGTAGCTCGGGCCGCGGGCGCGGTGGAGAGGGGCGGGGTCGGTCCCCTCCCGGTTTTTCGCGAGATAACGCGTAACGCTGTCTTGTCCGCGTACCGCTATCGTAAGCACGCGTTTGCTGCTTCGTTTGTCTTTCGCGAGTGAGTGTGTTTGGCCTCGGGCTTCGAGCCTTTTCTCTCTAACTCGCGACTAGATTAAGTGGTTTTAAATTGCTCGAGACGGGTTGGTCTCGATCTACGTCGATCAGAGGATCGGCAATAGAGCAACCTTATCACACCACGCTTGCTCCGAATTTCACTTTGATCCACCATTACGATCCTACAATTGTTTCGAGCGTGATTAAGTATTTCAAAACGGAAATCCATTTCGCTCAGCGGGTAATAAGGCCTTCTTGAGGATCCATCTTTTTTTTTTTAAAAATTATACACACTTTTGAAAACTCTTTTTTTTATAGAAATCTATGAACATTATAATATAAACTATAATATTTTGTATAATATATAATAAAAGCAATATTACCTGATGGGCCTTATTACCCGCACTTACCTTACATGCATTGAAAAAAAATTTAAAGAACTTATAACATCAAAGATGTATAAAAATAGTCCTTTTATAAATAAATATGATATTTATTTTCAAAAATTTTACTCCAGAGAGAAGTTATTAATTTTTGTCCAATTCCCTATACCCATCGAACACTGTGCGTCAGTGCACTGTCGCTTTCGAGACTGGAGTCAACGTTTTATCAAGGTCTATCGGTTTTTCACCTTTTGTTAATTACAAAATCTCTTAGTTTCTAAGAGCCAATCGCAAATTTGCCTACTAATTAGCTAAATTCCTATTCGTTGATACATTTCCTCTCGGTTATCGATTTTTACAAAAAACAAGCGTTTTACAACATTGCGCTGAATTTACACCAGGGGGCTACCACTCTCATATACGTGTGGGGAATGAGCTGCCCTCTCCATGCGTACTGTGCAGGAGTGGGGATCAGGCGAGCTCGTGCGTGCGTCGCCATGCAGGCTCGCCCCAGTCCGTTCTGACTAGCCTTTGGAGACGTGTACTGCCAGCACGTTCTCTGTAGCTTGATCACCACGTGGTCCGTGGTACGTTCGGTCGTATAACTGCGACACTGCCAGTTGTGTTGGCTTGCGCCCGTTGGGTACTGTTTTATCATCCAGCGTACGAACGAAGCTGTTTGGTTGGTTTATCGCGTGCATACTAGTGTCCGCACGCGACATCAATAAAACCCCTTTGGTTACACCAAACGTGCATCTTCTGTTCGTCTCTATCACCCTGAGTACGTGTGCGGCTGTAGGTCCGCAAGGGAGTGGAAGGTCTTAACCCTCTCTACATTTACCACCACAGGTAAACCTACATACGATTTTGGGACAGTGTTTCAACTGCCACCTAGGCGGTTCCAATTTTTTCGAACTAAAATTCAATATGGCCGTGGTCACGTGTTCATGATTCATCTGTACTGTCTACGCCATTGATGGCGTGCATGGCATTTGTCAATTGTTGATTGATGCGAGCTAGTACCGTACGAAACCCAAACAATCCTATCAACAATCCTATATCGAAAAATAAGGTTTATAAAATCAGTTTGACAGTAACAGGTATGTATACAGTTGAATATATATTTTTAATGTAGTATATGTCGTGACATATGTCGTGGCGTAGCTCTATAAAAAACATAATTTAAAAAGATATTCTACATATTCTACATTAAAAATATATATTCAACTATATACATACCTGTTACTGTCAAACTGATTTAATAAAACTTATTTTTCAATAGGATTGTTTGGGTTTCGTACGGTACTAGCTCGCATCAATCAACAATTGACAAATGCCATGCACGCCATCAATGGCGTAGACAGTACAGATGAATCATGAACACGTGACCACGGCCATATTGAATTTTAGTTCGAAAAAATTGGAACCGCCTAGGTGGCAGTTGAAACACTGTCCCAAAATCGTATGTAGGTTTACCTGTGGTGGTAAATGTAGAGAGGGTTAAGACCTTCCACTCCCTTGCGGACCTACAGCCGCACACGTACTCAGGGTGATAGAGACGAACAGAAGATGCACGTTTGGTGTAACCAAAGGGGTTTTATTGATGTCGCGTGCGGACACTAGTATGCACGCGATAAACCAACCAAACAGCCTCGTTCGTACGCTGGATGATAAAACAGTACCCAACGGGCGCAAGCCAACACAACTGGCAGTGTCGCAGTTATACGACCGAACGTACCACGGACCACGTGGTGATCAAGCTACAGAGAACGTGCTGGCAGTACACGTCTCCAAAGGCTAGTCAGAACGGACTGGGGCGAGCCTGCATGGCGACGCACGCACGAGCTCGCCTGATCCCCACTCCTGCACAGTACGCATGGAGAGGGCAGCTCATTCCCCACACGTATATGAGAGTGGTAGCCCCCTGGTGTAAATTCAGCGCAATGTTGTAAAACGCTTGTTTTTTGTAAAAATCGATAACCGAGAGGAAATGTATCAACGAATAGGAATTTAGCTAATTAGTAGGCAAATTTGCGATTGGCTCTTAGAAACTAAGAGATTTTGTAATTAACAAAAGGTGAAAAACCGATAGACCTTGATAAAACGTTGACTCCAGTCTCGAAAGCGACAGTGCACTGACGCACAGTGTTCGATGGGTATAGGGAATTGGACAAAAATTAATAACTTCTCTCTGGAGTAAAATTTTTGAAAATAAATATCATATTTATTTATAAAAGGACTATTTTTATACATCTTTGATGTTATAAGTTCTTTAAATTTTTTTTCAATGCATGTAAGGTAAGTGCGGGTAATAAGGCCCATCAGGTAATATTGCTTTTATTATATATTATACAAAATATTATAGTTTATATTATAATGTTCATAGATTTCTATAAAAAAAAGAGTTTTCAAAAGTGTGTATAATTTTTTAAAAAAAAAAGATGGATCCTCAAGAAGGCCTTATTACCCGCTGAGCGAAATGGATTTCCGTTTTGAAATACTTAATCACGCTCGAAACAATTGTAGGATCGTAATGGTGGATCAAAGTGAAATTCGGAGCAAGCGTGGTGTGATAAGGTTGCTCTATTGCCGATCCTCTGATCGACGTAGATCGAGACCAACCCGTCTCGAGCAATTTAAAACCACTTAATCTAGTCGCGAGTTAGAGAGAAAAGGCTCGAAGCCCGAGGCCAAACACACTCACTCGCGAAAGACAAACGAAGCAGCAAACGCGTGCTTACGATAGCGGTACGCGGACAAGACAGCGTTACGCGTTATCTCGCGAAAAACCGGGAGGGGACCGACCCCGCCCCTCTCCACCGCGCCCGCGGCCCGAGCTACTCGGTCCACCCAAACCACGGGAACGAGAGCGAGACCGGGCCGATCACCGATTGGTCACGCGAGAGCGCCCAAATACAAACAATGTAATGATACATATTTCTTACGCGCTATTAAGTTGAAGTAATAAAATATAAAAGGTTTAAAACGATATATACAGAGCTCACTCAACCCATCTGTCTCACGAACATACCGCCCGCCTCGTCTGAGGGTACGACGACGAAGTAAAACCGAATACAATAAGTGACGTTAGTCGCTATCGAGCATCTCTCGAAAAACGCAAAGAATCGATACACAGCCGTTCGATCCCAGCAATCCCATGGGCCATGGTCAAAACAGGGGGCGCAAACTTATCGATCGGCGAACACGGTGAGTTGAGATCCGACGATGGGCACACCGCCCGCCGTAACGGTCGACGCTTGTTGACACTACGGTGTGTCAAGTAGTGAAGTGGGTTGAGTAGACGTGGGTCTGGTGGAAAGTTCCGGTGTCCACACAGGCAATGGACACAGCGTCCCGATGGAGCGAACGGCAGTTTTGTGGAGGGAGCGAATCTTCACGACTCGAACCAGTCCGTCCTTCCCTGGATGAACCTCCAAGATTCTGGCCAAGGGCCACTTAGTGGGCGGTAAGAGTTCATCCTTAATCAACACAAGGTCTCCGACTTTCCAGTCCAACTGACGCCTTCTCCATTTCGGGAGCTGCTGCAACTGATGGAGATACTCCTGGACCCACCTACGCCAAAAATGATCGCGTAAATTAGATACCAGTTTCCACCGGGGTAACCCGTGGACTGACAGGTCCGTGGAATCTGTTTCTGGGACGGCCACCAAAGGCTCGCCAACCAGAAAATGACCCGGAGTCAGTGAAGACAGATCTGATGGATCATCAGATAGTGGAGTAAGCGGCCTTGAATTGAGGCAAGCCTCAATTTGACACAGCAGCGTTGACAGTTCCTCAAACGTCAGAGTATGATCTCCCATAACTCTACGCAGGTGGTACTTGGCCGACTTCACTGCGGCCTCCCATAGGCCTCCAAAGTGAGGCGAATAAGGGGGTATGAAAGACCATCTCGTGCCATCCATCGCCAGAACCTCAGCGACTTCGCTGAAGAAGTTGGACGCCGCTTTGAAGAGCTTCTTCAACTCCCCATCGGCTCCTCGAAACGTGGTTGAGTTATCGCTGAGCATTTCAGCACAGTGACCACGGCGAGAGACAAACCTGCGGAAGGCAGCGATAAAGGTAGTAGTAGTCAAGTCCGAGACTACTTCCAGATGGATTGCCTTGGTGCAAAGGCACACGAACACGGCGACATAGCCCTTATAAGCCTTATGTCCCCTTCCTTTAGAGGTGCGCAACATAAGTGGTCCTGCATAGTCAACACCACTTCTCTGGAATGGCCTGGAAGGTCGCAGCCTAGCGGCTGGCAAGTCTCCCATCTGCTGAATCCCAGTGGCTCCACGAAATCGTAAGCATCGTATGCAATGTCGAACCACCTCCTTGATCAAGGTACGACCTTTAGGAATTCAATAACCTTGTAACAAATAACAGCGTGTTAAGGTAAAACCACCATGCAAGGTAGCCAGATGTGCGTCAGTTACGAGAGGTCGTGCCAACGAGGAGCGTCGACTTATGAGAATCGGGTGCTTGTAGTCCGATGGCACCGCAGCGTGTCGGAGTCTGCCACCGACTCGGATGAGCCCTTGTTCATCAAGGAAGACCCGAAGAGGCGATAAGGGAGAGGCTAGTTTTATTGGCCTCCCCTTGCGAAGATCCTCTAGTTCATCAGAATACGTCTCCAATTGGCTTAGACGACACAAAAGGAACCGCGTCTCTGACAGTTCGACCAAGGTAAGAAACCCCAATCGTCTTTGACCAGTGTTCCTTAAATTAAAGATAAAACGTCGAACCAGGGTAATGATTCGACGAAGTCGAGAGAAAGTGGAGAACCGGGCTAACAGCTCAATTTCTCGTTTTTCGTGCACAGTGCTGACAAGCACCGTGCTTCTCTGCTCAGGAGCCTCGACCTGCTTCAAATCCAGTTTAGCCTCAGGCCACTCCGATGGACAGCAAATTAGCCACGGAGGGCCTCGCCACCAAAGCGAAAGTTCCTTGAAAGTGGGAAGATCCATCCCTCTAGTCGCCAGATCGGCAGGGTTGTCCGAAGAGCGAACATGACGCCAGGGAATGTCAGGTAAGAGGCGCTGAATTTCCGCCACTCGATGAGCCACAAATGGTTTCCAGCGGGACGCGTGTGATCGGGTCCAGGCTATCACGACCGAAGAGTCGGTCCAGACGAATGCTCTGGCACCTTGAAGAGCCAATTCCTGTTGCGTTTGAGTCAGTAGTCTAGCAAGAAGAATTGCACCACACAGTTCAAGACGCGGCACACTTATAACCTTAACCGGCGCGACCTTGGTTCTGGCGACCAGAAGATTCGAAGAAGTCTGAGTTTGGTTAAAAAAATGGACTCTGAGAAAGACAGTAGCACAGTAAGCCCTTTCAGAGGCATCGCAGAACCCGTGAAATTCGACCTGGACCTCATTTGGAACGTAGGATATCCAACGGGGAACCTTGATCTCCCCGAGACCTCGCAAATTCTCCCGGAACAAGCTCCGCGAGCAGACCAATGTCGGGGGAATTGGTTCATCCCAGGCCACACCACAGAGCCAGAGATCCTGCATTAAAATCTTACCCCTTACCAGCACATGGGGTCGAAGAGGCGCGCCAACTCCGACAGTACTTTCCTCTTGGTCCAGCAATAATCCGACTGGACCTGGAGCAGGACCGGTCCTTTAATGGACAGGGTGTCCGAGGCTGGAGACCATACGAGACCCAACGCCCCATGCGTGTCCGGTTCCTGGAATAGCTTCGTCCTCTCTGATTTGTGCGGGTTCAAGGCAGGGTGGCTGCTGGCCCACTTGCTGAGGCTGAAGCCCCCAGCCTTCAAGATCTCGATGAGTTGCTGTTGAACTGCCTTCGCACTTTCCAAATCGTGGCCACCAGCCAAAAGGTCGTCCACGTAAGATTGATGTAAAAGGACCTGCGCGCCAAGCGGGAAACGCTCGCCTTCATCCAGAGCGAGTTGTCGTAGCACCCTTGGAGCCAAGTACGTCACGGTAGTCAATCGATGCGTGTCTAACGAGTGACTGGGATCCGAACGCCACAGGATACGCTGCCAGTCTCGATCCGACGGATGTACCAAGATTTGCCTGAACATCTTGACGATGTCCGTGGAGAACGCGATTCGAAAGAGCCTCCACCTCGACAGCACGCTCCACAGCGTGGTTTGAAGCTTCGGACCGGGTGTCAGCAGGTCGTTTAGAGAGACTCCTGAGGAAGAGGAGCAAGAGGCGTTAAACACAACGCGGATTTTAATGTTCTCCCCATCACCCTTCCACACCGCATGGTGGGGAAGATAGTAGAGCTGAGTGGCCGCTCTCGATCCCTCTGGCACAAGTTCCATGTGTCCAAGACGGTGGTACTCCTCCATGAATTCCACGTAGTGACTACGAAGCCGAAGGTCCTTCTGTTGACGGCGCTCGTTGTTGAGCAGCGTTCTCAACGCGGCTGGCCTGGATGAGCCGAGTGTGCTCTGACAGTTCCGAAGGAAAGGTAGACGGACGATGTATCGCCCGGTCTTGTCTCGCTGATGAGTGGCCACGAAGTTCTCCTCGCACCAGTCATCCTCAGGGCTCACAGGCGTTGGCTACGAAATCTCCTCCACCTCCCAGAAACGTTGAAGCTCAACGGATAAGGTGTCCTGGATGCGCGTGTGGAACACACGGCGCGATGCAGGACTGGCAGCAGCTGACTGAGCAACCGGGCCGAAAAGAACCCAGCCAAATGGTGTATGCGTCGCAGCAGGAGTCCCAGCTGGCCCTTAGCGCGTCTCTCCGAACAGTGCGCAGCAGACATCAGCGCCAAGTAGAAGATCAACCTGGGACGGCGAGTAGAACTCCTCATCGGCAAGGTGCAGATCCCTTATGTGAGGCCAGACAGTCGCTGGAGCCAGGCGAGAAGGGGTCGGAGGTATCACTGCTCGCGTCACCAATGCATGAAATGAGTGTCTAAAAGAAGAGTCGAAGTCAGCTGTTACGATCAACTCGACCTCGTGCTTGGCTACCCCGACATCGCGACCCTGGAAGCCAGCAAGGGTAACATGCGTAGCCCTCCTCTTCAGACGAATTGTTTGAGCCACCCATTCGCTCACGAAGGAAGCATCGGCGCCCTGATCAAGCACCGCTCGGACGGAGATAAATTCTCCGTTCGGAGTCCAGAGACGGACACGGGCCGTCGCCAAGAGCACCAAACGTTTGGCACAAATTGAATTCACCACAGCCTTGGACATGGATTCTGGATGAACATCGTTGTTGATGTCCTTCTTGACCTCGGAAGGCACGTAAGCGTCGTGCAGTAAAGTGTGGTGCTTCGATTCGCACACCAGGCATCGAAACGCAGAAGGACAAGCTGATACAACATGTCCAAGGTTCAGTCAAGATAAACAAACGCCTACCTTAACCGCCTGAGCCTTGCGATCGGCGGCGCTCATCCCCTTAAATTTCGGACAATAATTCAAGTGGTGAGTGCCCTGACACAGCGGGCATTGACGTTTTGGTTTGCCTTTCTTAGATTGGGCTTCAGTTTTCACCGGTAACGCGGTCCTAGAACGGTCGGACGTCTTCGTTCTCCCTTTTGCGCCACGTTGCTTCGAGAGCGGAGCTGGCTCCTGATTGTGCGCAGCGTAGAGGGCGTGTACCCGATTCTCGAAGAAATCCTCGATATCCGAAAATTTAGGGCACGTCGTGCGGTCGGTAAGAGTGATTTCCCAGTCGAGGCGGGACGTGGAGTCCAATTTTTCAGTGAAAAGAAAGACGAACCATTCATCCCATTCCGCTACAGGTCGTTTCAAAGACGTAAAGGACACGATCGCCTGACGAAACTCATCGAGCAGGCGTTTGATCTCGGTAGGGCACGCCTTAGTCACCGGAGCACAATTCACAAGGCTCCTCATGCGCTCGGCAGAGAGAATACGTTGATTTTCGTACCTTTTTTGTAGACTGCTCCAAGCGCCGTCGTAGTTCGCCGCGGTGATGTTGGTGCGCTCCAACATCGTCGCTGCCTCACTTTCACTCAGGGCCGACTTTAAATACTCCAGCTTCCTGACTTTGGAAATTCGGGTAGAATCGTGAATCAACGACCTGAAGCGATCACGAAAGCTCTCCCACGCCAAGAGATCTCCTGAGAAAGTCGGTAGTGATAGCTTCGGAAGGGCGGAATCGTGTTCGTCCGCACGTCCAGAAGTGGAATCACCCGTGGACGCCCGTGCAGAGTTCGGTTCCAACTCGCGTTGCATGTCTCTCAACGTGGCCGAATGTTGTAGATAAACCTCCTCAACGTCCGCGAACCGATCGTCCTTAACGTAGTCACTCGCGGAAGCCTCCGGGGCGCGAATCACACTGCGATGACCCAACATAAAGGTCTTCCAATAGTCTTCCAAAAGCTCCCTTCGGGCTTCCAACACCGAAAGAGTTATATTGTTTCTCCCCATCTTGCGTAAGTTAATCAGAAACCGTTTAATACGTCCGGCGATTTCGGCTTGCACGAGAAGGAGATCATCCAGCGCGGACTCCATCTTTCACCCTGAAGCGAACGCGTGCACGCTTGTACGACGGAAAGCAATTCGGAGCACACACGGGACCCACACGAACAGCGTCGCGAGGTAGCACAGTATCAGCTCACTTTTCCCGAAGCACCGAACGGAAGTCGCAGAGAAGAAGCGGTAACGCGTGGAGCACTTCGCTGTGCACTTGCTACCCGTACCGTCGAAGGTTCTAGAAGGTTCGCGAAGCACACTCCCGCGAACACGTACCGTGGAAGCTTCCAGAAGGTTCGCGAAGCACACTCCCGCGAACACGTACCGTGGAAGCGTCTAGAAGGTTCGCGAAGCACACTCCCGCGAACACGTACCGTGGAAGCTTCTAGAAGGTTCGCGAAGCACTCTCCCGCGAACACGTACCGTGGAAGCTTCTAGAAGGTTTAGGATTAGATAGGATTGATGTGTCTGCTCCAGCATTTACAGATGAATCGTGAAGTTCATGCCACGAACACGTGATCACGACCATATTAAATTTTAGTTCGAAAAAATTGGAACCGCCTAGGTGGCAGTTGAAACACTGTCCCAAAATCGTATATGAGAGTGGTAGTCCCCTGATTTACACACTTAGGAGAAGGGAGGAAGGAGATGTTCATCTATTCAAACACCCGTTTCCAAATGGGTATTGATTAATTTATAATCTTGAAGTTTACTTATTAAAAGAATTTCTAACTACTTTCAAACCTCCCAGATTTATGCGAACTTCACTTTGTCTCCTTTTCCTATTACATTCGTGTGTTCCGATTCAAACTTCGCGCTTCTAAAGTTTATACTACACGCCGCTAGACGGGAGTCGCAACACTATGGCCGGTATTCATAGGCCGGTATTCATAGGCCAGTATTCATGGGCCGGTATTCATAGTCGCTACTTATTCTTAAGCAAATGCTTAAGCATGCGGCATCCTCTACTAATCTAGTAGCTAGTAAAGGATGCCGAATGCTTAAGCATTTGCTTAAGAATAAGTAGCGACTATGGACGGTATTCATAAACGTGTCTTAAGATTAAGCAAATGCTTAAGCATTCGGCATCCATTACTAGCTACTAGGTTAGTAGAGTGTTTGAGAATCAATTAGTTCACCCTAGCGCCGCACCCAAGCTTGGCGCAGCACCTACTGGGCAGCAAGCTCACGGCTGATCGACGATCGATCTTCGATCAGTACTCACCGTCAGGCATTGAGCCAATCAATGCTCACCACGTCTTCTCGATCAACCAATCAACATTCATCACGTCTTCTCTCTCAACCAATCAGCGTTCACCTCAGACCGTTGGATTCTCTACCTTTTTGAAAGGGTCACGTACCGTTTTGAACGGCACTCTTTGTTCACTTTGTGTTGAGTAGAGACGTGGCTTTGAATTCTCGTTCTCTAACCTTGTGTGCTTTATCTCTTTGCTTAAAAGCTCTTGTGCTCATCATTCACATCTTTTGCTCACGGTCTTTCGTTTATAACAATCAGGGCACATTGTGCATCGAAGATATTGTCGGGGGCTCATTGTGACCAACACGTGCCGCGTGTGTTGAAACGTGTACTGTTTGTTATAAAGAAGGCTCAAGGCTCAAACTTGATCATTAATCGCGTTACCGCTCAAGTGCGGTACATTTTAATAAACTGACCATCGAGTTTAAACGAACTTCTTCAGTTTCACCTTTCTTACCATCCTAACCTCATTTTTCCAGCGTGCTCATCCACTCTTACTACTTTCCCAAACACTTTGGTCCTTCGAGCCGGATGGGACGGTGAAAGGTGAATGGTGAAGTGAAGTGCTCAAGCTCACCAGTGCTCAAGCTCACCAGTGCTCAACAATGGCAAGCCAGGAGCCCTCTAAGCTCGTCATTGAGCCACCAAAGGAATCCAAATCATCCACGCTCATGGTTCCCACAGAAAGCTCACTGGTGGAAAAGAAGGAGAAATCCAGCTCAAGGAGCTCATCCCCAGTTGCTCTACCAACACAGCTCATCCTCAAAATCAAATCTCAGGTGGGTCGTGTCAAAGTATTGAAAACCCTGCGATCAAAGCTTCCCACTTACGCTCACTCAACCTCAATCGATGAGTTGAGGCTCACGTTGGCACAGGTCGATGAACTGCACCAGAAGTTCTGCAACGAGCACGAATACTTCGAATCATCGTGGCCTGCGAGAGGCGTTGATCATGAATATTTCGAAAATGAGCTGGCAGCTCAAGAGGCTGAACTGGTGTGGGATCTCAAAGTCCATCTAAACCGTCTCCGAGAAGATGTGGAGACGATCAACAACTCCAGGCCCTCACACTCAAGCTCATCAACCTCTCGGGCTGGCAAGCTACCGGAGATAACACTCCCAACCTTCTCAGGCATCTATACCGAATGGCCTGGGTATAGTGAGCTGTTCACCTCACTCATCATCAAAGACAAGCAGCTCGCAGAGATTGACAAGCTGCACTACTTACGCTCAAGCCTCCGTGGAGAACCTTCACGGCAAATTAACGCTCACCCTGTCACTGGCTCATCATTTCAGACGTGTTGAAATCACATCCAAGTCACATCCAATTGGCTCACCATCAGAGAAGATCTTCAAGGCCTGGCCAGGCTCTCAACTCCAAGGTGGTTCAACACCTTCAGCAGCTCAACAGTGGAACTACATGGATTCTCTGATGCTTCTCAACTTGCCATGGCAGCGGTAATATACCTTACCGTTTCATCACCGTCCACGACTCATAAAGTGTCGACACTAGTGTGCTCCAAGATAAAGGTAGCACCGCTCAAGAAGCTCACAATCCCAAGGCTCGAGCTTACTGCAGCACTGATGCTTGCAAAGCTCATGAAATATGTTCAAGCGACTCTTCAGCTCAACATTGCTACAATTCATCTGTGGACGGACTCTCAAGTGACACTAACATGGATCAAATCTCACGCATCACGTTGGAAGGATTATGTCAGGAATCGTGTCTCCCAAATTCAAGAGCTAACAACCGCTCAGCTTGAACATCACCATCTATGGTGGACGGGACTTGATGCGAGGGCAAACTAGCGATTCGTTCGCTGCCCCCCCCCTCCCTGCGCTTTAAGAGCAACTCCACACACAGCACCCCCTTCAAGGGGGGCCTTCCCTGGGGGAGTATTAACACCTCCCCCAGCTATAGTCCCCTATCGCGGCGGCGCGACGGACCACGCGTCCGCGCCGCCTCTTCCGGGGTCGCTGCTACTAGAGCGGATGGTGCCCCCCCCCCGGCACCCCCGCCCCACGACCCCGCGATCGAGCTGCTACCCCGCCGCGACGATGCTACGGTCGCGACCGGGCCGGCGCGTAGACGGCCTCACGGACCGCCCTAGCCGCCGCGTCCCGAGGGGCCTTTAAGGCGGTCGGGGCGTGATTCCCCGACGGCCGCCTCGGGCGGGCGGCTGGCGCCGCCCGTTTATGCCCCGGAGCTCGATCGCACTATCGGGAGCGACGTGACGTCGCCGCTCCCCGGGGGGGGGGGGCCTAATTCATTGCACGCGCTCACCCCCTCTCTCACAGGGAGGGGGCGCATACGAGGGGTCTGTCACCGCACCTGTTATGGAGTGCGGCCCCCTTCCCACTCCTCTTACGGGGGAGTGACGGCGAGACCCGGGGCCTTTTAACCGGGGGAGCGGGGCGACTTTCAGAACTAAGTCGCCGCACGGCCTCCCCCGGCCCCGTGTCATCTCGCGCGCCGCCACCGAGGGACCACGCAGGGCCGAAGACCCGCCCTGATGCGGTCCCTCTCAGCGTCCTCCTTTTCCAACATTATGACCTCGGAGAAGGGGGAGACGGCCGCCCAACAGTCCCCATCCTCCGCCATCCGACTCACGACAGTCGGAAGCGAGAGATCGGGACCCAGCTGCCGCTGGACGACCGCCGGTCGTCCAGCCACTCCGGACACCTGGCCAGAGTGTGGTCCGCCGAGTCCTCGCACGCCCCGGCCGCAGCTGGGGCACTGCAACGACTCCTCCCGTCCTATGCGACACAGATAATCACCGAAACACCCTACACCGGTGATCATCTGCGTCAGGCGGAAGGTGAGCCTGCCGTACCTACGCCCCACCCATTCGGCAAGAATGGGCAGGAGCGCCCCGACGACGCGTCTCTCCCGATGTTCAGGGAGAGAGAGCCAGTCGATCCACCTGGCTCCCATGCGTCGCCGGGCCTGGCCCCGCACCTCAGGTCCATCCGGCGCAAGGGGGTTCCTCGCTCCACGGAGACCGTGGGAGGCGAAGTAAACCTCCGCCTCCATCTCCGCGAGCAGATGGAAAGGAGGAGACCCAGCGCCGACAGATGGGCGTGTGACACCGTGCGGTATGCCCGCACGGCACGGAGGACCGCGCGGCGATGAACCCTGGCAAGGAGTTCCAGGTTGGGCATGATGCGTGCGAATGCACACACCTGTCGCTCCAACCGGGGGCCCAGGACCCGAAACTGCCGCGTAAACCGCCAGTAGGTATGTTCCACATAACTGCCACATACCTGTTTCTTCGCCTCAGTTAAGAGTGATCTGCTAGTTAATCTCCAAGATAATTTTACCGGAAGTTCGGGTACCGATTAACTGCCAGAAGTGGCAGTTAATGCATGTTTGCAGTAGTGGGGGAAACAGAGAAGAGAATTATGCTTGTTGACTGTTCTGAACGCCATTGTATACGTATATATAGTGACGCAAAGCGATTTTACTTTTATGGAAGAAGGCACTTGTAGGAGAAATGAATGGGAATAATAGGATCGTGAATATTAACATTTTCGAGCATGTTGAGGATGAGGAAGACGAAGAAATGTTTGGTAGAATTAGACGGCCATATATTCTCAGAGTGAGGAAAGACCAGGATAACTGGGACGATTTAAGGTGCGTTCCACTTACGCCCAAATCGCCCGCACGGTCGCGATATGTAATGGAAATCACGGGTGTTGCGGGCGATTTAGGCGTAACTGGAACGCACCCTTAGATTTTCGATGCCGGGGCTCTGGCGGCGCGGTGGCGAGACCGCCACAACTCACGATCACTTTCAAACGACTACATAATGAAGTTGCCGCTTTACTGTTTTTGCGGCGATGTCGCGCCAAACCTTTCAGTCACTTAACCATAGGATCCAATACCGCGAAGAAACACGCGCGACAGTTAATTACCACCTAACATCTAACTGGCGACTGACTGATCCGGACATTAGTCGGAGGAGAAGAAATCGGCCGATAACTGCCAAATGATAGGTTCCAACTGGTCGACAAGTGCCACATGATAGTGTTACGTATTTTCGTATTTCCAGAGCGGAGCTCCAGAGGCGTCGCGGGATAAGGAGCTGGGAGGCCGGCAAGGAGAACGCACCGGACGGAGACTCGTCGGAGGACGAAGACGCCGACTTCCGGGAGGCTGGAGATCGTCGGCGCTGTGGATCTCGTCGTGGGACATGCAGAGGAGGGCGAGAGCGTCGTTGGACATCCGAGGATGCTTCGCCGCTGGAATCAACGCAGCGGGATCGCCGTTGGAGGACAGAGCTCCAGGGATGACGTGGGACAGGGAGCTGGAACGCGTCACGGAAGAGGGTCACGACGAGAGGATTTCGCCAGCCATCCCGTCTACCCACGCCTTGCCCCAGGTTTTTGGTGGTTTTCCCTTGGGGCGCGAAGGCGAATGCCGAGGCGGCGGTTTGAGGAAGCCACCCAGATAGCACGACCACTTCTTCAGACCAGGGTACGAAGATTCCGAAGGGGAGTCAACGCGGGCGGGACGCCCGCTTTTCCAGAGGGGGGAGTAGTGTTGCGAGCACCGGATATAGGCCCGTGCATAGCCTACTGATGCTCGTAGCTGAAGACAGAAGAGGGCCAGCCCCCTTCGAGAACAACGGCGAGGAGACAGTCTTGGAATATACGCGAGCGCGGCCGGACGTGTCGGCCTACGTTATACTGTCCTGTATAACGAAATATAGCAGAGTTGTGCAATAAGCACTCGCGTGTGACTATTCATTCTATTCCTTTGCGTCGGGGTGGCCTGCGATGGAAACACCCCGGCGCAACAGTTCCTTTTCTATAGAGGAATAATTAGTCTCGGCGTCATGCAGGGTCCTAGAAGCATACGCTATAGGCAAGTTCTTCCCAATCGACCCTTGACTCAAGATAGCTCCCACAGCAAAATTGGAGGCATCCGTGGTAACAAGAAATGGTTGTGAAAAATTTGGAAATTGTAATAAAGGCTCCAAACAAATAATATCCCTTAAAGTTTCAAAAGCAACCTCAGTTCCTGAAGTCCAACAAAAAGGAGTATCTTGTTTTAAAAGTCTCGTCAAAGGTTTCGCAATTTTTGCCATGTTCGGAATAAACCTCCTATAATAACCCACGAGCCCCAAAAATTGCTTTATATTTTTTTTTGTTTTTGGTACCGGAAACTGCCTTACTGCTCGAATCTTTTCAGGATCGGGATTCACTCCTTCCTTTGTAATAATATGCCCTAGATAGGATATTTCCCTCTGCAAAAACCGACACTTCTCAGGTTGAAGGGTTAAACCCGCCAATTTGCAAACGCGCCAAAAGTGTTTTTAATTTACGGGCATGTTCATCAAGTGAATCTGCATAAATGACAATATCATCCATGTAAACAAATAACTCTATCCCCTGCAATACTGATAGTACCAAATCCATTACTCTTTGAAAGGTTGCTGACGCGTTTTTGAGGACAAAGGGCATTCGATAAAACTCGTAATGGCCATGGGGAGTAGAAAAAGCAGTTTTAGCTTTAGATGCAGGATTTACCGGAATCTGGTGAAATCCAGAAGCCAAATCTAAAGTACTAAAATTCTTGGCTCCTCATAATTGGTCTAGTATCTCAGTTATACAGGGTGTCCGCGGGAAGACTGGACAGCCGGTTTTCTCCTAAACTATTGGAAATAAAAATATAAAAAAAATAGGGAATTGCATGGTTCGAGGGGGCCAATTTATTAGCGCGAACGAATTTTGTTTTAGATTATTATTTTAAAAGATACGATGGTCAAGTTCGGTTTTTCAAATGGAACTATTTTTTCTGAAGACCTGAGTTGATAGTGCGTTCCAAGACAAATTCAATAAGCTTTAATGTATACACTTTATTTTCACTGGTTTTTAAGATATTGCGCTTGCAAATTTACTGATTTTCACTGGAAGAAAACTGTCTGGTATAGCACGGACCGGGGACGGTCTTACTGGCTCCACGGGTGGCACTGCCTTTTGAAATAGATACCTACCTGCCAAAGGTCTACGCCAGGCCCAAAGGCTGCCGCGCCGCGCAACGGGCGCGGCCGTTATGCCCGGTGCGCCCGCCTCTGTGGGAGAGGGGGGCGCGTGCCAGCGGGCGTTGGGGTGGAGGTGCGGCGGCCCTCGTTGACAGGGGCCGCCGCGGATGGAGCGAAGATAGGCCGCCGCGGCCGGTGCGTTGTGGCACCGGAGAAGCCAAGGCCGCGGCGGCGTCGCAGGGAGGAGTAGACGGTGGGTGGGTCCGTGATAAGGCCCCCCCCCCCTGGGGAGCGGTTACTGAAACCCCTCCCCTGCAGAGTGATCGAGCTCACTGGGGCAGGACGGGCGGCCGATAGCGGGCCGCAGTCGAGGGTGAATTATCCATTACAGCGTATTAAGAAACCCTTTTCTTCATCGTATCGAAAGGGAAGTGACGCCAATGGATTCCTTATGTTTTTCTGACGAAAATCATACCAAATGTCATGCAAATCGGACTACTTTGACACAAGCTATTTGTATTCCCTATGTAAAAGTTGTCCGATTTACACGACATTTGTAATGATTTTCATCGGAAAACCCCAAGGAATCCATCGGCGACACTTCCATATCCATACGATAAAGAATAAAGAATTATTTTATTTCCTATCCAGATACAGGGTAATTATGGAGCAACGCCCGTCAAGGAGATGCGGCGGCCTGGTACCCTGTGGCGAGGACAGCCCTTCGCTGTGCCTCACCCGATTTTTATGGCTTTTTCCGGAAAAAGGTACGAATCCTGGGCCGGGCGTAGCAAATTGAGGTCGAGCCCCCGCAGTCGAGGGTGAAATATCCATTTGAGCGTATTAAGAAATTCTTTTCTTCGTCGTATCGAACGGGAAGTGGTGCCAATGGATTCCTTATGTTTTTCTGATGAAAATCGTACCAAATGTCATGCAAATCGGACTACTTTGACACAAGCTATTTGTATTCCCTATGTAAAAGTTGTCCGATTTACACGACATTTGCCATGATTTTCATCGGAAATCCCCAAGGAATCCATCTGCGACACTTCCATATCCATAGGATAAAAAATAGAGAATTATTTTATTTCCTAACCAGATTTGAAGTTCCAACGCGTGTTTATACTTGAGAGATAAGGATTTATACTCGAGAGATAAGGAATCCGTCTTTAATTTGAAAGGAGGACGATGCAGGCGAAACCACGCGCACTCAACGGTGTACCCCTTTTCTTACTGTGTCTCTCCACGAGGCGTATTGACGGTGGATAATACTTTTCAATTCCTATATTTGGGGCATCTTTCTCGCGTGCGTCGGGACAAAAGCGAACTCAGTGCCAGACGAAAATTCATTCGCTCTTTACGATCGATAATTTATTATTTCTCCAAGAACGTTTCGACAATATCTGTTTGCCAAATTTGTAAAGGCCAATAAAAAACGTGGTGACATTGTCCAGTCTGAGTTAATCCGTATAATGTTCTATCGGTGGGTAGTGCGTACGATGACTCGGACCCATACTATGTATCGTTGCCTACCGCCGACGCGCGGAAAATCCGCTCATAAACCGCGACTCTGGCAAGACACCGCGGCCGATCAGTCCGGTTAGTTTTTGGTAACCAGATGTGGCATCCTCCACCTCTATTTCATCAGGGTAATTCTGGAGGTACGCCCGTCAGCCCTTGGCAAGGACAACACCCCGCAGTGCCCATCGAATTTTATGGCTTTCGACCCTCGAAGGGTTTGGAATACCATTAAGAAGTGAGAAATATTCAGGATTTCAAATGTTTGCTTCTTTTCTTCATCGTATCGAAGGGGAAGTGGCGCCAATGGATTCCTGGCGTTCCGTCGATTAAAATCATACCAAATTTCATGTAAATCGGACTATTTTTAACCAAGTCAAGTCAGCTTGAAATGATATAAATCGATATTCCATGGAATTTCCTTCATTATGGTCCGAATAACGTCGTTCTTAGTGTCAGCTTCATCGACGAAACATAAGGAATCGGTAGGTGTCGTTTTTGCAAAGATCTGATGAGAAATGCGCAAGTCGAAGGTTTCACTCACTTCTTATTAAGCACCCCTTCGCGGGTGGAAAGCCATAAAATTCGGTCAGGCACTGCGAGGGGTTGTCCTCGCCACGGGGTACTAGGCTGCCGCATCTCCTTGACGGGCGTTGCTCCATAATTACACTCTGGTTAGGAAATAAAATAATTCTTTATTCTTTATCGTATGGATATGGAAGTGCCGCGGATGGATTCTTTGGGGATTTCCGATGAAAATCATGGCAAATGTCGTGGAAATCGGACAACTCTTACATAAGGAATACAAATTGCTTGTGTCAAAGTAGTCCGATTTGCATGACATTTGGTACGATTTTCATCAGAAAAACATAAGGAATCCATTGGCACCACTTCCCTTTCGATACGACGAAGAAAAGAATTTCTTAATACGCTCAAATGGATATTTCACCCTCGACTGCGGAGGGTCGACTTCAATTCGTTACGTTCGGCCCAGGATCCGTACCTTTTTCCGAAAAGAGCCATAAAATTCTATGGTCACTGCGGGGTGTTGTCCTCGCCACGGGGTGACGGGCGCAGCACCAGAATCAGCCTGTACCTACCTTTTTAAGAAATAAAATAATTCGTTATTCCCTATCGTATGGATATGGAAGTGTCGCCGATGGATTCCTTGGGGTTTTCCGATGAAAGTCTTTACAAATGTCGTGTAAATCGGACAACTTTTACATAGGGAATACAAATAGCTTGTGTCAAAGTAGTCCGATTTGCATGATATTTGGTATGATTTTCGTCAGAAAAACATAAGGAATCCATTGGCGTCACTTCCCTTTCGATACGATGAAGAAAAGGGTTTCTTAATACGCTGTAATGGATAATTCACCCTCGACTGCGGAGGGTCGACTTCAATTCGCTACGTTCGGCCCAGGATTCGTACCTTTTTCCGGAAAAAAGCCATAAAAATCGGGTGAGGCACAGCGAAGGTCTGTCCTCGCCACGGGGTGCCAGCGCATCTCCTTGACGGGCGTTGCTCCAGAATTACCCTGTATCATTTGGGCAGTGTGTGACCCGACTACCCTCCGTGTAATTGGTCTGCGCGAAGTGAGGCGCAAGTTCGATCATTATCAGTACTCCTGCCCGAGAGGAATACGATTTACTTTAATTATAGTACATGTGTGTTTTGTAATAAAATGTTTCTATCGTCTCCTGAATTCAATAACTGGCATCCAGATATCTACGCTCCTACAATCCACCGTCAACACGGCTCGTGGAGAGACACAGGAAGAAAAGGGGTAGCCCGCTGTCGACGCGTGGTCCTCTCGAGTATAAACACGAGCTTCAATATCAGAACAAAAGCAAGCGTTAACGTATTCCGTGCGAGAGAAGGTGGGCATTGCTGTGAAGAGGGCCTCTTCAAGAGAGCAGCCGTTCGTGAGGAATGCAAATCCGAATGGTTCTGATACAATCTGCTCCCTATGATTGAAATTTAGTCTAGCAACTTTCACTACTCCTAACCTAACCAATCGAACTTGCATCCCTCCCAAAAGAACCGGCCATCCGAGCGTAGAAGCAAGTGCGAAATAAAAGTAACGGTGCGCTTCTCGATACCGCAGATGTACCTACCTAAGTAGCATTTCTGACGGAAAAAAATTGTCCAGCCTTTGGGCCTGGCGTAGACCTTTGGCAGGTAGGTATCTATTTCAAAAGGCAGTGCCACCCGTGGAGCCAGTAAGACCGTCCCCGGTCCGTGCTATACCAGACAGTTTTCTTCCAGTGAAAATCGGTAAATTTGCAAGCGCAATATCTTAATAACCAGTGAAAATAAAGTGTATACATTAAAGCTTATTGAATTTGTCTTGGAACGCACTATCAACTCAGGTGTTCGAAAAAAATAGTTCCATTTGAAAAACCGAACTTGACCATCGTATCTTTTAAAATAATAATCGAAACCAAATTCGTCCGCGCTAATAAATTGCCCCCCTCGAACCATGCAATTCCCTATTTTTCTTATATTTTTATCTCCAATAGTTTAGGAGAAAACCGGCTGTCCAGTCTTCCCGCGGACACCCTGTATTAGGAAGAGGGTAGGCGTCCCCTAGAGTCCTTTCATTCAATTTCCTATAATCAATGACCATTCGCCATCGTGGCTCTCCAGAAGAATTTGATTTCTTTGGAACAATCCATACGGGAGAATTATACGGAGATGCAGATGGCTGAATTATGTTACTATTGAGTAAAGAACTTACTTGAGTTCCTATTTCATTTTTATGGATCTGAGGAAACCGATACTGTTTGGTATTTATGGGGATTTCATCAGTAGTAATAATAGTATTTTGGGTAACGTTTGAGGAACCTAACCTGTCTGCGGAAAGGTGAAATTGATATGAAAACTCATTAACGATTTCCAGAATGCTGGTCCTCTCACCCTCACTTAAATGGTTCAAATCTAGCACTTTAATTAATTGAGCAAGTCTCTGAGCACGGTCTCTAGATGGATCTACATCAGGGTTTCCCGTCCGACATGATCGAGAAGCGGGAGGCCCAACATCAAATTCTTCCAATTCAATTGAAGGTATGGTGAGAACGACATGATCGGCAGTAGTGTTTATGGCGTATCATTTTGCCAAACCATTTTCTTGACTCACCAGAGCTTCACCCACAGAGATACCAGGACCCGCATTAATTCTCCTGACATAACCTGATGAATTAGTACTGTTAGTTGGTACCGTAATCAGGACTTTAGTTCGAGGAGGTAAATCATGGGATGACGACGCACAGGAAAGGTTTTCTCCTTTCCCAAACTGTAAGCTATCCGGTAAGGTATCCCTAAACTTTAGGGTTATTTCCTGTTTTTTTTTAAGAATGGCAATCCTAAAATTCCGGTTTCCTTGATAGGGAAATCATTATTTACTACTTGGAAGTGAACAAGAACACCATGAATTAAAACCCTAACATCACCCTGGGTGCGAATCATTCCCGAGCCAATTCCGGTAAGGTCGTAAACTATATCAGTATTGATTGGAAGATCTGAAATTAACCCCTGTCGTTTTACTAAATTTAGCTGTGAACCAGTGTCTATAAGGAAACTAGCTGTTTCATGGCAGAAATAGTCATGTTCAAGAGGAATAACAAGAGGCTGTACGGCATTAATTATTTCGAAGTTGTAGCAGACACGATGGATCCGGCGCGTGCAATCAGGGGCTCGTTCTGCGTTGGACCCGTCCGCGGAACCCCCTTCGAGTTTAAATTTTGTTGACTTGCTGAAGTTGCGTTAACCTGAGGTTGAGACTTCTTCAAGGTAAAACGACCGTTTTTTGTATAGCATCGAGATTCTGTATGGCCTGTTTTCCTACAATAGTTACATCTAACCCTCCCTGATAACCATCTGTCTCCAGTCTGACATCAGATTGGTAGCAGGGTCTGGCGCTGGCATGAGAGCGCAGAGTCTGACGTCAGAACCATAGCAGACGGCAAAATCTGCTGTCGATCTGCTGCCGATCTGACATCAGGCATCTGACATCAGAATCTGCACCTCAGAACGCAGCCAAATGCGGACACAGACGACTACGGTTCTGATGTCAGATTCTGCTGCCAGATCTGGTTATCAGGGCCTATCATAATTCGGTCGGTTTAACTTATTATTTCGCGTGGGACAATCTACACGCAAATGACCAAATTCATTGCAATTGAAACATTTACGCTCATCCGCATTCACAGTGAACACCCCTAATTTGTTCGCGGAAATTTTCGAATCCATGGACTCCTTTTTACGTAGTTTATGCTCCAGTTTAGAGGCTAGCTTAATAGCAAATGTTAAACTATCTATGTCATCCTTAGTAAGTAATAGCGTAATAGTATCGTTAGTTAATCCGTTTAAAAACCCATCTATTGTTTCTTCTATAAGTAAAGTTTTCGTTACTACGAATTTTTCATCGTTAAATTTTTCTCGCACAGCTTCTATTCCCCAATCTAAAATTTCGTGTACCCGAGTACCGAACTCCTCAATGGTTTCTTTTTCTTTCTGCCGTATAACTTGTAACTCTTTTCGTGCATTTTTAGTATCGAAACTTTGTTCATACGCGGCTTTTATTAGACTAATCAACCCCTCTACGGTCTTGGGTTCCTTCCCATCAACTATTCTACTATAATCGCGTTTCTGCATTCTATTGCGTATTAAGGCCAATAAATACAATTTATTCTCGGGTCCAACTAAAGAACCAGCGAGTCTACACTGGCTAATAAAATTAGTTATAGAACTTGGTTTCCCGTCAAAATGTGGAATGAAGTTCGCAATCAAATCAAACGACATGCACAATGCAACTTTAGGAACCCCGGAAGATGTCCCTGACGTATCTGCCACCATCGTACTACTGGATGGAATGGATCCATTATCCGGAAGGGACATATTAAATCTAGGAAGAGGAGTAGATTGTGCAGTTACTAATTGTAACCCGTCGGGGTGAAATTCAGAAGTGGGTACTGGCGCACCACTTGTTTCTACCATTAACTCTTCTATCTCAAAAACACTACCACCACTCAGACTAGAGTCACGCCTTTTCTTAAATCGCCGGTATCTTCTTGCAAGCGGCGGCATTTTTTACAGCTAATAAGCGAGTACTTCTAATGAATAATACGACCCTTTATATTAAAATTAGGTGCTTACGAACGAGACTTACAATTAATATGTTGGATAACGAACAGTTCAGAAATAAAGTGACTTATGGATTGTTGCTCCGTCCAGTATTCCAGCCCTTATATGGATGTCCCAGCTACGTCCAACGCTGACTTTGTTGATCCGGTGTGCCTCGATGACCCAGTTGGCTTCAACCCCGTGAGGAATCGTCTGAGCGTCCAAGTCCTTGGAGCCCTTTTTTAATCGTTCGGCAAGTTTCCGAAGTAGCTCAGCAAATGATGCGGATAATGACCGAGTGCATGTGATTCCAGGAGATTATTCGCACGGCCACTGAAATCACCCGTCTCTGGTATTCACCCTTGCTCCCGGGAAAACCGCGTAAAACCCGAGAGAGAGAGGCTGCACTTAATAATTTATGATGTTCGTGTCCATTTGCACTATCAAAAAATTATCCAAATAAAAGTTTGTAATAGTTCCCATTGAAACACTTCAATACGCATTCACGAGCCGGCGAAATCACTCATACAAGTGTTCAAAGTTTATATGGCCAAACTTTAGCACTGAGATGTCTTTTAAATTTACCACAAATTATTTGTAAAAAATCCCACCGCTGTCACCAATTTTGTTACGCGAATTCGTGGGAATATCTATAGGACGACGTGGGTCGGTGCTCGTGGAGCGTTGAAGCACTCAGCTCGCGAGTATGCGCGGGAATTTCAATGTTGGACGAGAAAATAAAAGAAACACTTTTATTTAAGTTCTATGTTTCGATTTATTCGTAGCTGGACGTTAACTGTCTTGCTAACAAGTTAGATCTGATCTCTTACAAATTAACTCCTCGCTTGTCGCCTCCGAGCGCCCTACTCCTCTAATTTTGGCGCGTTCTTCCGACTCCCTCTTCGGATCCCTTCGTCCAATCAAGACGGTGTTGTCCCTGAAGCTTCGTCAGAGGGTTGTCCTTCAGCCACCTCTCGGTCCTTGGCCCTTCCTTCGCGTTTCCCTCCACTCTCGGCTGGTGGTCGAGGCACGCTTTCCGAGTACATAGCTTACATAGGCTACGTACTGTACATACATATCTAACAGGTAGATACGCGCAACCCTCAGGGTCAAGACGACGTCGTCCGCGCGAAAGTTATAACTTTATGACTTTCAGCTGCTCCCGACCTGAGTTTTTACCCTAACAGGACATCGGCAATTATTGAAAGGGAGGACAGAGTTTTAAATGGTTTTACGAGACGAGCAGCTGCTCGCTCGACGAAATTTGGCACGCAGATGTGGAAGGAAAAGTTAAGCTAAGGATTTACTATCCTCGCCTGGTCTAACTGTAGTTTTGAAAATGACTGAATGCAACCCCAGGTACTCGTACGCTTCCTGAGTTCAGGTATTAGCTATTAATATTCCACGAGCGCGTTTGGAAACTATCAAGGAAAAACCCTCGAAAAGCACAACGCGCTCTTCGTGTTTATGAGTCTTGACAATAAACTTAGCCTTGTCCCCTGTTTCAAACTTGCTTAAGACCTTCCAGATGTGCCGTTCGCTTCGAATCTAATTATCATATGTCTATCTTTCACTACAAAAGGATTTTAAATTTCGCTCCTGATTTAACTATCGATTATATACATTTCTGTGGCTACGTTCAAGCGATAGCGTAACAATACTGTTACGCTATCGCTTGAATATGGCCGCGGAAATGTATATAATCGATATATATAGAGTACGTAGGAGCGAGATTTGAAACGGAGGACGAAGAAGAGTGTTTATTAGAGAGCGCGTCATGCTTTTCGGGGGGGTTTTTCCCTGCTATTTTAAACGTGTCCTTACAATGGAACATCTGATGCCTGAACTCAGAAGGCGTACGAAAACCTGGGATTGTATTCAATAGCTTTTAAGTTACCGTTAGACTAGGCGAGGGTAATAAATAGCTTAGCTTTTTCCTTTGCACATCTGCGTGCCAAATTTCGTCGAGCGGGCAGCGGCTCGTCTCGTAAAAGCATTTAAAACTCTGTCCTCCCTTTCTATAATTGCCGATGTTCTGTTAGGATAAAACTCTGGCCGGAAGAGGCCGGAGTCATAAAGTCATAAACTTTTCCGAGCGACGTCGTCTTGACCCTGAGGGTTGCGCGTACTTACCTGCGAGATATGTATGTACTGTACGTAGCCTATGTACTACCCCCATGTCATCGGGAAGCGTGCCTCGATCACCAGACGAGAGTGGGAGGAAGCATGAAGGAAGGGCGAAGGACAGCCCACTAACGAAATCATGCTGATTGGACTACAAGGATCTAAGGGAGGATCAGGAAGATCTCGACATCGACTTCGTCGACGAGCTCGGAGCGCTTGCTTCAACACCGCATTCATTCTGTCGCTAACCAGCTTACTGAGCAGATAAAATACACTTCGAAGTTTACCTTGAAAATAGTTTCTGTGTACTTTGTTTCATTTAAAATCCCGCGCACTCCAACGAGCAGAGCGGTTTAGCGCTCCACGGGCACCAATCCACGTCCAGTTCCCAATATCCCCGCTGAAATACGTAACAATTTTGGTGACAGCGGTGGGATATTGAAAATAGTTGTGAGATTTGAAAAACAATTTGTGGGAAGTTTTTAAAAAAAAAAAAAAAAAAAAAAACTTTTGAACACTTTTGTGAGTGACTTCGCCGGCTCGTGAGTGCGTATAAGCGACTATTCAAGTAGTGCAACGGGTATTATTATAAACTTTTATTCTAATAATTCTTTGATCGCGTAAATGGACATAATCGAAGTTATTAAGTGCAGCCTCTCTCTCTCGGGTTTTGCGCGGTTTTCCTGAGAGCAAGGGTGAATGCTAGAGAGGGCGATTTCAGTGGCCGTGCAAATCAATCCCTGAGATCGCATGCATCCGGTTATCATACGCAACGTTTCCTGAGCTACTCCAGAAACTTCTTCGGGCGACTTCGGACGGACGATTCTTCACGGTGCTGGAATTTGCTGCGTCATTGAGGCACACAGGACCAGCGAAATCGACGATCAGCATAGGAGGACTATCCGTAGAAGGACTGCAGTACTGAACGGAGCAACAGCTTATAAGTTATTTTACTTTTAATTTACTCAATATTATCTGTAAAAATGCCACCGTTTAAGAAAAGATATAGTTTAGTTGAGGAAAGAAGTAACGCCGGTTTGAGTGGTGGTGACCTTTATGGGATAGAGGATCTTTTAGTGGGAGCAAGTGGTGTTTCAGCACCTACTCCCGAATTTCCAACTGATGAGTTACACTTGGTACCTGCACAGTCTATTCCTCTCCCGAGGTTCAGTATGTCGCTTCCGGATGACGGATCCGTTCCGTCTAGTAGCACGATGGTGACGGCAGATGCGTCGGGGTCATTTTCTGGGGCTCCTAGAGCTGCCTTGCGCATGTCTTTTGATCTAATCGCTAATTTTATTCCACATTTTGATGGGAAACCGAGTTCTGTAACAAATTTCATAAGTCAATGTAGACTCGCGGATTCATTAGTTAGACTCGAAGATAAATTTTATTTACTGGCCATTATACGTAATAGAATACAGAAACGTGATTATAGTAGAATAGTTGATGGGAACGAACCCAAGACTGTGGAGGAGTTGATTAATTTAATTAAAGCCGCGTATGAGCAAAGTTTCGACATCAAAAATGCACAGGATAAATTAAAAGTTATACGGCGTATAGAATACGAGACCATTGAGGAGTTCGGCACTAGAGTGCATGAAATTTTAGATCAAGGATTAGAAGCCGCGCAGGAAAAATTCAACCCTGAACAACTCGTGGGAATCAAAGTTTTATTGACCGAGGAAGCAATAGCTGGGTTTTTAAAGGGAATACGAAATGATACAATCATGTTGTTGATTGCTAAAGATAACATTAGTAGTTTAACAACCGTTATTAAGCTAGCCTCTAAAATGGAGCATCAATTACAACACAAAAACGAGCCTACAGATCCAAAAATTTCCGCAAACAAATTAGGAGTATTCACTATGAACGCAGATGAACGCAAGTGCTTCAATTGCAACGGATTTGGCCATTTCCGTGTAAATTGTCCTACGCGTAATAATAAATTTAATCAACCCAATCGTGATAGAGTTAGATGTAGTAATTGCAGGAAAACAGGTCATATAGAGTCGCAATGCTATGCGAAAAATGCTCGTACCACTTGGAGAAAGGCGCAACCTCAAGTTAACGTAGCTTCCGGAAGTCAAGAACATTTAAACTCCAAGGGGGTTCCGCAGACGGATCCAATGCAGAACGAGCCCCTGATTGCACGCGCCGGATCCATCGTGTCTGCTACAACTTCCAAACAATAAATGCAGTACAGCCACTGGTTATTCAGCTTGAAAATCATTATTTCCGTCAAGAAACAGCTAGTTTCCTTGTAGATACTGGTTCTCAGCTGAATTTAATAAAACGGGAAGGGTTAGTTTCGGACCTTACAATTAATACCAATATAGTTTATGACCTTACCGGAATTGGCTCAGGAATGATTCGCACCCAGGGTGATGTTACGGTTTTAATTCATGGTATCCCTGTTCACTTCCAAGTAGTAGATAATGATTTTCCTATTAAGGAAACCGGAATTTTGGGATTGTCGTTCTTAAAAAAACAGGAAATGACCTTAAAGTTTCGAGATACTCTACCGGATACCTTACAGTTCGGAAAAGGAAGAGGCCTTCCCTGTGCACCATCATCCCATGATTTACCTCCTCGAACTAAAGTCTTGATTACGGTACCAACTAATAGTGTTAATGCGTCAGGTTATGTTAGGAGAATTGATGCAGGTCCTGGTATTTTTGTGGGCGAAGCTCTAGTGAGTCAGAGGAATGGCTTGGCAAAATTATATGCCATAAACACTACTGCTGATCATGTTGTTCTTACCATACCTTCAATTGAGTTAGAAGAATTTGAGATTGGGCCTCCCGCTTCTCGATCAGGTCGGACGGGAAATCCTGACGTAGAGTCATCTAAGGACCGTGCTCAGAGGCTTGCTCAATTAATTAAGGTGTTAGATTTGAATCATTTGAGTGAGGGTGAGAGGACCAGCATTCTGGAAATTATTAATGAATTCTCATATCAGTTTCATCTTACCGCAGACAGGTTGGGATCATCAAACGCTACTCAACATACTATTATTACTACTGATGAAATTCCCATAAATACCAAACAGTATCGGTTCCCTCAGATTCATAAAAAGGAAATAGAAACTCAAATCAATTCTTTACTTAATAGCAACATAATTCAGCCATCTGCATCTCCGTATAATTCTCCTGTGTGGATTGTTCCAAAGAAATCTGTCTCTTCCGGAGAGCCACGATGGCGAATGGTCATAGATTATAGGAAATTGAATGAGAAGACTGTAGGTGATGCTTATCCTCTACCTAACATAACCGAGATACTAGACCAATTAGGAGGAGCCAAGTATTTTAGTACTCTAGATTTGGCTTCTGGATTTCACCAGATTCCGATAGATCCTACATCTAAGGCTAAAACTGCTTTTTCTACCCCCCATGGCCATTACGAATTTAATCGAATGCCCTTTGGCCTCAAAAACGCGCCAGCAACATTTCAAAGGGTAATGGATTTGGTATTATCCGGATTGCAGGGCATAGAGTTGTTTGTTTATATGGATGATATTGTTATTTATTCAGATTCGCTTGAGGGACATGCCCGTAAGTTAAAAACCCTTTTGGCGCGTTTGCAAAATTCGGGTTTAACCCTTCAGCCTGAGAAGTGCCGTTTCTTGCAGAGGGAAATATCCTATCTGGGGCACGTTATTACAAAGGAAGGAGTGAAACCTGATCCTGATAAGATTCGAGCTGTAAAACAGTTTCCCGTACCAAAAACAAAAAAAAAATGTAAAGCAATTTTTGGGGCTTGTGGGTTATTATAGAAGGTTTATTCCGAACATGGCGAAAATCGCGAAACCATTGACTAGACTTTTAAAACAGGATATTCCATTTTATTGGACTTTCGGAACACGGGTTGCTTTTGAAACTTTGAGGGACATTATTTGTTTAGAACCTTTATTACAATTTCCAAACTTCTCACAACCATTTCTTGTTACCACTGATGCCTCTAATTTTGCTGTGGGAGCTATCTTGAGTCAAGGGTCGATTGGGAAGGATTTGCCTATAGCATATGCTTCTAGGACTCTGAATGACGCCGAGACTAATTATTCCACCATAGAGAAAGAATTACTGGCTGTTTTATTTGCTGTTGAGCATTTCCGGCCTTATTTATATGGACAACAGTTTACATTGGTCACAGATCACCGTCCATTAGTATGGTTACATAATGCCAAGGATCCTACATCCAAAATAATGAGATGGCGAATTAGATTAAATGAATACGATTACAACATAGTGTACAAACCTGGTAAAATTAATGCTAATGCTGATGCACTTTCACGAAATCCTGTCGATTCAAGTCCGACCCTTAATCCCCAGTCACAACCTGTATTGATTGACACGGATTCCAATCCTGATTCGAGGGACCTGGAAAGGGTACTTATCTGCGCAGATAAGGCATCAATTGTAGGTTCCGGAGTGGACAGGGTGGATGATGAAGTCGTATGTTTTGAAAATGAGAGAGTTGTGGCATCTGTTTTCCTGGCGCGCGGGAAGGCAGCAGCCGAGTGTAATGAGGTCATAACTGGTTTGTGAATAAGTTCGAATGTATTAGTATCACCCTTGCCTGTGGGGAATGAAAATTTTGGAGGATCGCCTCAGTCGGGCACGATACATCGACTCGGTCGCCTGTTGACATACGGTAATTCTCAGCCCCGAGAACCCGCTTCAGGAGCCGTGAGAAGTAATCTGTGCTCGACAAGGGTGCCTGCGCTCTGTTCGGCCCCTGAGGGAACATCGCAGGGCTCGCAGTATCTTGGTTCGTGGCAGAGGTGTGGGGAGCCTAGTTTATTAGCGACTGATGTCGTGGCAGAGGCTGATGAGCCTGAAGTTGTTACGCCTGGTATTGTGGCAGAGGCCGTGGAGCCTGATGGTTTTGCGTTCAAGACTGCAAGAGGGATCCTCAATGAAGTGACCTCATTAGAATCTGTAGAAGATCAGTTATGTTCAACAGGTTATAAGGCTAATGAAAGTAGAGTTCTTGTTAATAATGTAAATCCAAACAGGGGAATGACTTATCCTTCTCCAATCCCTACCGTCCTTAGTGTAAAAGATCATCTTTTTATGCGCAAGGGTAACCTTGTTCATTTTATACCACTTAATGATGATGTTGTTTCTCAAACCAGCAAGGATCTTTTGGATCGAAGTAAACTTTCAATGGAACGAATAAAACAGTATCAGGTTAATGTTGGTGATGCTATGGCATTCCCAAACGATAAGTATTATATCTTCTTGTTGTTTTGCAAAGGTAGCTTCCAGGAAAATTTGAATTTTGTTCATGTTGAATCCTCATTAAAATCTCTAAAGGCTCTTACTGATTCTCTAAATCTTCGGGCTTTTAGCATTTCAAAAGATTTAGATAGCTTCAACATTCCTGAGTGGAATCGTGTGGAGAATTTGTTCAAGCAGATTTTTAGTGACTCTCAGTATATAATTACGGTGTGTACTGGTGAGATTGAAACTCCACCAAAATCAAGACGTCTTCAAATTATTAAGGAAGGTCATGAATCCGCTGTTGGAGGTCATAGGGGCATGTCTAAACTTTACGATCATATTAGAGAACATTTTTATTGGCCTGGGATGGGAAGAGAAATTACTGAATTTGTTAGATCTTGTTTCACTTGCCAGAGAAATAAAATTCATTCCACCAGGATAAAGCAACCAATGCGCATCACTGATACCCCACAGCATGCCTTTGAAAAAGTCCAAATGGACATTGTTGGGCCTTTACCGGTAACAAAAAAGGGTAATAAGTATTTGTTAACATTGCAGGATAATTTAACAAAGTATTCTGATGCAATTCCAATACCCACCATAGATTCGGTAACCGTTGCTCTTGCTTTAGCAGAACAATTTATTAGTAGATTTGGCTGCCCACGAACTATCCATACTGATCAAGGAAGGAACTTCATTAGTCAAGTAATGAAGAATTTCTGTAGAATTTTTAAAATTCAGAGGATAACTTCCACTGCTTTCCATCCACAGTCTTTGGGGTCGCTGGAAAGGGCACATCGTGTTTTTGTAGATTACTTAAAACATTATTGCACAAAGGCTGATTGGGATGATTGGATTAGATTTGGTATGTTCTCATATAATACCTCCGTACATGAGGCTACAGGTTTCACACCACATGAATTGGTTTTTGGCGTTAGGGCTCTCATACCTTCTGAATTTGCAAAGGAGCAGATATCACGAACTTTTGTACAGCATTTAGATGAGTTGTTTACTAAGGTTACCACCACACAAGCTAAAGCGGCAGAAAATCTCAATAAGGCTAAGGAGAAAAGTAAAATGTATTACGATAGAAACCGTAATCCTCGTGGATTTAAGGTAGACGATGATGTTTACTTACTTAAGGAACCGAAAACTTCCAAGTTTGATTGCAACTGGTTAGGCCCTTATAAGATTAGTCGAGTATTTGGCGATTTAAATGTAGAATTAATAATAGGAACTAATAAGTGTAAAATAGTACATACTAATAAGTTAAAGTTAGCATGTATAAGACCTGATATTTCTGTTTAAGAGAGTTAATGCAAGTATAATATTGTATTCATGATATGTCTGGTTTGTTTTGTGTGAATGTAATTTTAAATTTTCATTCTATAAGCGTAAAAAGAAAAAAAAAAGGAAAACAAGGAAAATGTAATATAACTATCATTCTTCAACTCGTGCTTCCTGCAGGACAATGGGTGGACCGAGTAGCTCATTTACTGTGGGGCTGGTGCGGGAAGAGGAGGCGTAGTTATAATCACTAGTAGTAATTATTTGTAATTTTGTACTGAAAAGCTGTTTCATGGAAACACCTTTTATATAAGGGGGAAGGTGTTACGCTATCGCTTGAATATGGCCGCGGAAATGTATATAATCGATATATATAGAGTACGTAGGAGCGAGATTTGAAACGGAGGACGAAGAAGAGTGTTTATTAGAGAGCGCGTCATGCTTTTCGGGGGGGTTTTTCCCTGCTATTTTAAACGTGTCCTTACAATGGAACATCTGATGCCTGAACTCAGAAGGCGTACGAAAACCTGGGATTGTATTCAATAGCTTTTAAGTTACCGTTAGACTAGGCGAGGGTAATAAATAGCTTAGCTTTTTCCTTTGCACATCTGCGTGCCAAATTTCGTCGAGCGGGCAGCGGCTCGTCTCGTAAAAGCATTTAAAACTCTGTCCTCCCTTTCTATAATTGCCGATGTTCTGTTAGGATAAAACTCTGGCCGGAAGAGGCCGGAGTCATAAAGTCATAAACTTTTCCGAGCGACGTCGTCTTGACCCTGAGGGTTGCGCGTACTTACCTGCGAGATATGTATGTACTGTACGTAGCCTATGTACTACCCCCATGTCATCGGGAAGCGTGCCTCGATCACCAGACGAGAGTGGGAGGAAGCATGAAGGAAGGGCGAAGGACAGCCCACTAACGAAATCATGCTGATTGGACTACAAGGATCTAAGGGAGGATCAGGAAGATCTCGACATCGACTTCGTCGACGAGCTCGGAGCGCTTGCTTCAACACCGCATTCATTCTGTTGCTAACCGGCTTCCTGAACAGAACTAAATATATTTGAAGTTCAACTTGAATTCTGGGTTGTTTCATTTAAAATCCCGCGCACTCCAACGAGCAGAGCGGTTTAGCGCTCCACGGGCACCAATCCACGTCCAGTTCCCAATATCCCCGCTGAAATACGTAACATTACTATTGTTTGGCCATTAAATTAACCTGTACAAAAATGTCTAATAGCCGAAAATAAATCTAATCAAGTATTTTGGTGAAAAGATGACACTAAGTCATGTTAAAAGTTATTTTGCACAAGTTAATATATTTCTTGCTTTGCTTCTGCAAAACGTAGTAGTATGCGAGAAGTTACATGCACACGTTTCGTTGAATGTAGATGGAGAAGGATTTCACAGGTTAAATATACTAATACGGTAAAGAAGAGAGGATCTCTCTTATCCGAATTAGTTTTTACCATGCTTTCGTGTATTAAAATAATGAATGAAAGATCTATCATAATACGGATTTAGTTGTTAACTAAATATGTATACTAGGTATCAGTCTTCAGCTACATTTTCTAACGCAACCAAATTTGTAGTCTCAAGCTAAATTTACAGTTGTGAAAGTTTCTATATTACATGCAGATGTTATATACACTATTTTGAAGGAATCTAAATTTTTTTATCTGTTGATAATGTTGGGACATCATCGTATAACTTTTAATCTTCTGAAAGAATTTTCTAACATTTTTCCAGCAGTGCAGGTACTTTCAGTAGGGATCCAAAGTTTCACTGATAACGATTTGTACATTATAATTGCTATCTGACTATGGGTATACATGTGTACATTAATTGAAATTGAAAGTTTTGTGGAAATCATTAAAAAGACATGAAATCAAGTATCCAACTAAAACAGTTATATAGTACAAACTCAAAACAATTTTATTTATTCTGGTTGCAAATAACTTTTCAACCGCATTCACCTTGTGACTCATATTTAGACTAACTCTTCATAGAACATGATGTCTGTATGCATTAGCAACAGAATCTTATGATTTAATATATTAGTACTATAGTCGTAACACATATTACACACATAAACACGTGTTATCTCACATGTATGTCATTGATATACACGAAATTTGAAGAAATTAAGAAGAGTTCATATTAAGACAGAATCCAAAACCGGTATGAAAAATGATATCTACTCAAAATGTCTGTCGATCCCCAAAAGTACTTTAGAAACATTCTTTATACACCTTTTTAACACAGACATATTTTATACTTTCACAATGAAATTCAATATGTATGGAATCAAAATGGTAGAACAAGGAACAAATGCTAGAATCAGGGAAGTGATGCATGAACCAATATTATAACTGTAATCAGAAAACTTCAAAAAGTAAAAAAAATTACGCCAAGTACATGAAATAAAAAAAACACAAATAATAGAAAATAATAATAATTATAAAGTAAAAAAAGATGTGAAATCGAAATGAGCTGCAAGTACATAAAGGTGCTTTCCCGCAGCGTGCAAAGATGACACTGTGTAACACAATAAAAGACAAAAAAAGATGTCCGCGGCCTGGAAGTCAAATACTTGGCGTGGCCAGGCAAGGTATTCTCAGATCATCAATACTCATATCTTCCCCCTCGCAGGCTTTCAGATAATTTGTCCATTTAAAACTCAGACAATATGACTACATTTTCATTATATTGCGTTTTAAAATAATTGTAAGATCATTCATCGACACCGATACCTTTCCTCTTACAATCTTTCGCGTAATTTGTCGATTTAAAACACTGACAATATGAATACACTTTCATTATTTTGCGTTTTTAAATAATTCTTATTCAATGACACCTTGACACTTGGCCACGCCTAGTATTTGACTTCCAGGCCGCGGACATCTTTTTTTGTCTTTTATTGTGTTACACAGTGTTGTCTTTGCACGCTGCGGGAAAGCACCTTTATGTACTTGCAGCTCACTTTGATTTCACATCTTTTTTTACTTTGTAATTATTATTATTTTCTATTATTTGCAATCAATATGATTGTTAATTTTTGCTCTTTTAACTGGTATTTAATGTAAAGCCTTTGTTTTTGGAATTATTTCTAAAAGTGAAATTAATTTCATGTCGGTTTTCACTCCCTGAAGTTAAATGCATTTCTAATTGATCGGCTCATCAACTACTTGCTGCCGTTTGGCATAGGGACATTTTAACAGAAATATATTTATGTGTTTACATAAATACACGTAAAAATTAATATTGCTTGCTGTATAAAAACTTGAATGTAAAGAAATACATTCTCATCTATTTATAATTAATTGAAATACCGTTGTTAAAAGTGCATGAATTTTGTATGATATTTATATGCATTCGTTATAAACAGATAAGAATGTATTTCTTTACATTTATAAGTTTCTATATAGCAATCAATATTAATTTTTACAAGTATTTTAATTTACAAGAAATGGTTTCATAAATGAAGAAAGAATGCAGTAGAGTATTCGGATAATAGGGATTCAAGGAATCTGGGTTTTTTATATTTTGGAAATGTTATTATGTACCTGTACAAGGAAACTCGTTTACAGATACTTAACATATCAAGTAAATTTTGATGATTATGTAGATGGGTGTTATATTGCTCTTTTCTTTACACTGCCGCCCAGCTTATATGCCAATATCAATGAACTAAATGATTTGACTAGACTTGGAATTGTAAGTAATAAGTAGTAATATAAATCATTCTTAGATATTTCGTTTTAATGAAATTCAAATTTTAATTTAAATATTTCTTTGAACAATATTTTTGTTTGTTATCAAATGTTTCATTAACCATCTTCCAATAAATTTAAGGTTTTTATTATATTTTAGAACGCAGTATGTGCCATTGGAGAAACGGATGTTGAACTGTTTACAGACAAAGCAGTGTCACAAAATATAACTATTTGTTCCTCTTTGATTGGTACAAAGACAACCTTGAAACTTCCAATACACCAACGTTACCTGTATGTTAATGAAAATAGTAGTCACTCGCCTGTAACTTTAGAAAAACCAGCCTTACTTTTAGGGTGTAAAAAAAGAATTAGAGAACACAGAACTTCTAAAATTGATTTATGTTCTCCATGTGTACAGCTTGTATCTAAATGGAGAGAAATTCCATATAAAGTACATAGTGAATCCATTATATAACTGACAAAACTATCTTGTTTCATCATTGTATGGATAGGAATGTATTATTTTTATGTATTTTTGTCATAGGATATGGAAGATATTGTGTGGATAATACCAGTGGGTAATTCATCTATGGTACCTGTAGTAACATATGTCACGTTGCTAATAACCATTCTGTTTACAATATTTCTTTTGCAAGCGATAAGGAAATCTATACCACCAAAACCAGATAAAAAAAGACAGTAATACATTTTATATATATTACTTTACAGTACTTTTATAATATGAGCGAGCATTATAAGAATAAACCAATTCAAAGTTTTTTATAATAGAATTTTTTTTAAAATTAACATTATATTACTATCATACTAAATGTTAAATATAAGACACACATACAATTCTTTATGTAGAACAGTCACATTTTAAAATCTCCTCACTTTGCAACAAAAATTAAATCGCAATATTTATGATAAATAGGAAAGACAAGAAACCATACACATTTCATAATATTATGGTAGTATTGCACTTTTTTCTATATTTCCACATTTTCAATGTCTTTCATCTTTTGGGAATACCCATTTTCCACTGATGACTCTGCTACACCATTTAAACCAGTATCTTTCTTTTTTTCCACAGGGTCATTCCATTTTTGAATTTTACTCGTGCCAAATAAAATAAACATAAGATTTCCAAGAATATATATTACAGCTGACAAGAAAAATATATTTCTCCATTCCGAAACGTTTCTCTAAAACATATGAAAGTATTGTAAATTAGGTAATTCTCATAAAGTCGTTTTCTATTTTATAAAACTATCATTAAAAATAATAGCTCCATATTATCTTATTCCATTAACTTTTTCATACAATGTTTCAATTGGTAATAAGTAATAATGGGGCTTTAGAATTATATATTATGTAGATTTTAATACAGATCAAACGCATGGTGAAAGTTTTTAATATTTTTAAAATGGTTCTTGATAATCTGTTAACACTTTGAGTGGCGCAAGGTTTTGAGAAATGCTTGTACAAGCAGGGTGAGTTAGGCCATTCCCAAGCTATCGTTCTAGTTGAAAAAGTTTTGTTCAACTCGTCTCGCGCTTTGAACACATGCCAACACTAATGAACATTTAAAGGTCTATACTCTCTATTAAATATTTATAGGACCATTATTAATGGATAGTTGAAATTTGTCCGATGGAAATGAGTTCAAATACTACTACATTCAGGCTATTTCCAATCATACGTAATTCGAATTCCCTCCACATTCGATAGACAAATTCGACACACACTAGCAAAATATCTGTGATTTGCAACGATAGAATAATTAGAAGGAATTATTTTTGTATGTTTTTTTAAGTAATTTTTAATGTATACTTATACTTAACGAACATTTATATGTGTTGGTTTTTAGGCATTTCTCGAGTCCACACCTAGGCGAACACTAACAAAAACATTGTTCGCGGACGTTTTTGTCTGTCCCAGTCGCGTCAACACTGCCGCGACACAAACAAAATTCAGCGTATATACTCCCTGATAATCATCTGACGCCAATCTGACATCAGATTGGCAGCAGGGTCTGCCGTGAGAGCGCAGAGCCTGACGTCAGATCCGTAGTCATCTGTGTCCGCATTAGGCTGCGGTCTGAGATACAGAGCCCCAGATAGCACAACGTCTGGTAAAGTCTTAAATACGTCCAAAAGGCGTCTTAAAGACGTCTGATTACAAATCCAGACGTTCAGACCTAAAATGGACATAAACTAGACGTCTCTAAGACAAGGTGTGCTATCTGGGGCCTGACATCAGGGCCTGACGTCAGATGAGCAGCAGATTCGCATCAGATCCTGCCGTTCGCCTGACATACAGTGGGTCCAGGCAGTGATGCCAGATTCGGGACGGGAGCGCTCGAGAGTTTCCCCCACCTCGCATGCACACTAGGCCGGAGCTGCGTGTGTGCATGCGCCGAGCTCGCGGACACGCAGCGACGGCGTAGTGTGCATGCGAGGTGGGGGAAACTCTCGAGCGCTCCCGTCCCGAATCTGGCATCACTGGGTCCAGGGACAGTATGGTCCAGGGGGCAGAAACTCAAGCAAAACTTTTGGTTTAGTATTTGCACGCCATCTACATTGTGAGAGATTTTGTTTGAACTAAAATTCAATATGGCGGCACGTGCCGGGAAAATTAAATATACTCAGAATCTGCATACTGTAATATGTAGAATAAGAAATATATTTGTTGACACGTTAAGAAGATTTGGATATGAAATTCAGGTGTTAGAGAAAAATATTTAATTAAATTTGCAGTAACTGAATTTAATTAAATATTTCACATTCACCTGAAGTTTCTTATCTAAACCTTCCCCATTTTTTCAGTTATTATTGGCATAATTGGACATTATTTTGCCAACAATAACTGATAATGCCAACAAATGTATCTCTTACCCTACATTTTGTATAAGATACTTAATTGTAAAAAATACAAGTAGAGGTAAGGATTAGTGAGTGGTTCAGATTTTTCTTTGAAAAATGTTCTATATATTAAGTTTAACAGTTTGCTTAAACGCTATAGTGCTAAGTAATTATATTAATTACTTATATTACATTGTTAATTTATGTACATATATGTATTTCTTCGTACGCGACCTCCATATACATGGTGTTCCTCTACCTATGGTCAATACTTCGGGGGATGATTCTACAGGCAAATATAAGTCGAAAATTCAGAGTGACGAATTTGCTGTAGAGGCTTCGTTTTCGAGAAAATTGACTTTGAATTTTACCTAAATACGTGTGCATCGTAGATGCTTGAGTGGCACGCAGACGTCAGGGGAATGTCCTATGGGCAGTATACTGTCGACATCGTAGCCGGATTTCGCCCCAAGCAGGAACCGACGAGTTCTATATACAACATAAAGGATATTTTACTTATTATTATCGTAATTATCATAATTATTACCAATATTATGTCATGCATACCTGCGACGCCCGTACCAGCTTGGCGCACGTTGTCTGAACCGTACTCGGCGCCCTTACATATGCAAGTCATTTGCAACGTAGATCCTCCTCTGCATCTTTCATTCTGTTTTTTGTCTGTCTGCTCCTGTGAACTTAAAGGGTGAATTAAATTTATTAAAAGTTTTGATAATAGAGTTTATAACCTAAAAATACAAAAACATCACGAATATTCAAATAAACAAGTGTCTTAAATGTAACTCAAACCGTACATAAAACTTTCTTACCTGTCACCCTCTTTGCAGTTGCTCCACATTTTTGCACATTCATTTTAAGTTAAACAGTAAACACAAGTAAAAACTAGCGTTTCACTCACGTTTTACTTCTTTTCACATATAAGACAGTGTAAGTCTCAACCGATCGTGTATGTACAGACACAAACACAACTATACCGCGACACTAACGCCATCTACATTGTGAAAGCCCCTCCTTCCGGTCTAAACGCTATCCCGGAAGTTCCCTATTCAGTTTCCACCCCCTGGTATGGTCAATGTGTTCCTCGCCGCTGATTGGTGCCGCCATTTTCAGGCAACTTCCTGTAGCTCTTATGTATAGATCAGTATACATATATACTTATACATTCTCAAGTTGTACTTCTTACAACTTCAGAGATGTACTCTATAAGTGCAATAAATACGTCACGGAAATACGGAAATCAAGGTAAATATAACCAAAAGTAAATATAATTATTTTGCAAAGTATAACAATAAATTATTGTATAACTTTAAAATAACATTATATTAACAAAATAACAAATAATTATATGAGATTTACTTTAAACATTTGTGTATCTACATATTTTTTAATAATTATAAACTATATAATTATATATTTATATATTTATATTATATATAATATATAATTTATATATCATTATAAACTGATGTAAACTATAAAATATTTATCTAAGTTTTCATTAATAAAATTAAATATTAAGTTTATACATACACGTCACTATATACAGGATGTCCCACCTACGACTGGACAGCCGGTTTTCTCCTAAACTATAGGAGATAAAAATATAAAAAAAATAGGAAATTGCATGGTTCGAGGGGGCCAATTAATTAGCGCGAACGAATTTTTTTTATCGATTATTATTTTAAAAGATACGATGGTCAAGTTCGGTTTTTCAAATGGAACTATTTTTTTTGAACACCTGAGTTGATAGTGCGTTCCAAGACAAATTCAATAAGCTTTAATGTATACACTTTATTTTCACTGGTTTTTAAGATATTGCGCTTGCAAATTTACTGATTTTCACTGGAAGAAAACTGTCTGGTATAGCACGGACCGGGGACGGTTTTATTGGCTGCACTTGTGGCACTGCCTTTTGAAATAGATACCTACCTGCCAAAGGTCTACGCCAGGCCCAAAGGCTGGACAATTTTTTTCCGTCAGAAATATCGCCGATGGATTCCTTGGGGTTTTCCGATGAAAATCATTACAAATGTCGTGTAAATCGGACAACTTTTACATAGGGAATACAAATAGCTTGTGTCAAAGTAGTCCGATTTGCATGACATTTGGTATGATTTTCGTCAGAAAAAGATAAGGAATCCATTGGCACCACTTCCCTTTCGATACGATGAAGAAAAGGGTTTCTTAATACGCTGGAATGGATAATTCACCCTCGACTGCGGAGGGTCGACTTCAATTCGCTACGTTCGGCCCAGGGTTCGTACCTTTTTCCGGAAAAAAAACCATAAAAATCGGGTGAGGCAATGCGAAGGTCTGTCCTCGCCACGGGGTGCCAGCGCATCTTCTTGACGGGCGTTGCTCCAGAATTACCCTGTATCATTTGGGCAGTGTGTGACCCGACTACCCTCCGTGTAATTGGTCTGCGCGAAGTGGGGCGCAAGTTCGATCATTATCAGTACTCCTGCCCAAGAGGAATACGATTTACTTTAATTATAGTACATGTGTGTTTTGTAATAAAATGTTTCTATCGTCTCCTGAATTCAATAACTGGCATCCAGATATCTACGCTCCTACAATCCACCGTCAACACGGCTCGTGGACAGACACAGGAAGAAAAGGGGTAGCCCGCTGTCGACGCGTGGTCCTCTCGAGTATAAACACGAGCTTCAATATTAGAACAAAAGCAAGCGTTAACGTATTCCGTGCGAGAGAAGGTGGGCATTGCTGTGAAGAGGGCCTCTTCAAGAGAGCAGCCGTTTGTGAGGAATGCAAATCCGAATGGTTCTGATACAATCTGCTCCCTATGATTGAAATTTAGTGTAGCAACTTTCACTCCTCCGAACCTAACCAATCAAACTTGCATCCCTCCCAAAAGAACCTGCCATCCGAGCGTAGAAGCAAGTGCGAAATAAAAGTAACGGTGCGCTTCTCGATACCGCAGATGTACCTACCTAAGTAGCATTTCTGACGGAAAAAAATTGTCCAGCCTTTGGGCCTGGCGTAGACCTTTGGCAGGTAGGTATCTATTTCAAAAGGCAGTGCCACAAGTGCAGCCAGTAAAACCGTCCCCGGTCCGTGCTATACCAGACAGTTTTCTTCCAGTGAAAATCAGTAAATTTGCAAGCGCAATATCTTAAAAACCAGTGAAAATAAAGTGTATACATTAAAGCTTATTGAATTTGTCTTGGAACGCACTATCAACTCAGGTGTTCAAAAAAAATAGTTCCATTTGAAAAACCGAACTTGACCATCGTATCTTTTAAAATAATAATCGATAGAAAAATTCGTTCGCGCTAATTGATTGGCCCCCTCGAACCATGCAATTCCCTATTTTTTTTATATTTTTATCTCCTATAGTTTAGGAGAAAACCGGCTGTCCAGTCTTAGGTGGGACACCCTGTATATACTATGATTCCACGCTTTTCAAATATCGCGGGCGTTTGACCCACTGTAGCCTGACACGTATAACAGCGCCATCTGAGAGTCAGAATTGGCAAACAAGTCCCTACGCGTGACGTCACATGGCCGTCCCTACACACCAACACAAATGTAGCGTTATTGCTGTAGGTGTATCCCTACTCCCACATAATCAGCTAGTAGATTCTACAGTTTATTAAATAATTAATTCTACTTATTTCAAAAAGTATTTATTCTTTATTTAATAATATACAGGATTGGTGATTACAATTGTTACAAAATAATATAAATATCGCATATAAATTCGGGGAAGAACATTCAATATTTACATTTATAAATCCATATACAATACGTCCCGTAACCAGTGGTACCTATCAGTGGTGGGTCGGTATTTTACGCCGCGTCGTAAATGCATTTACGATGTGTCGCAAATGTATGTATAATATGACGTTTTTAAGCCCATTTTATACGTGTCATTTGTCGCAAATGTCGTAAATAGATATATTCATTATTTTAAGGTTTCAACAATTAAAGTGGCGCTTGTTGGATGCATCCGAATACTATAGAATACTAATACTATAGAATACTATAGAATACTATAGAAAAACTACATATAATCGCCACTTTCCTAACCCCAAAAAAGTATTCAAAAGCGGGGTGTTAATTATTGTTTTGTAATTGTTTAGGTAATAACTAATACAAAATGAATCGTGAAAAGTAAAGTAATTAGAAATAAATGAACGATAATAAATTAAATTCATTTGAATTGAAAATTTTGTAAATAAAAATTTCTGTTTCAGAAATAATGAAATTGATCAATTATTATCAAATTTCTTTTGTGGGGGCAATATTCCTTTCAGTGTGGTGGAATCAAGCCACTTTAAAGCTTTTGTTCATGCACTAAATAAGAACTATGTAGTTCCATCGAGAAAAACATTTACAAGTACAACACTTTTAAATATACAATATAAACAATTACACAATTCCATTGGACAAAATGAACAAAGTTCTGTACTTTTTACTAACATAATTTTTAATTTAAACAAATTATATTTATTATTCTGAGAATACCGGCCTTAGGGCGGTATTCATAAACGTGTCTTAAGATTAAGCAAATGCTTAAGCATTCGGCATCCTTTACTAACCCTAGTACACTGCATTCCACATTAGAGCATACCGATTTCGCGCAGGCACGACCCTCAGGAGGCGTTGGCACGCTCGACTCCCCACTTAACCGCCTATGTTTTTCTCCGTCTCACGGCCCTCTACTCTCTCTGTTAAGTTTTCGTGCACTGTTTACGTTGACAACGGCCAGGTCTCGCGTTATTGCTTGGAAATTACCACGACCAATTGCATGCGGTTCAAACTATGGGTAGTAGTGGGAGCTGCGCAGATCAGTCGCAAATCGGTAGGGGCGTCGGTATGCTCTTATATGGAATGCAGTGTAGCTAGTAAAGGATGCCGTTTATGAATACCGTCCTTAGTGGAGACGTGGCTTAGATTTCAGCCCTCTGGTGGTAAGTTGGTAAACTATTTAAAGTGGGTTTGGATCCCACCAAACATTCCGAATAAGTATTTATTAATCGAATAAGTGAAAATTTAGTATTCAAACAAATTTAGAAACACTCGTTTTTCACAATATGTCTATTTAAACACTGATAATCATATGGACTTCGACGGATTTCGATCTGCAAGCAGTACTCGCTGGAATGATTTGTTCATAGTTTCAGTTGCCTCGTTTAACAATTTGAATTTGGCGCGTCTAAGCTTGGCTATGTAAAGCCTTCCAACATTAAGCTCTTTCCACATGTTACCACGCAGTACCGTTACATTCCTTCCCCCTTATGAAGAAAAGTTGTTTTCATAAAACAACTTTTCTAAACTTGCAATGACAGATTTAAAGTTCGTTGGCAGTATGAGACTGAATATTGAAACGTCTTCTTTTGGAAAAGAATGCACAAGGGAGAGAATAAAACCTTAACCTTAACCTTAAATTCTCAATTCCCTAGGTAGTAATACGATTACAAGTACATATACTTCAATTAGTACTTTGATAAACATGCAAAATTTGAACGTAACATTTAATAACAGTATAATATTAAATTAAGATTTATAAAGGAATGTCTTTAACACAGAAATCTTACATCTATGTATTATCAGTGGAGCAACCCGGTCTAATACATGCTAACTTGAGTTTGTTTATGTGTACAATTTTGAATTTATTGGAACCCAACATTATTTCGACAGTTAAATCGTTGATTGCTCTACTGATTTTGTACGGACCTAGCCAATGACAATCTAATTTGGTTCGTGGTTCTTTTAGTAAGTATACGTCGTCGCCTACGTTAAATTTACGAGGGTTTGCCTCACGGTCGTAATACCTTTTGCTTCTCTCTTTAGCCCGCTGCAAGTTTTCGGCAGCAAGTGTCTGAGTAGTAGTGATTTTAACAAAAAGATCGTCGAGGTATTGGACGAAGGTGCGCGGTACTCTCTCCCTGGCAAACTCAGACTGAATTACCGCTCTCACTCCGAAGACCAATTCGTGTGGAGTAAACCCCGTGGCTTCATGGACTGAAGTATTGTATGAAAACATACCGAATCGAATCCACTCGTCCCAATCACCTTTTGTGCAATAATGCCTTTAATAATCGACGAAAACTCTGTGTGCTCTTTCAAGGGAACCTAAGGACTGAGGGTGGAACGCCGTGGAAGTTATCCTTTGTATCCGGAATATTTGGCAAAATCTTTTCATCACCTGACCGACAAAATTCCTTCCCTGATCAGTGTGTATAACCCTCGGACAACCAAATCTACTAATAAACTGTTCGGCCAGGGCCACTGCTACAGTTGTTGCTTCTATATTGGCTAGCGGAATGGCATCAGAGTACTTGGTTAAGTTATCCTGCAGGGTAAGTAGATATTTATTCCCGTTCTTAGTTAAAGGTAGAGGCCCTACAATATCCATGTGGACCTTTTCGAAAGCTCGCATTGGCGTGTCCGTGATGCACACGGGTTATTTAACTTTTGTAGAATGGATCTTATTTCTCTGACAGGTGGGACAAGAACGGACAAATTCTGAAATTTCCCTCATCATCCCCTGCCAATAATAAAGTTCCCTCACATACTTCTGGAGTTTCCCCACACCCCTATGACCACCGGCTGAAGACTCGTGAGATTCTTTAATTATCTTTACACGACCAGACCTGGTTGGTGTTATAATTTCGCCAGTGCATACAGTAATCAAAAATTGAGAATCGGTGAAAATTAGCTTAAATAAATCCTCTACCTGTTCCCATTCAGGGTCGTTAAAACTATCAAGATCTTTCGAAATACTAAAGGTCCAAGTTTTTAATGAACTCATGAGGTTTTTAAGTGCTCTTAGGGAGGCTTCTATATAACCAAAATTTAAACGTTCCGCAGAATTATCCTTAAAGAGTAAAAGGAAAAAGGAAAATTGATGACCAGGGAGTGCCATAGCATCGCCAACCTCAAGCCGATATTGTCGCATCTGTTGCAAGGAAAATCTATTTCGTCTCAACAAATCAATCGTAACTTCGGAAGTAATATTGCCATTAAGTGGTAAAAAATGAGCAAGATTGTCCCTCCGCATGTATAAATGATCCTTTACGTACAGGATGGTTGGCAGAAGGGAAAGGTGAATTGTTTGTCTATTTATGTTCACATTATTAGCCATAACTTCACTAATCTCCATATTACGTGGCTCGTTTATTTCAGAATCTACTGAGGTCTTTTTAACGAGGGACTCCCGTGCAGCTTTGATCGCAGAATAATTCGGTATGTCATCCTCAGACATTTCAGCCTCTGGATTTCCACTTCCAGGCATAACAGTTTCTTTTCGTATCTCTTCATCCATAGTGCAACAATAACAACAACAAGGTGCCCCTCTACCTTGACGATCAACACTCTGGAGCCCCATGCAAGTCACCGCAGGGGTCGACGAGTCACAGGGTCTCTTAGGAGCACTGCGAGCCCTGGGCTCATATCGAACACAGGCCGCCGCCCTAGTCTCCTGAAGCGCGATCCAGAGGCTTGGAGTCAACGTTTGCCGACAGGAGGTTTGAAACGGCGACACCATGTCCGACTGGGAGAACCCTCTAGAATTCTCAAGTTTTCTTTCAAATGTAAGTGGTTCTAACACATCAGTTTGTAAATTCAATGCCTCAGAATTATCAGCTTCTATCTTCTCGCGCGCCAAGAAGACAGATTTTTACTTCTATTTACCACCATTACTTCTATTTCATTACATGTATTTTTGTCGTCTGTTCCATCCACCATTGAATCTGGAAACGGTGTCATGTCTGTACAGACAAGCACCCTCTCCGGATCCGCAGAGTCAGAATGGATCGTATCGTCAGTCGGTGCGTTCGGTGATCGAGGGACGATGCTTTGGCAAGGATCAACAGAGTTTCGCGAGAGTGCATCCGCGTTACAGTTGGCTTTCCCCGGTTTGTAAACTATGTTATAATCGTACTCATTTAGACGAATTCGCCATCTCATTAATTTGGATGTGGGATCTTTAGCGTTATGGAGCCACACTAGAGGGCGATGATCAGTAATCAAGGTGAATTGTTGGCCGTACAGGTAAGGTTGGAAATGCTCTACTCCAAATAACACAGCCAACAACTCCTTTTCGATTGTGGAATAATTCATTTCAGCGGCGTTCAGAGTTCGTGAAGCATAAGAAATTGGAAGATCACTACCGACTTCACCCTGACTCAACACAGCACCTACAGCATAGTCCGAAGCGTCAGTGGTTACAAGGAAAGGTTTTGTGAAATCAGGGTATTGCAGCAGGGGCTCCAAACAAATTATATCCCTCAGCTCCCCAAAAGACCTTTGAACCTCTGAGGTCCAACGAAAAGGAATATCTCTCTTTAGTAAGCTAGTCAGGGGTTTGGCAATTTTGGCCATGTTGGGGATGAATCTCCTATAATAGCCCACGAGGCCCAAGAATTGCTTCACATTTTTCCTTGTTTTAGGTATGGGAAATTGCTTTACAGCTGAGACTTTTCCGGGATCTGGTTTCACCCCCGCGCTCGAAATTACATGACCCAGGTAAACTATCTCCTTTTGTAAAAATCGGCATTTTTGTGGCTGTAAAGTTAACCCGGAATTTTGTAGTCGCGCTAAAAGTACTTTTAATTTCCGATTATGTTCTTCAAGTGAATCCGTATAGATGACAATGTCGTCCATGTAGACGAAAAGTTCGATACCTTGTAACCCGGTTAATATCAAATCCATAACTCTTTGAAAGGTAGCGGGCGCGTTTTTTAGCCCGAACGGCATCCTATTGAACTCAAAATGACCGTGTGGGGTTGAAAAGGCAGTTTTCGGATTAGATAACGGGTCAACGGGTATCTGGCGGAACCCTGAGGCTAAGTCTAAGGTGCTAAAATACTTAGCCCCTCCCAATTGATCTAAAATCTCAGTAATATTGGGTAATGGGTAGGCGTCGGAAACGGTTACTTCATTCAATTTCCGATAATCGATGACCATTCGCCACTTAGGTTTTCCCGACGAATCAGACTTTTTCGGAACTATCCATACCGGTGAATTATGCGGTGAACATGAGGGCTGTATTATTTTGCTGCTTAATAAAGAATCTACTTGTTTATTTATCTCATCTTTGTGGACTAGAGGATATCTGTACTGTTTGGTCTTTATGGGAACTTCATCAGTAGTAATTGTGGTATGCTGTGTAACATTAGTAGAACCTAGATTATCCATCGGAAGATAAAACTGGTATGCGAATCTGTTTATGACCTCTAAAATACTACTCTTCTCAATCTCGTTTAAGTGGTCTAGCTCGAGCAGCTTAATCAGCTGAACTAATCTTTGAGCGCGATCTTTGGATTTATCAACGTCGAAGTCGTAATTGATTGTTTGCGGTAAACCAGGAAAGGGCTTAGAATCAAATTCCTCCAACTCAATGGGAGGTACCGTTAGGACGATATGGTCACATGTAGTATTTATAGCGTATAGTTTTACCGAGCCATTTCGCTGACTAGCCAGACACTCGCCTATAAAAACACCGGGTCCGGCGTCTAATCTCCGTACATAGCCCGAGGGGTTATCACCTTTGGCAGGTACTGCGATTAAGGTCTTAGTTCGAGGGGGTAAATTGAGTGGGGAATTAACACCGAGGGAGGGTTCTCCTTTACCAAATTTCAACACCCCAGATAAATTTTCTTTGAATTCAATAGTTGCCTCTTGTTTTTGCAGAAACGAGATACCTAGCAGCCCGTCACTCTTAAGGGGGAAATCATCATTTACTATTTGAAAATGGATGGGGGTGTTATGGATTATAACAACAACCTCGCCCTGCGTTTTGATCATCCCTGCACCAATACCCGTGAGTTCAAAAACCCTTCCACTTTTAATTTGTAAGTCGGAGACTAATCCTGCGCGTTTTATTAGATTCAATTGCGAACCGGTGTCCACCAGGAACTTAGCGGAGCCCTGAGAAAAATGATCGCTCCCGAGAGAGACAACAGGGGGTCGAGCGGCATCGACTACATCGAATCTGTGGCAGACACGATAGACACGGCGCGTGCAATGAGGGGTTTGGTCGGCACCGCGCCTTTTTGCTGACGCCCCTTCGAGTTTAAATTTTGGTGAGCTTTTAAAGATGTTAGGTCACACTGGTCTGCCCCGGAGGAAGAATCACTTTGATTTTGTCCTGAATTGAAATTTCGCCGGTCATCCCTAGTAGGTGAATAGCGCCGGTTTCTGTTAGAATTAGAGTCCCGCCGTTCTCTACCGTGATTTGAGTTACGCCGATCCTCGGGTGTCGCGAATGCAAACGAGATTTGTGAAGGTTGAGAACCCCGTTTATAGCATTGTGCCTCAAGGTGACCTGTTTTCCTACAGTAATTGCACCTTTTGAAATTACGAGTTGAGGGGGCATACTTGTTATTGCCTACTAGCTGGCAATCTGACCGATAATGACCGAATTGGTTGCAATTAAAACATCTAATATTTTCATTTGAATTTACCGCGAACACCGTAGACCTATTTGCAGACAATCTGTGGCTCACACTGTTGTTCACATTCTTCTTCTGCCTAGCGCACCTAGTAGCTAAACGGATAGCGTCTGCTAGCCCTTTCACCTCCTGGTTAATGATGGACATCATCATTGCGTCATCGCGTAGACCCCCTAAGAATCCTGATACTGCTTCCTCCTCGAGTACGGATTTTACACCCTTAAACTGGTCTAGTACCGAATTCTAGTACCGAATTCTTCTATCGTTTCCCCATCCTTGCGCTCTATGTTTCTTAGATCGTCCAACGCCGCTTTGACGTTAAAACTGTCCTCATACGCAACTTTCATTAAGTTAACTAATTCCTCCACCGTATTCAGCACCGCATCCCCAACAATTCTATTATAATCGCGAATTTGCATCTTGTTGCGCATAATTGCCAGTAAATAGTACTTATCTTCCTTTTTTACGAGAGTCAGCCAATCTACACTGATTTATGAACTTGCTTACAGATCCGGGTTTCCCGTCGAAGTAAGGGATAAAATCAGCGACCATTTTGAGTGGCATACGCGAAGCTCCGTCCGACGGCCTACGCGAAAGATCCGGTGGATTAGCGTCAATGAAGCCAGTATCGTTACCCGAATCAGATACGCTACTTTCTAAGGGAGTGGAATTTTGGAACGGCACTACATCTAGGGATGGAGCAGTGGAGCCGGAGGCACCCAGATCAGGTACCGCCACCACATCCTTCACTACGAAACAATCACCACTACTCAGACGGTTCTTGCGTCTTTTTACAAATTTTCGTGCGTACGGCGGCATTTTAAACTAACAAATGTAACGATTCTAACGGCGATATTGAAATATAAAATTTGCTATGAACTCACAGGTACAATGACGTAGATTAGTGAACTAAATTCGACTCGCTCGACTGACTGCTGGTTCGCTCGACTTCCCCGTTCCGAAGATCTGCCGGCACGTCCAGCGACGACTGTGTTGCTTCAGCTGCTCCTGGTTCCGTGGAAAGATCCCTTGGATGCTGGTTCCCTCGTGGATTCTCCGTTCTGCGTGGATGCTGGATCCCTCGATACTCCGTTCTGTGTAGATGAATTCTGGTGTCCACGTTGCCCGATGAAGCTCCAAACAGCGACAGATGGATGTTAAATGGCGGCTCCGTTGTCTCGATTAGCCTCGATGGGGAGATCCTGTGGCTGGGTGCATGTTGTTTCGGGATGACTGGCACGGACGTCCAACACCACACTCCTCTGGCATTCACCCGTGTTCCTGGGGAAACGTGCCCAAAACCCAGGAAAGAGGGTTGCACCAACTGGCCAACGACTGTTCGATCTTGCGCCCGCGAGCCGGCAAAATTTGGAGATCCCACCGCTGTCACCAAAACTGTTACGTGTTGTAGCAGGGATTTTCAGGATAAGGATGCGGATGCGGATGGGGATGGAGATGGGTTCGCTGCCCGTGGAGCGCTGATCCGCTCTGCTCGCGTTCGCCTCTTGGTGTCAGCCTCCAGCTTCTTCCAGTGATAATTAGGTTCAATAAATTGACTCAGACTTGTTCGTGTTGTAACTTGGTTTTGGTTTATATTTTAAAGACAAATTAAAGATACGTCTAATAGCTTTGGTCGTTGATCAACGAATGCCGATGTACAAAGAAGCCGTCGTTCAGAATTGAAATGTACATGTTTTGTTAATAAAGTTATCCAATTACACAAATGGTTTCTTAATTAATTATTTAACAAATTATCTGATTGGTTCTTCGTTTACTAAGAACGAGCGTTTCACGTGGTATCGGTGATTTTTGAAGCAAAGCAACCGGAACCAATATTTAATCAATATTATTTAGCGAGCGTCTCCAAGCAGTACTCGCTGGAATGATTTGTTCATAGTTTCAGTTGCCTCGTTTAACAATTTGAATTTGGCGCGTCTAAGCTTGGCTATGTAAAGCCTTCCAACATTAAGCTCTTTCCACATGTTACCACGCAGTATCGTAACATGTACAACCACGGAGGAATTGGCGGTGGAGGTACGCCGCGACGTCTCAACCAATCAACGCCAAGATGGGAAACGAAACGGCGCCACAGTCAAGTCAAACCAAGCTAGCCAAGCCAGGCCAACCAGCGTCGCCGCGGTCTCGGTTGTCGACGCTGCTTAGCTGCGGCGTTACTTGCCTTGGCTAGCTTGGATTGGCTTGGTAGCCAATCAGCATCGACAACGGAGTCCGCGGCGACGCTGGTTGGCCTGGCTTGGCTAGCTTGGTTTGACTTGACTGTGGCGCCGTTTCGTTTCCCATCTTGGCGTTGATTGGTTGAGACGTCGCGGCGTAGCCCCACCGCCAATTCCTCCGTGGTTGTACACATTTCCTCGCTTCCCTGGTCTTGACCAACGCTCTTGAATCGACGCTCGGATTGGCTGCGCCATAGTGCCGAAACTCGTGATTGGTCAAGACTCTATGTCCAATTGGAATTCATTTTCGAGGTCTGAGATGACAGTCACTGGCAGTGGCAATCAGTGCCGGCAAAATCGAAGAATATTCATAGTAATTTCATCCATCAATATCCAGACAAATCATCTCGACGTATCCAGAAGGCAAACGTAATTATGCAATTGAATAATTTCCAATTATCTACGTCGCGGAAATCGAGAGTCACATTATCTGCAAGACAGAAAAGTATGGTTATGCACGAAGTGCGAATGTTTAGCGTCTTGTTTAGTAGATAATAATTACACACATGTTTTATTATAAATGCAGGAGCATGCATGATCGCCTGGGGTGTGTGCTGTGCGGAGATGAAGCTGAAGTAAGTATCGCATGTATCCTCTTTATTCATACGTTACGTTTAATTTTATACTAAGGTTCTATTTGTTTTCAGCGATAACACAATACGGAATATGGTGATTCTACAGCAAAAAGAAGTCGAAAATAAAGGAAATTTTCTGATATCGCACCTAATAGGTACCACTGGTTACGGGACGTATTGTATATGGATTTAAAAATGTAAATATTGAATGTTCTTCCTCGAATTTATATGCGCTATTTATATTATTTTGTAACAATTGTAATCACCAATCCTGTATATTATTAAATAAAGAATAAATACTTTTTGAAATAAGTAGAATTAATTATTTAATAAACTGTAGAATCTACTAGCTGATTATGTGGGAGTAGGGATACACCTACAGCAATAACGCTACATTTGTGTTGGTGTGTAGGGACGGCCATGTGACGTCACGCGTAGGGACTTCTTTGCCAATTCTGACCCTCAGATGGCGCTGTTATACGTGTCAGGCGAACGGCAGGATCTGTTGCGAATCTGCTGCCCATCTGACGTCAGGGTCCTAATGTCAGGCTCTGTACCTCAGAACGCATCCTAATGCGGACACAGATGACTACGGATCTGACGTCAGGCTCTGCGCTCCAGACCTGGTTATCAGGGCTAGAGGTCGTGACTTTTCACGTGTATTTAAAGGTGTTAAAAATCCGTGTTCTTAATACACGTGTACACGGATTATGGGCGGTATTCATAGTCGTTGCTTAAGACTAATTGTAAGATCGTCTTACGGCCGATTTCTTCACCTCCGTCTAAAGTTCCGATCAGTCAGTCGCCAGTTACGGCCGATTTCTTCATCTCTAGTAATCTTCCAGTTAGAGTTATGTTCCACATACCTGCCATGTGCCTGTTTCTTTACCTCTGGTTAAGAGTGATCTGCTAGTTAATCTCCAAGTTAATTTTACCGGAGATTCGGGCATCGATTAACTGCCAGAATGTGAAACAGAGAACAGAATTACACTTGTGGACTGTTCTGAACGCCATTGTATACGTATATACAGGGTATCCCAAAAATGTCGGAGTTCCTTGAAGGGGGTGATTCAGGAGGTGATTGCAAACAACATTTTCCTTTGCGAAAATTCTCTCCGAAGTTTCGTTAACGAGATAATAACCAAAAGCACCGACCAATCAGAGCGCGCGCCTTCCGCCCGAGCTCCCGCGGTAGCGTTGGCTACGCGGTAGGCGGCCGCGCTTGTACTACGGACGTACGAACAAGCAAGTCGACATGCATCGAAGGAAATAATAATTATTTGAAGCGAGAGGACAAGAAATACGTACATTTCGTTTTCAAATAACGCATAAACGAAAAGGTAATGTAGCAGAAAATGTACGACATGTAATCGTAATTCGTTATTGAGGTAAAAATCCGTAGTTTAATAACGGCCAACCCAACTAAATTTAAACAATAATATTAGGTGTATGAATAAATTCTTTCCGACTGGATTTACATAATCAGTACAAAGCTACTGAATTTCTATCGCGGTGGTATTTGTCATATTTTTTAAATCGAACTGTTATTGTACCCTAAAATCGGAAAGAATTTATTTCTACACCTAATAATCACCAATAAAATAAATAAAACTCACCCATTCGGGCATTCCTTTCCTTCTTTTTCGGAAACCTTTTTTTGTGTCACTGGGTCACTGTACCGATCCTGGTCATCGGTGGACGAAAAGATTTATGATAGGGTAGCGCCCAGTGCTCAGCTGATCGCAGGTATTCGCAGGACACCACCCGAAGGTAAGGGTCGCAACGTCAAGTGCGTCCGGGTTAATGTACCGAATATTCACTTCACTGCACTGATACAAACACTGATCACTTAATTTATTTTCTACGGATCGTGTTGTTCCTACGTTATAAAAATTGGTGGCCCCGAAAGGGGCCGATTACTGTAAATTGAACAGTTGCTCAATGTGGGCACCCTCAGCGTCTATGCACGCCTCCGCCGAGTATAATCGAGACGCCAAACGTCTGATCGTTCCCTCGCTCGGGGTTTCGATGCGCGGGTACTCCACTGCCAACGCTCGCACGGTAGCACTCGCGTTCCCGTCGTTCCGCGCGTACACCCAGAACATAGCGTAATACTCTTCGGCGGAGTACATTTCTGGGCCGAGATTACTAGCTGACTGACAGGATTTTTTCCCAAGTAACTTCCTCTACCCCCAAGTAGTTTCTCTCATTCCATTATGAGTTTACTCCCGCCAGGACAAGAGGCTTTAGGTAAAAAGAAGCCAGCACATTTTCGGAACACACGTGTTTTGCAGAAGTGCAACGAAAACTTTCACAAAAGCCCGCGCTCCGTCCTTCCACTGCCAATGTATCCATTGCTTCGAGATAGAAAACAGACACCACGTGTATCGGTTCGAAAGGGTCCGAAGGGACGAGACGCAGAAAGTCTTTGAGTTGCTATAAAGAAGAAAATGCATACCATTCCTGTTTCCCCTTTCTGACACCCTGCGTTCACGTCTGCTACGAGGCGGAACCAATTAAGTCATAAATTATCCGAAACTGTAGGAAACCGTTCTCTACCGCCGACTTGCGGGACAATACGGTCATAAACCGCGACCCTGGCGAAATGCTCTGGCTGATGAGCAATTACAGAGTATTATCCAGCATCAATACGTCTCGCGGAGAGGCACAGGAAAAGAAGGGTAGTCCGCTGACTGCGCGTAGTCCCGCCTGCTTCGTCCTACCCTCAAATTAAAGACGGATCCCTTATCTCTCGAGTATAAACACGCGCTCGAATTTCAAAACACAAGCACGCGTCGACGTATTCGGTGCGAGAGACTGTGGGCTTGAAGTCCCATTGGCCGCAAACTAACCAATCGGGCCTGCTTATCTCTCGTGTCTAAACACGCGCTCGGATTTCAAAACAAAAGCACGCGTCGACGTATTCGGTGCGAGAGAATGTGGGCTTGAGGTCCGATTGGCCCTGCATCCCTCGCAAATGGCCACTGTCCTGAAGAGGCCCTCTTCACAGCAATATCTCCTCCCCAAGGCCCACCTTCTCTCGCACCGAATACGTCGACGCGTGCTTTTGTTTTGAAATTCGAGCGCGTGTTTATACTCGAGAGATAAGCAGGCCCGATTGGTTAGTTTGTGGCCAATCGGACCTCAAGCCCACAGCCCTCTGGCCTGCTTATCTCTCGTGTCTAGAAGGTGGGCCTTGGGGAGGAGATATTGCTGTGAAGAGGGCCTCTTCAGGACAGTGGCCATTTGCGAGGGATACAGGGCCAATCGGACCTCAAGCCCACAGTCTGTCGCACCGAATACGTCGACGCGTGCTTTTGTTTTGAAATCCGAGCGCGTGTTTAGACACGAGAGATAAGCAGGCCCGATTGGTTAGTTTGCGGCCAATGGGACTTCAAGCCCACAGTCTCTCGCACCGAATACGTCGACGCGTGCTTGTGTTTTGAAATTCGAGCGCGTGTTTATACTCGAGAGATAAGGGATCCGTCTTTAATTTGAGGGTAGGACGAAGCAGGCGGGACTACGCGCAGTCAGCGGACTACCCTTCTTTTCCTGTGCCTCTCCGCGAGACGTATTGATGCTGGATAATACTCTGTAATTTCTAGTTCTCCAAAATTAATCAGGCTCATCAGCCAGAGCATTTCGCCAGGGTCGCGGTTTATGACCGTATTGTCCCGCAAGTCGGCGGTAGAGAACGGTTTCCTACAGTTTCGGATAATTTATGACTTAATTGGTTCCGCCTCGTAGCAGACGTGAACGCAGGGTGTCAGAAAGGGGAAACAGGAATGGTATGCATTTTCTTCTTTATAGCAACTCAAAGACTTTCTGCGTCTCGTCCCTTCGGACCCTTTCGAACCGATACACGTGGTGTCTGTTTTCTATCTCGAAGCAATGGATACATTGGCAGTGGAAGGACGGAGCGCGGGCTTTTGTGAAAGTTTTCGTTGCACTTCTGCAAAACACGTGTGTTCCGAAAATGTGCTGGCTTCTTTTTACCTAAAGCCTCTTGTCCTGGCGGGAGTAAACTCATAATGGAATGAGAGAAACTACTTGGGGGTAGAGGAAGTTACTTGGGAAAAAATCCTGTCAGTCAGCTAGTAATCTCGGCCCAGAAATGTACTCCGCCGAAGAGTATTACGCTATGTTCTGGGTGTACGCGCGGAACGACGGGAACGCGAGTGCTACCGTGCGAGCGTTGACAGTGGAGTACCCGCGCATCGAAACCCCGAGCGAGGGAACGATCAGACGTTTGGCGTCTCGATTATACTCGGCGGAGGCATGCATAGACGCTGAGGGTGCCCACATTGAGCAACTGTTCAATTTACAGTAATCGGCCCCTTTCGGGGCCACCAATTTTTATAACGTAGGAACAACACGATCCGTAGAAAATAAATTAAGTGATCAGTGTTTGTATCAGTGCAGTGAAGTGAATATTCGGTACATTAACCCGGACGCACTTGACGTTGCGACCCTTACCTTCGGGTGGTGTCCTGCGAATACCTGCGATCAGCTGAGCACTGGGCGCTACCCTATCATAAATCTTTTCGTCCACCGATGACCAGGATCGGTACAGTGACCCAGTGACACAAAAAAAGGTTTCCGAAAAAGAAGGAAAGGAATGCCCGAATGGGTGAGTTTTATTTAATTTATTGGTGATTATTAGGTGTAGAAATAAATTCTTTCCGATTTTAGGGTACAATAACAGTTCGATTTAAAAAATATGACAAATACCACCGCGATAGAAATTCAGTAGCTTTGTACTGATTATGTAAATCCAGTCGGAAAGAATTTATTCATGCACCTAATATTATTGTTTAAATTTAGTTGGGTTGGCCGTTATTAAACTACGGATTTTTACCTCAATAACGAATTACGATCACATGTCGTACATTTTCTGCTACATTACCTTTTCGTTTATGCGTTATTTGAAAACGAAATGTACGTATTTCTTGTCCTCTCGCTTCAAATAATTATTATTTAAGATTCTGCTTTAAAAAAAAAACTGTGTAACGCGGTTTCCTTCGATGCATGTCGACTTGCTTGTTCGTACGTCCGTAGTACAAGCGCGGCCGCCTACCGCGTAGCCAACGCTACCGCGGGAGCTCGGGCGGAAGGCGCGCGCTGTGATTGGTCGGTGCTTTTGGTTATTATCTCGTTAACGAAACCTCGGAGAGAATTTTCGCAAAGGAAAAAGTTGTTTGCAATCACCCCCTGAATCACCCCCTTCAAGGAACTCCGACATTTTTGGGACACCCTGTATAGTGATTTACATAAAACGCTTTTTCTTTTATGGAAGAAGGTGCTTATAGGAGAAATGAATAGGAATAATAGGATCGTGAATATTAACATTTTCGAGCATATGGAGGATGAGGAAGACGAAGAAATGTTTGGTAGAATAACGGCCGATTTCTTCACCTCCAGATATCTGCCAGTCAGAGTTATCTGGCAGATATCTGGCACATGCCTATTTCTTCACCTCCAGTCTCGAGTTATCTGCCAGTTGTCCTCCGGTCAATTTGACTAGAGGTTTGCGCATCGGATAACTGCTGGAACTGCCAGTTAGTGCGTTTTTGCAGTAGTGGGGTAAGTAGGAAATGTGAAACAGAGAAACAGAATTGTGCTCGCGAGACTGTTGTGGACGCCATTGTATACTTTGTGACGCCAACCGATTTTGGTTTTGTTGAAAAAGGCGCTTCGACGAAAAAATTTAGAAATGGAAGTGATCATGAATATTAACGTTTTTGAATATTTCGAAGAAGAAGAGGATGAAGAAGTATTTTGTAGAATCCGACGGCCGTATATATTAAGTGTGAGGAAAGATCATGTGGATTGCTGGGATGATATAGATTTTCGATGCCGTTTTCGATTAAAGAAGGAAACGGTAATGATAATTCACGTCCAGCGTTCAATTGCGCCAATCGATCGAATCGATTACTGGCGATCACCATGCGATCACTTTTAAACAGCTTCGCAATGAAGTTGTCACTTTACCTGTTTTGCGGCGTTGCCGCGTCAACCGTTCAGTCAGTTAACCATAGGATCCAAAAGCGTGAAGGAACACGCGCTACTGCCATCTGGCAGATAGCATCTAGCTGGCCGCTAGCTAACCGGGACTTTGTCCAGAGATGAAGAAATCGGGCGTAAGACGGACATATATTCTCAGAGTGAGGAAAGACCATTTGGATGAATGGGACGATTTAGGGTGCGTTCCACTTACGCCAAATCGCCCGCACGGTCGCGATATGTAATGTGTGTTGCGGGCGATTTGGGCGTAAGTGTCCACTTAGTGGTGTCCATTAAGTGGTCCACTTACATAGGAGCACTGTTAACACGAATTTAGTAGCTATCCAAGCCGCATGAGGTCTCTGAAAGCAGCATTAATTTTCGGATTTTGTACTAGGTGGCACTCATAGCGTTATTCTGTGGGGAGCGCTGTCGCCTCCTCCCGAGACCGAAGAGTGGGGAACACTCTCGCGAACCAAGCTAAGATAGACACGTGCAAGCGTCTAACCTCAAATACATTTATACTTTTTATTGTTAACCAAGAGTGATCATTGTCCATCTCAATCTTCGGTGTACATCGTGCACATCACCTGCAGGAATAGGACCTGCTATAATTACTAATGTGCCGGTAATCCCTATCCTCATAAAAAACTTCAAGGAAGTAAAAAAATAACGCCAAGTACATGAAATAAATAAAAACCACAAAAATAGAAGATAATAATAATTACAAAGTAAAAAAAGATGTGAAATCAAAGCGAGCTGCAAGTACATAAAAGCGACACTGTGTAACACAACAAAAGACAAAAAAAAATGTCCGCGGCCTGGAAGTCAAATACTTGGCGTGGCCAGGCAAGGTATTCTGAGATCATCAATACCCATACCTTCCCCCTCGCAGGCTTTCAGATAATTTGTCCATTTAAAACTCAGACAATATGAGTACATTTTCATTATATTGCGTTTTAAAATAATTGTAAGATCATTCCTCTTCACCCATACCTTTCCTCTCACAAGCTTTCACATAATTTGTCCATTTAAAACTCTGACAATATGAATACACTTTCATTATTTTGCGTTTTTAAATAATTCTTATTCAACGACACCTTGACCTTGCCTGGCCACGCCAAGTATTTGACTTCCAGGCCGCGGACATTTTTTTTTTGTCTTTTGTTGTGTTACACAGTGTCGCCTTTATGTACTTGCAGCTCGCTTTGATTTCACATCTTTTTTTACTTTGTAATTATTATTATCTTCTATTTTTTGTGGTTTTTATTTATTTCATGTACTTGGCGAAATTTTTTTATTTCCTTGAAGTTTTTTATGAGGATCTCACTTCTTTTTATAAAGATAATTTGCATAGGGAATGACCCCAGATAATTTTTAAAATATTATATGATTATCATCTATTTTTTGTGATTTATTTGATTACAATTACAGCATAATTACTAAATCAATTACACGTATTACAAATTAAATTACTTTTAGCAGTTTTACTAGTTTGAGTATACTAGTTCCAGTAATCATGGCAATTGATGACATACCCTGGCGTAGGTCACAGCATCATTTTACGCTTCGTTTATCTACATATACATAAAATCCACAGTTTAGTTACAAATAAAAAACAGTTTGATGATATACAAACATGTCGCAATTCAAATTTCGGCAACTTACCTTGTGTTTGAGACTGCATTTTCGTTGCAATTACAACTTACCTTATTTAACACTCGCCAGGTTTATAACCTGACTGTAAGCTGTCAAAATTTAAAGTAGATTGCATAGTGAAGGTAACGTAATAGCGTTTGACGAACGAAACATGTGTTAGTTTCTGTTGGCTGAAGGTGTGCGTGTAACGCGTATGACGAACGAAACATGTATTAGTTTCTGTTGGCTGAAGGTGTGCGTGTAACGCGAATATACGTATTATGTTTGACGAAATTTGGTTGGAGAAGAAGAATCAGAATCAGAAGAAAAAATTACCGTTTCCGACTGATACATGAGACGATATTATGATATCTCTGTCATGCGTGGACAGATTTTATTGAAATTTGGTCTTATTCGAAAGCTTATATGCGGTTTACATAAGAAAAATGCCTTTAAATTTAGAAAATATTGCATGCGTGATGAGATATTAATGAAATAAGTTTCAGGTTAGGTTGGATTAGCCGGGCGACGAGTAAATGATAGCGGTAGCGACAGGCATATGCAAGGTGTCTTTTCTTTCATGTACTTGGCGTCGAGACGCTACCGCGTCTCTAGATAATTCAGTGGGGGTAGTATCATAAATCATATCCTGTTTCTGAAATTTTGCGGGACGCTTGAAGACACTTGCTTTCCATCGCTCTCTTCTTTTCTGGACATCGCTAAGTGCACATCGTGTGATGCAAATTGTAATTTAATATTTTCCAAACAAATTGTAGTTTAATATTTCCCAAATAAATTGTAACGTAATATTTCCCAAATAAATTGTAATGTAATATTTTATAAATATATTGTATTTTATACATGTATGCAATTGGAAATTTTTAATTCTCAAAATATAATTTGAACGCGGTGTCAGTCAAAAATTTAAAAAATTGAATTTATTACTTATTTTGTAATATAACATAAAGTAAGTGATGAATTAATTCTTTTTTAATTTTTGATTAACACCACTTTCATAATCATCGGCACATTTACGGCCGATTTCTTCACCTCCGGTAATCTTAGGATTAGACTTATGTTCCACATAACTGACACATGCCTCTTTCCTCACCTCTGATTAAGAGTGATCTGCCAGTTAATCTCTAGATTAACTTTACCAGAGGTTCAGGCACCGATTAACTGCCAGAAGTGGCAGTTAATGCATGTTTGCACTAGAGGGGGAAATAGGAAATATGAAACAGAGAACAGAATTATGCTTGTGGATTGTTCTGAACGCCATTGGATACGTATATATAGCGACGCAAAGCGATTTTACTTTTATGGAAGAAGGCGCTTGTAGGCACAATGAATAGGAATACTAGGATCGTGAATATTAACATTTTCGAGCATGTGGAGGATGAGGAAAACGAAAAAACGTTTGGTAGAATTAGACGACCATATATTCTCAGAGTGAAGAAAGACCATTTGGATGACTGGACCGATTTAAGGTGCGTTCCACTTACGCCCAAATCGCCCGCACGGTCGTGATATGTAATGGAAATCACGGGTGATTTGGGCGTAAGTGGAACGCACCCTTAGATTTTCGATGCCAGCGCTCTGGCGGCGCGGTGGCGAGGACCGCCACAACTCACGATCACTTTTAAACGACTACACAATGAAGTTGTCGCTTTACCGTTTTTGCGACGTTGCCGTGTCAAACCTTTCAGTCACTTAACCATAGGATCCAATAGCGCGAAGAAACACGCGCGACAGTTAACTACCACCTAGCATCTAACTAGCGACTGACTGATCGGGACTTTAGTCTGAGGTGAAGAAATCGGCCATTAGTCATAAGTAAGGGATGCATTGAATTCAAATTTTGAAATGCCCGCCATTAGTAATATAGTGCATATCCAACCCTCTAAAGGGTGTTAATGCTGTGCTAATAAAATAATACTCGTAGTGGACCACCCCTGAACAAACGGTATGTAGATGTAACATGTGTACCAATGTGGCGGTACAATGGGCTACGCTCGGATAGGCTGCGCCATTCTGACGAAATTCGTGATTGGTCAAAACTCTACGTCCAGTTTGCGTTCGTTGACGAGGTCTGAGGTGGCAGTCACTGGCAGTGGCAGTCTGTGCCGGCAAAATCGAAGAATATTCCATGCGATTCTAAGCATCAATATCCACACAAATAATCTCGACGTATCCAGAAGGCAAACGTAATTATGGTATTGAATAATTTCCAATTATCTACGTCGCGGAAATCGAGAGTCACATTATCTGCCAGACAGAAAAGTAGGGTTATGTGCGAAGTGCGAATGTTTAGCGTCTTGTTTCGTAAAGAATAATTTAACACATGTTTTATTATAAATGTTAATGTTCGCAGGGGAATGCATTATCGCCTAGGGTGTATGCTGTGCGGCGATGGAGCTGAAGTAAGTATCGCATGTACCCTGTTCATTCATACGTTACGTTTAATTTTATACTAATGTTCTATTTGTTTTCAGCGCTAACACAACAGGGAATATGATGATTCTACACAAAAAAGAAGTCTACTACTAGGTACCACTGGTTACGGGACATACTGTATATTGATTTGTTAATGTAAATATTGAAAGATCCTCTTTGTATTTATATGCGCTTGTTATATTATTTTGTAACAATTGTAATCACATTGTAATCACATATAATTAGAGAATAAATACTTTTTGAAATAAATAGAATTCATTATTTAATAAATGCAGAATCTGCTTGTTAGTTATGTGGGAGTAGGGATACACCTACAGCAAAACGGTACATTTGTGTTGGTGCGTAGGTCCATGTGACGTCACGCGTAGGGAATTTGTTAGCAATTGTGGCCTTTAGATGGCGCTGTTGGATGTGTCAGGCGGGCAGCAGGACCTGCCGCGAATCTGCCGTCGATCTGCCGGCAGACTCTGCTTGGCAGGGTCTGCCGGCAGAACCGTAGTCGAATGCGGACGTAGGATGCGCCACAGCTGCCGGCAGATCCTGCGCTCTCCTGGCAGACCCTGCCGCCAATCTGCAGGCAGACTGCCGGCAGATTGCTATCAGGGTATTTAATAAACTGTAGAATCTGCTTGCTGATTATGTCGGAGTAGCAATACACCTACAGCAATAACGCTACATTTGTGTTGGTGTGTAGGAACGGCCATGTGACGTCACGTGTAGATAATAGTTTGGAAATTCTGGCCCTCGGATGGCGCTGTTGGCTGTGCCAAGCAGACGGCAGAATCTGCTGTCCATCTGCTGCCGATCTGACATCAGGATCTGACATCAGAATCTGCACCTCAGAACGCAGCCAAATGCGGACACAGGCGACTACGGTTCTGACGTCAGATTCTGCGCTCTCTTGCCAGACCGTGCTACCAATCTGATGTCAGATTGGTAACAGATGGTTATCTGGGGTTTTTCTTTCAGTTATACTGAAGTAAAATGAGCACTGAAAAGTGCTGTTTGTTATGTACCTTTTAAAACAGTGGCGCTGAAAAGTGCCGATTGTTGTTCATTGTGAACGTCCAGAGGTAGTTCCCGTTAAAATCAAATAAATAAACACTCGAAAAGTATGGTTTGTTGTCATCGCCACAGTAAAAGGAGACACACCTCTCCTTTTAATAGGCATATTTCTGAAAAATAAAATATTTACTGCAGTTAAGGTTTGTTTTCACGTGACAGTAAATCGTGACTTTCACGGTCATGACACTAAATGTCATGACTTTTACTGTCACGTGAAAACGTAACTTCAGAGGTCATCAGTTTCTTCCTCCTGTTGCTGTTCGCTCCAGAAACTGCGAGGCATTCGAGGTTCCTGGGATGATGATGAGGGCTTCGTGCATGGACCACGCTTCTTACTGCGTACCCTCTCCTTTGCCGCCTTCAGTTCCGCTTGCATCCGTAATTGGAAGTCGGATCGAGTTAATTTGTCGAACTTGCGATTCCGACACACACCGTCTGAAAAAGAAATGTATGCAAAGTACGTTAGCATGAATGGAACATACAGTAATAGTAACAATAATTCTGTGAAAAGATGAAAAGTGCTTATTGCTTGGTACCAAAAGTCGCCATCGCGATACGGGTGACGTAGAATGATCTGAGTCCATCGCGGCCAAACCAAGTGAATGACGGCGTTAAGTCGTCCGACAGTGCTTCCTTGAAGCAGCACTTGACCGCTCCCTTCAAATCGAATCCGTCCACGTATTCGAAATACTTTACCTGAACAAAGCGAGTAAAGATTGATGTAAGTATATATTATATTGTTGCGAGCACCGGGTACATGTCTGTGCATGGCCTGTTAGTGTTCGCAACCGAAGAGGAAATATGGTTGGCCACCTTCAAGAGAAGGATCGGGAAGCCGACAGGAAGACTGTCTTCTAGGATACGCCACCGCGACTGGACGTGTCGGTCTACGTTTGTGAATCTATAACCTATGTCTGTATACCGAAATATAGCGGAGTTGTGCAATGTGCACTCGCGCGTGGTTAATCTATATCCCTTTGCGTCGGTGTGGCCTGCGATGGAAACACCCCGGCGCAACAATATTTAAAATGAATAAAAGAATAATTTCCTTTTCACTTACGACTTTGGAATAGATGTCGTCATCGATGTCCTCAAAGCAGTCCACCTCCTGCACTGAGGACAAGGGGAGGACTGCTGGCTCCATGGGTCGGCCAGTATTATGGGTGGTCTGGACAGATTTCTGAATACTCATCAAGAGAGTATTCATTCTTCTGCAAACAAAAGGGATGCACGCGATACCTACATTATCTCCGCCTCGATCCGATTGCGCCCCGTGAGATCTTCCATGCTCCTGCGAACATTAACATTTATAAGAAAATATCCTTACAGTGATATTTTTATAGCAAAAAAAAGAAACATGTAAACTTACCTATTATCAGGAGGTTGAGTCGGTGCTGTATTGTGCTGCAACGGCTCACTGTGGATCACAGTGGTGCGTGCAGACGATGTCCTTGGATTCTGATGATCTGTGAGGACAGGAACACTGGCCGCATATGTATCTTGAAACATATAAATATTATCTGGGTTAAAAGTAGGAACACCCTTTGACGTTGTTCGACCGTCTTCCTGCAGGACCATCGCCAAATCCTGGGTGGTCTCGGCGCGGTTGACGTCCTTCGCCGCTTCGAAGTTTCCTCCTCCGAATATGTGGTGTGGTATCGTGTGGGTTTCACGATCACACGTTTCCCTCGCTTGTCCATGACAGCCTGTAAGTAAAATAAGTACACATTACAATACTTAGCAAAGGCGCGATAGCTGTTTTTTCCATTTTACATGCATGTATCGAAATATTAACGAGATTTAAGATCACAACTTCACACCCAAAAAATGCATTACTTTGTGCACCAACTATTCGCACATTTTCCATATTATATTTGTATGTATCTTCATTGTACGAAACCTCAAGCACGAACCTATGTAACGTACTACTCAATAATTCGAGTGTAACGCGACAAAGGCTTCAACAGTAGAAAACGTGAAAAAACGACACATGCAGAAACATTCGAACCAAACGATAAAATAACCCGTCACCAGAGATCAACAAGGATACGTGTAAATATGGTTTCACTTGTAAAGAGCAATACAAAAGAAGAAAATGTAAATATTATAGCACGTCACTCACCAGAAAATAGTCGTAACTTACCAGAAAGAAGAGACGCAGCTAGAAAGGGAACAAGACTTTTGTTTTTTACATTGTGGAAATTCCTAACGGATACCTCACCCCCCCCCCCCCGTGAGCGGGGTGAGATTATGTGGGGCTTGCACCCACTAAAATTGACGCGAGAAGCTTACACAAGGGAGAGGGACACAAGGCAGCGAGATACTTCTAATGATAATGAAGATGGAAGAATTTGAACACTACGGCTTCTCGCTGTGTGTAATAACAGCAACGACATAGCTACGGGTTTCTAAGGCGACAGGGTCGTCGTTATTGCCAATGGGCGTACTACCGTGAAAAGGAATTCTATAACATTTAGCGCGAACTTGATCGGGGGAGATAATGTATAAAATTTCAGGGCACAATATGACGCATTTATATACGCCAAGAGCGGAAGACTTTATGCCGAGATCATAAAAATTATCGACCTCTAGAAATTTTTTAACACCCAAACGATACGAGTCATTATTGTCCATGCTAATATTGAAAATTAAGCAGATCGAGCCGTCGACTGAGATGCAACAATTATCGCGTACATTGATGCCCAGAGATTTGTTATTGAACTCTTGTGGTACTGAGAACAATTGGGGTCGTTACTAAGTGGTCTAGATACGCGAACAGAAAAATTGACATTACAATGAATGTTTGTGCCATGAAATTGTATCACCCTAGTCCTATTGGAAAATTATTGGAAAGGAAGACCTGGCTTTCGCAGATACTTTTTAAAAATGGATATGTTGTTTTCATATGGAAAAGCAGAACATGAATCTAAATTACCAAGACGTCTTATATAGTTGGTTAGGTGAAGAAGACCATGTACATTATAACTATTAACAGTTGGGCCATAAAGTTCTTCGTTACGAAGAACAAATTTCTCCAAAGCTGACTCTGCGAATCTCTAGTGAGGGCTCGATGGAGATTCTGAAACCAAAACCCGTATGGCTGCATGTGAGAATAAGAAATGCTTGTATACGGTTTTCTCCAGTACACCATTCAGTATAACTGGCCCTGTATACTGAAGGAACTGACGATATTCGGTCGCCTTATATTTAGAGCATAGTTCAATAGCTCTGGGACGTCTGGCAAAGTCTGAGGGGCAATATCTGTTAAGACTCTCCAGTCTCGTAAACAGTATAGAAATGTCTGTGCGGCGCAATTTTCAGCAAGGGGAATATTCTCCATGTACCCACGCAGACAACAGTTTTTTTACTACGCCTAAACATACAAGATACATGTACTCGAAAGGAACTTGCGAAACCATTCCTATCGGTAGCAATGACAATGGGCTTGTACCTAGCTTGTGATGTTTCTGGTCTAATGTAATCCTCATCGGTTCGAGGAGAATGATCTGTTCCATTGAAAGCGTGATGCTTAGCGTTCAGGGTAAGAGAAACCGTACATATGGAACAGGGACGGATAGACTTATGCCCACGATGGTTTAATACAAATGCTTGAGCTAGGGCGTCAGCTATGAAACATCTCAGTCGTACGGGCAACTTAATGGAATGAAAAATTTTGCCACCGTTGCACATGATGGCCCTGACGTCTGCAATAAATTTCTCAATGAAAATATTGGGGTCCTGTGGTTTTTGGGGACCTTTATAGATGCCTACCACTATCTGCTTTTGTTACATGGGCCCTTCAGGTCCATTCCGTGCTTACTGTCCCCGCGTCACCTTCCATTTCGTCATCAGCGATTCAGCGGAATCGCAACGCGCGGGGTAGTAGGTCGGCGATCGCGGAATCCGTCGGCGTGGGCACTACGTGACCACCGATGGTCCGGGCCCTAGATTCCAGAGCATGGAGCAATGGAAATTGCAAAAGGATAAAGACTGACGGGGCGATTTCCCCCGTTCTCGAGATCGGGAGTGCGTGGCTCGGACCTCGATCGCGGGACCTCGGAGATTCATTCAATTTCGGGAGCTCGACATAGGAAGTTGCGACGAGCCAGCGGGCCGTCTAGAAATCGCGACCTCACCTCCACGTATTTTACCGCGAAGCAGGCCTGGCCGATCAGGTTCAGCCTAAGGGTAACTCCATCCGATACACCGAGAACGGCATAGCCGGGAGAGCCCTTACGCGCCGAGTCGGACCGCCGAATACCGCGAGGACGTGTGCTAGTACGAGCGAGTCAGCGAAACGACGGTTCCCGCGTTCACCTACTTCCGTGTGCTACCTGAGAGCACAGCGAGCGACACGACCTACGCTCGGTCAACCGACACCTCGAGCGTGCGAAATAACCGACGGCAAGCGTGTCGTGCGAAATAAGAGAAAACCAGCGAGCGACAGCCAATACGGAGCGCCGTCTCTAGGTATGTGAATTCTATCTCATATTATGTAACAATATACTTTGCATCTTTGATTTTCCCCTAAATTCCATGTACTTATATATTCAACACTTTCAATCCTCCCATTCCCTGGTAAGTAAAGTCAAGGTGTGCGTCAGCACTTTAACAAGAGCAAGAACCCAGTAGATCATTCTAACCGCTCAGGGTGATCTACGGAAAAGTCCCTGCAGGATGTAACACTTTATATGAGGAATATTTGAAATCCTACATTGGACTGGCTAGATATGAATGGAACTTGATTTCTCCAAACTACACCCGTCGGTATGAAAATCTAATTCTAACTGTCTAACAAATTATACCGACAAAGTGTTAGGGAGACTTTTCGTAATTTCTGCTCCCAGATCGAAATGAATGTATTCTCCTGGTGCCACGACGAATGTGACAGCAGGATTACGTGGCGTAGATACAAGTATTCTAACATCCTGAGGCAACTGGGAGACACAGGAATGTGTTCGACGGAGAAATAATATATTATTTCCTTGAACGTGTGTCAAATTGTTGTCTACGAAACAAGACGCTAACCGTTGGCGAAAAGATGGCTCGAAGGAACTAGCATAGAACATTGAAAGTGTATCATGGATATTAGAAACGCGTGACGTGGTGGAAGTAGAAGGACCGGCATCGTCTACATTTATATCGCGCCTAGCACTGAATCTATCGGGGATGAAATTAACAAGAGCGGACGAACTACAACCTGCAGATGTGCTAGCAGCATCTTGCACGGTAGAAGTATTATCCACTACTTTACGAACGGTGTTAAATGCAGAACGGTGTCGCACGCGTAAGTTGCTCCGCACTTTGCGCATAACACTGTGTTTTTGCCTCGCTGATAGTGTGTGTCCCGATTACCGCGACGCAGACAATTTGAAATTATTAAATTCCATAGTTACTTACGTCTTGTGGATGTCTCAGGATGATTTTCGTGGTTTTTATGTTCTGGAAATTCTTCAGATCTGCCGTCGGTGTCTGTCACCTCAGAACGAAAGAGAATTCGAAGCAATCATCCCGACCAATCAGGAATGACCACAAGGCGGCGCAGCCAATCCGAGCGTTCGTTTTCAAGCGCAACTCTACTTCTCAGTTCGCGTTTGTTTCGAATTCTCTTTCGTTCTGGGGTGACAGACACCGACGGCAGATCTGAAGAATTTCCAGAACATAAAAACCACGAAAATCATCCTGAGACATCCACAAGACGTAAGTAACTATGGAATTTAATAATTTCAAATTGTCTGCGTCGCGGTAATCGGGACACACACTATCAGCGAGGCAAAAACACAGTGTTATGCGCAAAGTGCGGAGCAACTTACGCGTGCGACACCGTTCTGCATTTAACACCGTTCGTAAAGTAGTGGATAATACTTCTACCGTGCAAGATGCTGCTAGCACATCTGCAGGTTGTAGTTCGTCCGCTCTTGTTAATTTCATCCCCGATAGATTCAGTGCTAGGCGCGATATAAATGTAGACGATGCCGGTCCTTCTACTTCCACCACGTCACGCGTTTCTAATATCCATGATACACTTTCAATGTTCTATGCTAGTTCCTTCGAGCCATCTTTTCGCCAACGGTTAGCGTCTTGTTTCGTAGACAACAATTTGACACACGTTCAAGGAAATAATATATTATTTCTCCGTCGAACACATTCCTGTGTCTCCCAGTTGCCTCAGGATGTTAGAATACTTGTATCTACGCCACGTAATCCTGCTGTCACATTCGTCGTGGCACCAGGAGAATACATTCATTTCGATCTGGGAGCAGAAATTACGAAAAGTCTCCCTAACACTTTGTCGGTATAATTTGTTAGACAGTTAGAATTAGATTTTCATACCGACGGGTGTAGTTTGGAGAAATCAAGTTCCATTCATATCTAGCCAGTCCAATGTAGGATTTCAAATATTCCTCATATAAAGTGTTACATCCTGCAGGGACTTTTCCGTAGATCACCCTGAGCGGTTAGAATGATCTACTGGGTTCTTGCTCTTGTTAAAGTGCTGACGCACACCTTGACTTTACTTACCAGGGAATGGGAGGATTGAAAGTGTTGAATATATAAGTACATGGAATTTAGGGGAAAATCAAAGATGCAAAGTATATTGTTACATAATATGAGATAGAATTCACATACCTAGAGACGGCGCTCCGTATTGGCTGTCGCTCGCTGGTTTTCTCTTATTTCGCACGACACGCTTGCCGTCGGTTATTTCGCACGCTCGAGGTGTCGGTTGACCGAGCGTAGGTCGTGTCGCTCGCTGTGCTCTCAGGTAGCACACGGAAGTAGGTGAACGCGGGAACCGTCGTTTCGCTGACTCGCTCGTACTAGCACACGTCCTCGCGGTATTCGGCGGTCCGACTCGGCGCGTAAGGGCTCTCCCGGCTATGCCGTTCTCGGTGTATCGGATGGAGTTACCCTTAGGCTGAACCTGATCGGCCAGGCCTGCTTCGCGGTAAAATACGTGGAGGTGAGGTCGCGATTTCTAGACGGCCCGCTGGCTCGTCGCAACTTCCTATGTCGAGCTCCCGAAATTGAATGAATCTCCGAGGTCCCGCGATCGAGGTCCGAGCCACGCACTCCCGATCTCGAGAACGGGGGAAATCGCCCCGTCAGTCTTTATCCTTTTGCAATTTCCATTGCTCCATGCTCTGGAATCTAGGGCCCGGACCATCGGTGGTCACGTAGTGCCCACGCCGACGGATTCCGCGATCGCCGACCTACTACCCCGCGCGTTGCGATTCCGCTGAATCGCTGATGACGAAATGGAAGGTGACGCGGGGACAGTAAGCACGGAATGGACCTGAAGGGCCCATGTAACAAAAGCAGATAGTGGTAGGCATCTATAAAGGTCCCCAAAAACCACAGGACCCCAATATTTTCATTGAGAAATTTATTGCAGACGTCAGGGCTATCATGTGCAACGGTGGCAAAATTTTTCATTCCATTAAGTTGCCCGTACGACTGAGATGTTTCATAGCTGACGCCCTAGCTCAAGCATTTGTATTAAACCATCGTGGGCATAAGTCTATCCGTCCCTGTTCCATATGTACGGTTTCTCTTACCCTGAACGCTAAGCATCACGCTTTCAATGGAACAGATCATTCTCCTCGAACCGATGAGGATTACATTAGACCAGAAACATCACAAGCTAGGTACAAGCCCATTGTCATTGCTACCGATAGGAATGGTTTCGCAAGTTCCTTTCGAGTACATGTATCTTGTATGTTTAGGCGTAGTAAAAAAACTGTTGTCTGCGTGGGTACATGGAGAATATTCCCCTTGCTGAAAATTGCGCCGCACAGACATTTCTATACTGTTTACGAGACTGGAGAGTCTTAACAGATATTGCCCCTCAGACTTTGCCAGACGTCCCAGAGCTATTGAACTATGCTCTAAATATAAGGCGACCGAATATCGTCAGTTCCTTCAGTATACAGGGCCAGTTATACTGAATGGTGTACTGGAGAAAACCGTATACAAGCATTTCTTATTCTCACATGCAGCCATACGGGTTTTGGTTTCAGAATCTCCATCGAGCCCTCACTAGAGATTCGCAGAGTCAGCTTTGGAGAAATTTGTTCTTCGTAACGAAGAACTTTATGGCCCAACTGTTAATAGTTATAATGTACATGGTCTTCTTCACCTAACCAACTATATAAGACGTCTTGGTAATTTAGATTCATGTTCTGCTTTTCCATATGAAAACAACATATCCATTTTTAAAAAGTATCTGCGAAAGCCAGGTCTTCCTTTCCAATAATTTTCCAATAGGACTAGGGTGATACAATTTCATGGCACAAACATTCATTGTAATGTCAATTTTTCTGTTCGCGTATCTAGACCACTTAGTAACGACCCCAATTGTTCTCAGTACCACAAGAGTTCAATAACAAATCTCTGGGCATCAATGTACGCGATAATTGTTGCATCTCAGTCGACGGCTCGATCTGCTTAATTTTCAATATTAGCATGGACAATAATGACTCGTATCGTTTGGGTGTTAAAAAATTTCTAGAGGTCGATAATTTTTATGATCTCGGCATAAAGTCTTCCGCTCTTGGCGTATATAAATGCGTCATATTGTGCCCTGAAATTTTATACATTATCTCCCCCGATCAAGTTCGCGCTAAATGTTATAGAATTCCTTTTCACGGTAGTACGCCCATTGGCAATAACGACGACCCTGTCGCCTTAGAAACCCGTAGCTATGTCGTTGCTGTTATTACACACAGCGAGAAGCCGTAGTGTTCAAATTCTTCCATCTTCATTATCATTAGAAGTATCTCGCTGCCTTGTGTCCCTCTCCCTTGTGTAAGCTTCTCGCGTCAATTTTAGTGGGTGCAAGCCCCACATAATCTCACCCCGCTCACGGGGGGGGGGGGGTGAGGTATCCGTTAGGAATTTCCACAATGTAAAAAACAAAAGTCTTGTTCCCTTTCTAGCTGCGTCTCTTCTTTCTGGTAAGTTACGACTATTTTCTGGTGAGTGACGTGCTATAATATTTACATTTTCTTCTTTTGTATTGCTCTTTACAAGTGAAACCATATTTACACGTATCCTTGTTGATCTCTGGTGACGGGTTATTTTATCGTTTGGTTCGAATGTTTCTGCATGTGTCGTTTTTTCACGTTTTCTACTGTTGAAGCCTTTGTCGCGTTACACTCGAATTATTGAGTAGTACGTTACATAGGTTCGTGCTTGAGGTTTCGTACAATGAAGATACATACAAATATAATATGGAAAATGTGCGAATAGTTGGTGCACAAAGTAATGCATTTTTTGGGTGTGAAGTTGTGATCTTAAATCTCGTTAATATTTCGATACATGCATGTAAAATGGAAAAAACAGCTATCGCGCCTTTGCTAAGTATTGTAATGTGTACTTATTTTACTTACAGGCTGTCATGGACAAGCGAGGGAAACGTGTGATCGTGAAACCCACACGATACCACACCACATATTCGGAGGAGGAAACTTCGAAGCGGCGAAGGACGTCAACCGCGCCGAGACCACCCAGGATTTGGCGATGGTCCTGCAGGAAGACGGTCGAACAACGTCAAAGGGTGTTCCTACTTTTAACCCAGATAATATTTATATGTTTCAAGATACATATGCGGCCAGTGTTCCTGTCCTCACAGATCATCAGAATCCAAGGACATCGTCTGCACGCACCACTGTGATCCACAGTGAGCCGTTGCAGCACAATACAGCACCGACTCAACCTCCTGATAATAGGTAAGTTTACATGTTTCTTTTTTTTACTATAAAAATATCACTGTAAGGATATTTTCTTATAAATGTTAATGTTCGCAGGAGCATGGAAGATCTCACGGGGCGCAATCGGATCGAGGCGGAGATAATGTAGGTATCGCGTGCATCCCTTTTGTTTGCAGAAGAATGAATACTCTCTTGATGAGTATTCAGAAATCTGTCCAGACCACCCATAATACTGGCCGACCCATGGAGCCAGCAGTCCTCCCCTTGTCATCTATTCCAAAGTCGTAAGTGAAAAGGAAATTATTCTTTTATTCATTTTAAATATTGTTGCGCCGGGGTGTTTCCATCGCAGGCCACACCGACGCAAAGGGATATAGAATAACCACGCGCGAGTGCACATTGCAAAACTCCGCTATATTTCGGTATACAGACATAGGTTATAGATTCACAAACGTAGACCGACACGTCCAGTCGCGGTGGCGTATCCTAGAAGACAGTCTTCCTGTCGGCTTCCCGATCCTTCTCTTGAAGGTGGCCAACCATATTTCCTCTTCGGTTGCGAACACTAACAGGCCATGCACAGACATGTACCCGGTGCTCGCAACAATATAATATATACTTACATCAATCTTTACTCGCTTTGTTCAGGTAAAGTATTTCGAATACGTGGACGGATTCGATTTGAAGGGAGCGGTCAAGTGCTGCTTCAAGGAAGCACTGTCGGACGACTTAACGCCGTCATTCACTTGGTTTGGCCGCGAAGGACTCAGATCATTCTACGTCACCCGTATCGCGATGGCGATTTTTGGTACGAAGCAATAAGCACTTTTCACGTAGAATTATTGTTACAGTTACTGTATGTTCCATTAAAGCTAACGTACTTTGCATACATTTCTTTTTCAGACGGTGTGTGTCGGAATCGCAAGTTCGACAAACTAACTCGATCCGACTTCCAATTACGGATGCAAGCGGAACTGAAGGCGGCAAAGGAGAGGGTACGCAGTAGGAAGCGTGGTCCATGCACGAAGCCCTCATCATCATCCCAGGAACCTCGAATGCCCCGTAGTTTCTGGAGCGAACAGCAACAGGAAGAAGAAACTGATGACTTCTGAAGTTACGTTTTCACGTGACAGTAAAAGTCATGACATTTAGTGTCATGACCGTGGAAGTCACGATTTACTGTCACGTGAAAACAAACCTTAACTGCAGTAAATATTTTATTTTTCAGAAATATGCCTATTAAAAGGAGAGGTGTGTCTCCTTTTACTGTGGCGATGACAATAAATGATACTTTTCAGTGCTTATTTATTTGATTTTAACGGGAACTACCTCTGGACCTTCACAATGAACATCAAACGGCACTTTTCAGTGCCACTGTTTGAAAACGTACATAAAGACAGCACTTTTCAGTGCTCATTTTACTTCAGTATAACTGAATGTATAACCTCAGTAAGACCTTTCCAGTATAACTGAAAGAATAAAATATACCTCTCGACGTTCATCCTTTTAATTTTATACTAATATTGTACTTGTTTTCAGAACACAGTCGAAAATATAAGATAAAAGTTTTTGATATCGCCCTTCGTTCTCGAGAAAATTGACTTATTTGTACATGTAGAATCACCACTTCTCCGGCTAGTATCACTGCTTACGGGATACACTGCATATTGATTTATAAATGTAAATATTGAAAGTTTCTCTTCTGATTTATAGGTGCAACTTATATTATTTTGTCATTGTAATCACTCACGTGCATCAAATGTATATATTATTAATAAAAACAAAATACATACTTTTAAAAACAAATAGAAAAATGATTATTTAATAAACTGCAGAATCCGTTTGCATGTGACGTGAGCAGAATCCACTGCTGCCTATCAATTCTCCACGCGTACTAGAAAGCTATTGATACACCTACAGCAATAACTGTACATTAGTGTTGGTGCGTAGGTCTATATGACGTCCCGCGGAGGGAATTGTTTGGTAATTGTGGCCTTCAGATGGTGCTGTTGGATGTGTCAGGAGGGCGGCAGGATCTGTCGCGGATCTGCTGTCGCTCTGCCGGCAGATCCGTAGCTGAATGCGGACGTAGACTGCACCGCAGCTGCCGGCAAATTCTGCGCTCTCCTGGCAGACCCTGCCGTCCATCTGCTGGCAGACTGCCGGCAGATTTCTCTCAGGGGATATACCAACTCAGCAATCGCAAAATTAATCGTGATGAACCAATTTAAATATACGTGCACATGTATACTAGAAGTACACGTGCGCAAGTGTAATATAAATACACGGGTATCCGTGTAATAGAAATACACGGGTGTTCGTGTAATAGAAATACACGGATATCCGTGTAATAGAAATACACGGGTATCCGTGGACAGAAATACACGGGTATCTGTGAACAAAACTACACGGGTATCCCTGAACAGAAATACACGGGTACCCGTGTATTAAAAATTACACGGATTGAAGTTCGGATACGTTTACTACACGTTTACACGTGTATGTACATACACGTGAAATAGGGACCTCTCGTATATGGGAACGTTTTCGAGGATGTTCGTGTCGGTACTTCGGTAGGAATGCAGCGGTCGAATATTTCTGACGAAACCTGGCGATCCGCATTCCTTCCACATCTAGGTTGCTCGAAACCAAGCGAGTCTACGACCATCCGCTGGTAGATACTTCAAAGGCATAATACGCGAGACAGAAACTAATACATACATATTCCCTTATGAGTAGAGCTGTTGATTCCCGGGAGATCGGGTACCCATGAGATACCCGGGAACAGAAAAATTTCCCGAGTAGGCACTACCCGGGTAAACTACCCGCGATTCTGGAGACACCAGAGATCTCATAGAGTACCGTTTCACAATTAAAGCCACACTGCGCGTCATGGCCTTCGGGTCGAAGGCTTCGACCTCCGGGGAGACAGGAATACACCCATTAAGAAGTGAGAAATCTCCAGTTGTGAATTTCTGGTCAGATCTTTGCGAAAACGACGCCAATCGATTTCTTATGTTTCTCCGAAGAAAATAACACCAAGGACGACGTAATTCGGACCATAATGAAGGAAATTCCATGAACAAATGTTTTGCATAATTTCAAATTCACTTCGTTAAAAATAGTTCGATTTACATGAAATTTGGTATGATTTTCATCGGGAAAACATAAGGGATCCATCCGTGTCACTTCCATATCGATACGATAAAGAGTCAAGGATTATTTTATATCTGAATCAGGTATGAATCCTCGGCCGACCGCAGCGAATCGAGGTCGGCCCTCCGTAGTCGAGGGTAAAATATTCATTACAGTATGTTAAGAAGTTCTTTATTGTTCATCGTGTAGATATGGAAGTGACACCAATGGATTCCTAGCGTTGTCTCGATTAAAATTATACTAAATGTCATGCAAATCGGACTACATTTACACCAGCGATACAATCATAAGAAGAGTAGACTTTTTTTTACCACACTCCCTTATTTTAGTGAGCAGGGAAAGGATTAAATAAACATAAAATTGGATGGAAATGTTAGAGGGGTTAAAGAATCAAATAAAGAGAAGTGGTAAAAAGAAAGAGCGAAAGCCGGAAAAGTCGCGAACAGGAATGCCCTGAAGTTCGGTTATGATTTTTTGGAGGTGTGTACGTTACGGACGGAGGTCTGTCATGCAGATGTGCGGTTGGAGCGCTCTAGATGGTAATCCAAGAAAGATACTGTTAGGCACGTAGAGAAAATTACAATAGTGAACGAAAGATTACATTGGACATTCAATTGCTGCGGCCGCACACGAATCTACTGTTACGACGTAGCAGCTTCGACGAAGGTCAATTCAGTGACGAACTAAATACTTTAAATTTGTTAAAGGATAATGAGATACAATCTGAAAGTCTGATCGATCCTTCGAATACCTGATTAAGGGGGTAGACACGTCACGTGACCTGGCCGATTCGGCAGGTCGGTATTACAGCAGGTTTTTTCTGTACAGAAATGATAATACCGATAGATCTGTTTGCTATTTCCGTATTCTATTCTGAATAAGGAAAGAAATTCTCAGCTGCTGCGTTGTACTTTTAAAAATTTAAACGGAAAGTCGGCTGGTACTACAAACGTAGAAAATTCATTGTACATTTTAATTACTTGAAATGTGCTTATGCTACAATATTCTACGTTAGCAGTAAGGAATTATAAGTGAAAAGGGAAAATAAATGAGGGGATGTCCCCAGAAAATGAAGTTTGTTAGGTTAGACATTTTTTTACTAGCAAAGCACCGAAACAGAACATGAAATACACTTATTACACGTCCTATGCAGAAAGCAGTTATGAACAAACATTATATATAAAATTGTACGGAATCGATTGACGTCACTTTTGCAAAGATCTGATTAGAAATTGCAGAACTTCAGATTCGTCACTGCTTAGCGTGCAACATTGTATAGTCCCGCTGGTTTCGAGCGTCGAAGCCCACGAAATTCAGCGAGACACATGATTGTTGGCGAGCATCGCGTTTGACGAATCTAGCTAGAAAATCACGCCGTATGAATGCTAAGAAACGATAATGTGAAGTGGCGTGCGTTTCAATTGCACATTGACAATATCGTAGATTCTAGGGCCTAGAATATTAGCTACGTATTACAATGTTCTTCACCAGAGCACTACATTAATGAATTAAAAAATAAATGAATAGGTCAAATAGTTAAAATTAATGAACTGTGCATGATTTTAATGACGCCTAATTTAATTGCACTTACAAACTGAATTACTAATTGTAATTAAAAGAATTTTTTGACGTGCAACATGAAGCTGCGCATGCAAATGGTTGGGCTCGGATTATCGGGAAAGACCTACCCATCCCACCGTTTTGCTTTCTCGCTGCGAGCGAGGACCTTCGGGCCCCAGTAGACCACCCGTTGACAGCCGAGAGCAATAAAACCGACAGGCCAGATAAAATGTTCGTGTTTGATAAGTGTTGAGGAAATTATTACCAATGGAGTTTTTAGGGTTTCTCGATGAAAATGATGTCAGATATGGAGGAATTCGGTCGATTTTTAGTAAACGTAGTGTGTGTCCTAATCATGTATTTATAAAAAAAAATAGACCGAATTGCTTTGTGTCTCGACTCATGTTCGTGGACATAAACTCACCAATCCATCGGTGGTAACACTCTTATCAAGGTGTAATGAGAAATATGAACATTTTCGTATTCAGTACTGGATGACTCAAGTCGCCGTCGACCGAGGGTCTCTCGCTGGTGCGCTATTTCACTCGCACTCGATTTACGTCGTTCAACCTCCTTGTCAAGCGGTTCAGACGAGGGCCCTGATAAATGTGAATTTATTTGGGAAACCAAAGTCGCGTCATTCGTGACACCTACTCGCGAACAGATATATGTATGTACAAGAAAAAGCAATTCAATTTCCCGATGACTTGAAGCAACATTTCAATAGGTAAATGCATGAAAAGGTGGGATCAGGAATTCCCAACCAAGTGATGCATATGAAACAACTGGCGATATTCAACAATAGTTTGTCGTCTAAATTTCACAATTAAAGTATTTGTTTGACAGGAATATAAAGTTTGTCAGCAAAGTCTTTCTCGATTTGAGTTCTATACAAGGCTGACTTTCCTTCGCCATGAAAAGTCCCCTCTTGTCCTGCACGCTGGCAAGAAATCGACGCTCGAAACCAGCGGGGCCATACAATGTTGCGCGCTAAGCAGTGACAAATCTGCAGTTCTGCATTTCTAATCAGATCGTTGCGAAAGTGACGTCAGTCGATTCCTCGTGTTTTCTCGATCAAATTGGCCCCAAAAATGATATAATTCGGACGAAAATTAAGGAAATTACGTGAAAAATTGTTTGCAGAAAGCAAAAAATTGTTTGAAACCCCTTTCCTTAAAAATAGTCCGATTTAAATTATTTTCGGTCAATTTAATCGGGAGAATGCCAGGAATCCATTTGTGGCACTTTCATATTGATAGGATGAAAAACAAAAAATTCTGTTTCTTTATAATCGATGACACAGCGCTGAGCACGGCGATCTCGCGCGGCTTGGGACACAAAGGTTCTCGTCAGTTATTCGAACTTCTAAGATCGTATTCAGATTTATTGGCCGGTGAGTTTCGTAACTAGGGGTGTGCGGTTACCCGATTTTTCGGGCTCGGGACGGGCCGGCAACTTTCGGGCGGGATCGGGCGGGGTCCCGATACTTTCGTATTGCTCGAGATCCCCACAGTTTCGGGACCCCGAGACTCGATTCGGGCTACAAGCATAGCCGCCATGAGCGGACAATTTGATTTCAGGTCGGCTCGGCAAAACTCGGACGCGATCGGACGATGTTGTTACCAGCAATACATTAAAATTATTACCTGAGAACATAGAAAAATTATGTTTCTTACACGTTAATTTGAAATAATAAAATATAACGCCTCCTGTATATTGTTGTTATCATGAAACATCCAGGAAATATTCCTTTTTGTATGCTTATAGTTCGTACGTTTTCTATTTTAAATCAGAACCTATCCGGAAAAAGATAATACCCTATATATTCCCTTTACATAAAGTACTAAGTGTGAAGTATATTTTATTCAGATTTTAAAATATTGTCAATATAAAAATAGTCTTCTTCCCAAGTTCTGAACATGGTATTTATTTAAGTACGTATATGGACGTATTCAGTATTTACAGACTATTTGGTAGCAATGAAAATACATATATATGTAAATAAATATTAAGATACAAATTATGATTCAACAGGAGACAGAAAGGTAAAAACTTATCACTCTGGTATCGATATAAATGATATACATAATTCTTTCCGTCTCGGTCCCCTCGTAATAGCTGGCTTTCGAGCCGATCGCGTCCGAGTTTTGCCAAGCCGACCTGAAATCAAATTGCCCGCTCATGGCAGTCATGCTTGTAGCCCGAATCGAGTCTCGGGATCCCGAAACCGTCGGGATCTCGAGCAATACGAAAGTATCGGGACCCCGCCCGATCCCGCCCGAAATTATCCGACCCGTCCCGAGGCCGAGAATCCGAGCCGCGGGACGATCTGCACACTCCTATTCGTAACGCGTATTCTCTCGTCATCGCAGAAAACGAGTGAGCCAGAAGTGGTGGGGATAGCGCCAAGCTTCTGTCATGTATAGGCCAAACCGAGCTGCAGCGTAGAAATACACGCATCAGAATAGGTGTGCCTTAGGCCTTAGCTCCGAAAAAATTCAGGAGCTTTATTGGTCAGAACATTGATTCTTTCTCGATAGCTTCATCTCGTATTGGTCTACGCATTACTTCGTGACGCACACAACTACATATGTACTACGCTGACAATAAGAATAAATAACAGCCACACGGCTACGTTCAGACGGGGCCGAGCAGCATTCCCGTTACCCCACCATACCCTTCGGTGGCTAGGGAACTCCAAATGACAAATCCACGATCGTCAGATGGTGATGGCTGATTTCTCCTCGATCGCTGTACGCGAAAACGAATCGACCGGCCAATATATTTGAATATGACCTTAGGATAAAGATATAATGAAAGATGAAAAATTATTCGAAGCCAAAGATGAAAGGCCTTCGAATAAACAAAGGAAACTAATAAATACCCGAAGCTAACTAGAATTTTAGATTTAGGGTACACACACCCTCCCCCCAAACCTCGTGTCGATCGGCCTCTGGGGCCATTCGGAAGTATATTCTTTTAATTAAATAATAATAATAGTAATAATATTTATTCACGAGACAAGCCCATTAAGACAAATTATGTCAATACAATAATTATAACAGACAGAACAACCAACCGACATCATGTTTAACTCGAACAATAAAGACGGCGTAAAAGTGACAAAGGAGTGGGATACTTAGTATACATAGGAAACACCGTGTAGGTCTAGGTTGCCTTTATATAAAGCCATCCGAAAACAAGGCTATTCGAACGTTAGACTTAAAACTCGAGAAGGTATCAGCAAAGAAATCAATATCCCCGTGATATCTGTTTGCGAGACCACTTTATCTATGCAGGGGATCAGCATGCCCAACCCAGGAGGAGTAGTACAGAGATTTAAAAAGGAGTGTATGCCTAAAAGCGCGTACAGGTACATTGAAATTGACTAACGCCAAAACACGAGGGTTATCAACCATCCCATTCGGTATTCTGTACAGAAAAGCCAGGTCCGTAACTCTCCTCCTATGCTCCAGGCTCCGGATATTAGCTCTGCTCATGATAGGGCCGTAGTTGTGGTCAAAACGAGCAAGAGGCTGCCCAGTTTTGTAAGCTAAAAGGCGCAAGAATCTGTGCTGGACCCTCTCGAGTTAAGTCCTGTATTTCTCACAACGCGGTGCCCAGATAACGCTTGCATATTCGAGGTGAGGCAGCACTAGGGTTATATAAAGGTAACGCAGCGTGGAAGGATCCGCGAAGTCAGCGCTATTTCTGGATACAAACCCAAGGGCTTTATTTGAGACCGCAACGATGTGTTGAATGTGCTGGGTAAATGAGAAGGAAGAGTCGATATAGACCCCGAGGTCGCGAGCACCGTCTACACTTGAGAGCTGGACTCCCGCTATTTGGTAGGGATAACGCGATGGGTTTTTGCAACGAGACAACCTTAAGATGTGGCACTTGCTAATATTCAACTCCATGTGGTTCGACAGACACCATTCGGAAAGCCTATCTAGGTCCGATTGCAGACTTAGGGAATCAGAAGGGCACGAGATGCATTTATAAATTTTTAGGTCGTCCGCGAACAGTAAGTACTCGCTACCTAAAATGATCTGGCGAATGTTATCGACGAACAGTAAGAACAGTAAAGGGCCGAGATGGGATCCCTGGGGGACCCCTGACGTGGCAAAGATCTTCCGAGAAAGGACCTCCCCGACTCTAACCCGTTGGACACGCCCAGTTAAGTACGAAAAGAGCCACCTTAACAGTTGACCCTTAAACCCGATGGCGGAGAGTTTGTCGATGAGTAAGAAATGGTCAACCCTATCAAAGGCCTTCTTGAAATCCGTGTAGATAGCGTCCACCTGCAACTTTTTGTCCAGTCTCCTGGCCACGAAGTTACAGAAGACGGCCAAATTGGTGACGGTGGATCTACCCGATAAAAACCCGTGCTGCTCATCGGATAAAGCGTTCCTAACCAGGCCACTAATTTTCCTAGTGACGATAGCTTCGAGCAGCTTGCTCATAATATTAAGCATCGAAATGGGCCTATAGTTTGAGATGTCAGACTTCGCGCCGGCCTTGTGGACCGGAGTGATAGTGCTGACTTTCCAAGCTGACGGGAAGTGCCCATCGGTTAGAGATCGGTTGAAAATTAACCAGAGCGGACGAGACAGTATAAATTTGCAGTTCTTTATAAAAATTGGAGGGATTCCATCCTCGCCGGGACCTTTATAAATGCTGAGGCTGTCAATTTCATCGAGTACTTCGCCTATGCTGACATTCAGGCCAGACAGATCAAGCGATAATGCCCATCTCTGCATAGGAGCGTAAAGAATTACAAAAAAAATCAAGGAGTCAACTGTTGACCGATTTGGAGACTTTTCCTTGTTATATATTATATACAATAGTCGGAAGAATAATAATAAAAGCAATAATTGCAAATAATTGCTGTAACTTCCACATTCTGAAAGTATGATATCAGTAAATCACTACTTCCAGTGTTATTAAAAAATTCCAATCTCTTTTTTTATTTGAAATAATGTGGCCATATAATTATAACATATATTCGGCAGCAGTGATGCATGTGTTACAGTAAAAGCGTGAATTTAGTAAATGTACACAGTTTCCAGCAGTTTCTAGTCAATGTATGCCTAAAATGCATATAATCTAACCTACAATCTTCCAAAAATACATACATTGACTGTATCACGTTTTTGCTGTGGCACATGTATCCAGCTAACGCTTCAGTTTTGCTATGATTCCACGTTGGCAGACCTCCCGAGTAGGCGCCATCTCGCATCCACTACCTGAACTAAATTTGTCACGTGACTTGTTCTGTATTATCGCCAATATGGCGGAACTCGTATTTGGGAATGCAATCACGGGGATACGTTTTTCGTCCTTATATGAACAGATTTCCGGCTGGGTGAGATCTCATTCGAAAGAGGAAGGTTCGAGACAGCCCGCTCTGGTCATCGTTTGAGCCACAAAACTCTTTTAGTGACCTAAAAATACTTGGATTCCTGCGGGTGTATATTGTCGACTTTTGCTCTACATTGAACACTCATATTATTAGATATCAACACAATCTCGTCGAACCATGACCAGAGCGGGCTGCATCGAACCTTCCTCTTTCGACTGAGACCTCACCCAGCCCAAAATCTGCTCATATAAGGACGAAAAATGTATCCCCCCAAACCCATGTTTCGGGCACATTTTGTGGGTATTACAGCGCGCTGCATTACCCATGTCTACCCCCTTAAGTCGCATGTTAAGGAAACTTTTCGTTTCCAAGTTATAAGGAAAGTAGTCGGGAAAACACAGTGGTCTGGGTCGAAAAACTTTAGTAGTGAAAAACTTATGGTCCTAGGGGGTCGCCTGTTTACGAGCAGTGCCACAATGGCAAGGGATAGCAAGGGATAGCGACCTCAGACCTCAATTCGCTGCGGTCGGCTAAGGTTCATACCAGTTTCAGAAAAAAAATCTTTATTCTTTATTGTATCGATATGGAAGTGACACCAATGGATTCCTTATGTTTTTCCGACGAAAATCATACCAAATTTCATGTGAAGTGGGGCTACTTTTAAGGAAGTTAAATGGAGATGATGAAAATCGATTTTTCATCTAATTTCCTTCATTATGCTCCGAATTACGTCGTTCTTGGTGCCAGTTTCATCGCCGTTTTCGCAGAGATCTGATGAGAAATGTAGAACTGGGATTTTTCCCACTTTTAATGGTATTCCAACCCCTTCGAGGGTCGAAAGCCATAAAATTCGGTGCGGCATTACGGGGGGTTGACCGCGCCACAGGGTCTGCGCGCCGAGCATTTGCTTGCGCGTGATGGCCTGCTTTTCACTTTCGACGAACATTTGCGCGGCTGGAGTGCGCGTCTTGCCGTAAAAACCGATCTTTTTGGAAGGTCTCAAGTGCAAATTCGGGCGTGCATTGCAGATGTGAGGACGTGATTTTCGCTGCGCACGGTGTTCGGCGCGCTGTTGCACATATTTAACCGTACCTTAAGGCAACTTTTGCGCACTATTACATTCCGAGTTTAAAAAAAAATCGGAATTCGACCCACTCTATGGAGAGGCGAGGACGAGGCGAAGCGGCCGAGGCGAAGCGAGCGTGACGAAGCGAGCGAGGCGAACTGATCAAAGGCGAGGATAGTTATGGAGTAATATAAGATAGTTTAAGTTAGAATAAGTTAGATTATGAATGGTAAGGCGGGAGGGAGTTTGCAAGGGAAGAATTTCCAAACCCCGAAGGGGATGGGTTAATAAACTATTACTACCACTACAACTACTACATTCGAGCTGCTCGACAAAATCGAGCTACCCGAAACACATTCGTGCTGCTTGAAAAAATTGAGCTACCCGAAACACATTCCAGCTGCTCGATAAAATCGAGCTACCCGAACCCGTTCGGGTCTCGGCTCGGTTCGGACATTCGAGCCGAGCCAGGCTCAGCTCGGTTGTTTCGAGTCTCGAAACAGCTCTGATATAGATATATATACTGAAAGGACTTCAATGAATCGATTGCTATATCTTTTTTTAAATCGGTCCAAGGGTGGGAAACTGGGAAGTGGCAACAACGTGAATATATATAGATTCCTGATATACACACACACATATATATATATATATATATATATGAATATATATAAAATATATATAAAAAAGATATAGCAATCGATTCATTGAAGTCCTTTCAGCAACGCAAGTGTTCCAAAAAGATGGAGCGATTTCAGAACCCTATTTTCAAAAATCAACGTTTATGGTAGTACACGATGTGCGAGCTGCGAACCAGTGTGATGAATTCAACAACGGTACCGTGCAGTCACACCTCAGTGTTTACATATGTATATGTATATGTAGATTATTAAGAAACAATTAACAATCTTATCAAAAAAGAAATAAAACAGTAAAAATCTTAAAGAACCAAAAGTTAAAAATAATACGATAGTCAACAACAAATTTAAATTAATACAAAAACATTCATTTTTATCAGTAATCATTAAAATAATTCCTATCATAAAAAGTTAATATAATTAAATAATAAGAATATAAATTTAATCCCAAATTGAATGCAATAAAATATAAATTTTTATTTAAGATGCTCGCTATTGTAAATCTCAAATTTAAGAACAATTTTTCTATCAAACGTTCGCTACCTATTATGTCTTTGGTATAGACGATTAATTAAACTGTTCTACATCATTGTCGGATAAGATTTTCCAACGGGGAAAGTAAACAAAAATGCTAGGACATTTATGTGGAAAAAGGATGGTGGGTTGAAAGAGGTAAATTTTTGGAATGTTCCGTGAACCTCTAAACTATCGGAGGATCGCAGAGCTAACAAGGAAAACGAATGCACGACAAAAGGCTGTACCAATGCGGATGCAGACATGCGGGACGAGGGGGTACACAGAATTGTGAAAGGAATAAGAAGTGAAAGAGAAATAGACACAAATAAAATTGGATACTGGAATGTAGGTGGATTATTCAGCAAAGACAGTTTTGGGTTTTCTTAAAAGAAGTCGATGTAATAGGTTTAGTAGAAACATAGATTGTGGACAAACAATTGGAAGGATTGAAAGATAAATTGCGACAAGAATTGTCATGGAAATGTAAATATGCCACCAGATAGAAAAGAAGGGACAGCGATTGGCGGAATTATGATAGGTATAAGAAAAGGCATAGAAGAGAGGAGGAAACAATGGAGGGAACGGAACATATTCAAGAGAGAAGAATAAAGATACAAAATGAAAAATGGAGAATAATAACAGTGTACAGCCAGAGATATGAAGGAGATGAAACCTTAAGAGCTAGACCAGATAATAGAGGAGAAGGAGGTGGAGAAACGGATAATCGGAGATTTTAGTGCAAGAATTGGACAGGAAAGGGGCGATTTCAGCATAGCAGAAAAGCATGACGTTAGGAGTTCAAAAGAGAATGTTAAAAACACAGAGGAAAAGTTATTATTAGAGATGGTTGAGGAAAGAGAATAGAATATTGTGAAGGGGAATATGGACGGAGATGAAAAAGCAGAGTATACATATAGGAGGGAGCGCGGTAATTGATTATATAATAAGAAACGTAGAAGCGAAATAAGATATGAAGAAATTCACAGTGGAAGAAAGAGTTGAGTGAGACCATATGCCGCTGATTGTGGAACTATATAAAGGAAATAAAAGGAGAGAACGGGAGGAGAGAGAGAGAGAGAGAGAGAGAGAGAGAGAGAGAGAGAGAGAGAGAGAGAGAGAGAGAGAGAGAGAGCGAGAGAGAGAGAGAGAGAGAGAGAGAGAGAGAGAGAGAGAGAGAGAGAGAGAGAGAGAGAGAGAGAGAGAGAGAGAGAGAGAGAGAGAGAGAGAGAGAGAGAGAGAGAGTTTCAAATGGAATTAAACAAAATAAACTTTAATAGGACGGAGGTGTTACGTCCTGAAGGGACTTCCTGTAAATCACTCCGAGCGGTTGGAATGATTTACCGGGTTCTTGCTCTATCAAAGTGCTGAAGCACACCTTGACTATACTTACCAAGGAAAGGGAGGATAAGAAGGGATTGAATATATCAGTACAATGGGTTTAAAGGGCAATCCAAGATGCAAAGTATATTGTTACATAAGAAATCACATACCTAGAGACGGCGCTCCGTCTCGGCTGTCGCTCGCTGGTTTTCGCTTACTTCGCACGACACACTTGCCGTCGGTTATTAGCACGCTCGAGGTGTCGGTTGACCGAGCGTACGTCGCGGTCGCTCGCTGTGCTCTATCGTAGCACACGGAAGTCGGTCACGTCGTTGCTCGCGGTCACTAATCGTCGGTTTCTACGCGGTCCTACGTCGATCACGATTAAAGGTCCGTTTATACAGCCACCGAGCCGAGCCTTCCGAGCCGTCCGTGCCGGGCGGAATCTCTATGCTAAAGCTTATGGAGAGCTCGGAGCCTCTGAGTCATCCGGGGCGTCCGGGCCCGGCCGAGGTCGGCGGCTCCTCGTCGCCCGCTGGGCCCGTGCTCGGTGGCCACTCGTTGAGACGACTGGAGTGCGTGCCCTGTCGAAGTGCAACTAGATTGAATTTGTCTTGAAACGCACTATCAAGTGATTTGTAAAAAAAATATATAGTTCTATTTAAAAAACCAAGCTTGACCATCGTATCTTTTAAAATAATAATCTAAGAAAAAATTTGTCGCGGCTAGTAAATTAGCTCCCTTCAACCATGCAATTGCATATAAACATTTCTTTCTATTCTGAATACGTTAGGAAATATCCAGCTGTTTACTGTTCCCGCGGACACCCTGCATATTTGTATTCTGCGGTTTGTGCACGTTTATTATTACTATTTTCTGTTATTTCCTGCACATGTAACAAATAAACTTCTGTACCTACCTCAGACAGATTGCTAAGCGTTCTCTCGGTGATATCGACCGCTTCCAGTTTGTATCGTTTCTGCTTATTAGTAGTTCGATTCTATCCAGTAGGGCATCAAACGTAATTCTGGACATCTTGAAGTAATTGTAAAATTTGTCCTCATGGTCAATTAGCGTATTGTAAATTTGAAATTCTCCTTGCTGGCTTCTATTTTTCCACAAAGGGTGGACACTCCACCTTCTCTGCCTTCTTTTGTTTTGAGGTTTTTCCAATATAATTGCCATTATAGCTAAGTGCTCCATAGGAAATGAATAAGGCATTACGAATGACAGAACTCAAAGGTTTTCACTGGTCGAAGATTTGTTCAGAACTGATCAGTCACTCGCTTTCGACCAGCTAAAAAGGCGTAGGCAATAAAGTCATGAAGCTACACCTCGGGACCTTCGCTTGTCAGGTATGACTCCTCTAGGGTAAATCCCGGAGACGCGGTCGTGCCGGAGAGTTGGTCGAGTCGCCATATTTCAGACTTGTTCAGAAGCGAAACGTCGAAGCTTCGAGCGTTCGCGGGTTAGATTAAGAATTAGGTTTTACTTAGCGTATAAGATAGTCGGTAAGGATAGCCGTTAAGAATAATCGTTAAGTTTAATCTAAGTTCACGAGCACTATATATTTACACCACGGTTGCACAATGTTTTATACGTTTGTCTAATTAAACTAGTAACAATTCAATGCGCTTATTTCGTTAACGCGAAAGCACGCGCGAAGTAGTGATTGAACTGAGCTGTTCGAATATAAAGTCCTGGACGTTCCAGTGAGGCGCAAGCACGCGAGATAAAATAATACTTGTTGTCGAGTCGACGATTCTTGGAAGAGAGCGCGATCGCGGTGATGGACCGGCCCGTGTTGCCGAATTCTGTGACGTCAGCACCCCACCCAACAGCTGTTCGGCTCGAGCGAGACGAGGACTGTACCGGCGACACAAAGCCGGTCGCACGGTAAAGCGAGAGAGCTGTCTAATTAGCTGAGGTGAGCGTCAACAGATGGCCCGACCGATTTCATCACCGCGATCGTGCATACCGCGACTTGGTCGCGTTAAGGCTTCGAACCGCGCGCGGAGTCGGCAGCGAATCCGCGCCGGCTTGGCCTGTGGCCGTTTGGGCCAATCCCAAACAAGACTCTATACGGAAAAACACGTTGAAGTGCAGACGAATTACTTCTCCAGAAGCCAAACAGTTGAATGAATAGCGTCATTTCGCTTCCTTCTGTGTTTTTTTTATTTATAGGCTATAAAAGATAAATTGAGGTTACATTTAACCTCTTTTCTCAACCAGTTGTGTACAGAATCGTATTTAAAATATATTTCTAAGTTTATTTCCGTTTAATGTTTGGGATAACAAGATAGTAGAGATATTGAGGGCCAATGCAGCCAAAGTATTTGGCCATATTAACTCTTCCTCTGAAAGCTAACGAGAAGACCATCTCTCGCTGCAGAAAGGTGAGATGGTCGAGTTATGATTTTTTTTATTATTTTTGTTTATTTTTATTTTTTATTATTATTTTAGTTTATGATTTTTTTTATTATTTTTGTTTATTTTTATTTTTTATTATTATTTTAGTTTATTTCTTCACTTTTGTATTCATTTGCCTTACTAACCGCCAATAGGTAGTTCACTTTTTCCTTCATGTGTTCTTTACTTGTTTAGCGTAAACAAATTAAATATCAATGAATCTGTAATTGTATTCACTCATAAATAATTTTACTTTATTAGTTTTAATAGCCATTTTATATTAGGTCGACCGCGTCTCTCGGATTTACCCTACGTCTTGGGAGCATAAAATCTAGCAGCGTTGCACTTCGACAGGGCACGCACTCCAGTCGTCTCAACGAGTGGCCACCGAGCACGGGCCCAGCGGGCGACGAGGAGCCGCCGAGCTCGGCCGGGCCCGGACGCCCCGGATGACTCAGAGGCTCCGAGCTCTCCATAAGCTTTAGCATAGGGATTCCGCCCGGCACGGACGGCTCGGAAGGCTCGGCTCGGTGGCTGTATAAACGGACCTTAACGCGCAAGGGCTCTCCCGGCTAGGCCGTTCTCGGTGCGTCGGATGGAGTTACCCTTTCACGAATTACTATCGGCCGTTCGTATTTCGTGGACTTGACGCAGAGACGCGGTCGCGGTATCTAGACGGCTCTCTGGCTCGTCGTGACTTCCTATCTCGAGCTCCCGAAATTGAATGAATAAAACTCGTCCCGCTGCTACCGTCCGTGCCTCGCGTTTTCGAAATCCGTAGGGGGAAATCGCCCCGTCGGCACCTGTCGATCGCTCCTTATTAGGAAATATCGAGGCCCGGGCTGTCGATGGTCACGTTGTGCCTACGACCATAGATTCCGCGGTTCGGCGACCTGCCTGCCGCGCGCGAGGCGATTCCGCTGAATCGCCGATTCGACGGAATGCGACGCGAGGACAGCAAGCACGGGATGAACCGATAGGGACATGTAACAGAGGTAAATGAAATGGTAGAAGAAATGGTGGGAAAGATAAATAATGCAGTACGGAAAGAGGAAGTAAAAATCAAGAAATGGAAATTGGGCAGCTTTAGTTGGTGGAATGCGAATTGTACAAAAAAGAAAAGGGAAGCTAGGAAAGCACTGAGAAACTGGTAAAGGGGAAAAGGAGACAAAGAAGACTACCCGAAGAAAAGAAGGGAGTACAAAATAAGTGTGCGAAGAACGGAGAAGGGAATTACAAGAAAAGGTGGAGAAGGGGATAATGCAATTAAAGGGAGAAAATCAAATATGAAATATATAAATAAAGGAATCAAATATATAAATAAAGAAAGAAGGAAAAGAATAAGAATATGCAATAAAATAGATTTAAAAGAATGGAAGGTTCATTTCAAAACATTGCAAGAAGGCGTCAACTGTAAAAAAAGAAGGAGTTGGAAGAAATAGACAACATGTAGGGAGCAGAGGAAGAGGAAATAACAGAAGTAGAAGTAAAAGAACAAATCAGGAAATTAAAAAAGAAGAAAGCAGCAGGAGAAGACAAAATAGACAATGAATCCTGAATTTACGGAAACGAGAGAATAGTAAAAAGGATCACAGAAATTTCTAATAATGTGTGGAAGGGAGAAGGATTCCCGGAGAGATGGAAAGAAAGGGTGATTTCACCAATATTCAAAAAAGGAGATAGAGAAAAGGTGAGCAATTACCGGGGAATAACGATTCTAAACACGGCATACAGAATATATGCTATGGTCTTGGAAAAAAGATTGAAAAAGGAATTGGAGAAGAAACACATAATACCAGAAACGCAAGCAGAGTTCAGGAGCGGTAAGTCGATAATAGACAACATTTTTATTCTGAATTATGTAGCCAATAGAGAAATACAGAAAAAAGAGGGAAAGCTGTATACCATTTTTGCGGACCAAAGCGCTTCATTTGACGAAGTGGATAGACTAAAACTTCGAAACATCATGGAAAAAAGGAAATAAGTAAACGCTTAAAGATGAGAATCGGAGAAATTTACAGAGAAACAAGTAATACTATAAAAGCAAACGGAGAAATGTCATACAAATTCTGGGCAACAAAAGGGATCAGACAGGGATACCCACTGAGTTCAACGTTATTTACAATATATGTAGCGGATCTAGAGGAAACCATGAAGAAAAACCAAGCAGGAGAAGTTAGAGTAGGGAAAGAAAAAATCTGGACTCTGGCATATGCGGACGATATAGCGTTACTAGCAAATGAACCAAAGGATCTGAGGGACATGATAAGAAGATTCGGAAAATACCTTGAAAATAAAGGGTTGCAACTGAATGCAGAGAAATCAAAGGTGTTTTCCATTAAGGTGATTTTCCATTAAGGAACAAGAAAGAAAAAGAGAGAAGAATGGGGCTGGCAGGAGAACAGTCGGGATGAAGTAAAGGAGTTCAAATACTTAAGGTATAATTTCCAGAAAAATGAGGGCAGAGAGATGCATATAAGAGAAGTCACAAAGAAAGCAAAAATAGCCATGGCGCAGATATGGGGAATTGGACAAAGAATGTTCAAATACAATTTTGAGAGAAGAATGCGAATATTCAGAAGCACAGTGAAAAGTATCTTACTGTACGCTTCAGAAATGTGGGATTGAATTGAAGCAGAAAAAGTAGAGAAAATACAGGAGAAATACATAAGGTGGACAAAGGTTTGGACATCAATACACTAGCATATCTAATTTTGGAAGAAACGAAAACGGACAAAGTAAGGATAGAAGCGGGGAAGAGAGCAATAAAATATGAGGGAAAAACGAAACAGCTGAATAAGAATAAAATAGTACAGGAATGCTGGAGGGAAATAGACGCGAAGCAAGAAGAGAAAAAGTCGAAATGGGAGGAAATGAGAGACTCATACTATAGGCAAAAATGATGGATATCCAAGAAATGGAAAGAGACAGAAGAAGAGGAATAGAGTTTGCTGAGGAACTAGCGCAAAGAGACAGGGCAGAGCAGGGTCAATGGCAATACTACAGAATACGAGGAGACAGGCAGTTGCAACGTTCGTTATACAGAACTCAGTGATAACCAGAGGGCAAATTACCTAAATGGAGATTACAGAGGAAGAGACCAAAGCATGATAGCAAGGTTCAGATGTGGGAACGAAGAGCGGAGAAGCAAGTACTGGGTGGAAGAAAAAGAGACAGTTTGTAGATTACGTATGTAAAGGGGCTAGAGAAACGCTAGGTCAGATGCTACAAGACTGTAAGGTGTCGAAAAGAGAAATTTCAACGATAAGAGGGATACTAAATGGAGAAGAAGGAGCAGAGTGGATGCGTATGGTTCTGGAAGAAAAGGAGAAGATATGAGGCCCAAGAGGAAGAAACACGTCAAATAAAAGCACAATCTTGAGTTAACAGTCCCAGAAGCACTTATACACACAACACATGTAACCCCATTTTGAAGCCGAAAGGCAAAAAATAAACCTATTTGCTACTATTCTGATTATGTTGAAAAAAATTATAAAATTTTTATTCGTGTTTGTCACGCATGTGTACTGTTATTTTTGTTTAGCATGTACCTGCGAGTGGATGGTCGTAGAGGGTCGCCTGTTTATGAGCAGCCCCACTATTGAATTGGTTAGTAAGGCCCAAGTTTCATGAGTTTGAAAAGGGACGAGGACGAGAAAACAGCCGATGTTCGTCCCAAATGTCCCACAGTGGTGGGTTACCGTATTTTGTTCGCGAACACTCCCTCTCCACGTCTCGCGTCAAGAGAAAAGATTCGCTGTAAATTCATCTTTGAAATCGGCATACTTCGAATTTCTCAATGAATACGAAGCACTCGGTCACATGGCTGTCGTTCCAAAATCACTCGTTCCACAGCGTCGCGTATTTTATCTTCCGCACCACGCAGTCGTGCGAGAGACCAGCTCGACCACAAGGATACGCGTCGTTCTTAATGACTCTCATCGCACCAATTTCGCACTCTCAATCAACGATCTGCAACACGTTGGGCCGAAACTTCAAAATGATCTCGCCGATGTCATCACTCGCTGGCGTCGCTACGCGTACGCATTCTCTGCGGACATCGAGAAAATGTACCGTCAGATTCGCGTACACCCCGAAGATTGGGATTTGCAACGAATCCTATGGAGGGACAATCGAGACAATCTTTCACTCTCATATCATCTCTGCACTGTAACCTACGGCCTCGCAAGCGCTCCATATCTCGCAATCCGTGCACATCGGCAATTCTCGATTGACGAGGAACAGCGCTTTCCTCTCGCGACGAGCATCATTCAGCGTGAAATTTACGTTGACGACATGCTCTCAGGAGCCGACGACATTGTAGAAGCGCAAGAGAAAATTCGACAAATCGGTGAATGTCTCATGGCCGGATGTTTTACACTGCAAAAATGGACCGCCAGTGACGAAAAGTTGTTGGCACTCATCCCGTCAGAAAGACGAGAAAAATCATCATTAGTGCTCCTCGAAGATGCTCCACTCTTCCGCGCTCTCGGACTTCTCTGGCAACCACGCACAGATTCATTCGTGTTTGCCTCGTGCAGCAGCGACGAACTGCCTCGTATTAGTAAACGCACCGTCCTATCGCGTGTCGCTCAACTCTTCGATCCGCTCGGATGGATTGCACCTGTCGTCGTCCGCGGAAAGATCTTCATCCAGGAACTCTGGTCAGCGAAGCTCGACTTGGACGACCAACTACCTGAAGAACTCGAATGCCGCTGGAGGAATTGCGACAAGGATCTGCAAGACGTCTCTCTAATCTCAGTGCCCCGATGGCTCGGGTCTCGCGCATCATCGTGCGCCGTGGAGTTGCATGGATTCTCGAACGCGTCTCAGGTTGCTCTCGGTGTAGTGCTCTACTTACGCGCGATCGCGGATCTCGACGATGTTCGCGCAACAATCGTCGCCGCGAAAACTCGGGTTGCTCCGCTAAAGCCAGTGACCATCCTTCGACTCGAACTCTCAGCCGGGCTCCTCTTAGTTCGAACTATCTCGCACATACGAAAAACTCTCAATCTCGAAGGAGCTCCGATTCATCTCTGGACGGATTCCATGGTCGCGCTCGCATATATTCGCGGCGATGCCCGCCGGTGGGCCGATTACGTTCGAAATCGCGTAACGGAAATTCAGGAGCTCTCAAACTCTCAGTGGCATCATGTCCCAGGGAACGACAACCCCGCGGACTTTGCATCGCGCGGACTCTCTCCTCAACAGCTCAAAGACGAGACTCTATGGTGGAACGGCCCAGATGTGGAAACATTCCACATCTGGGCCGTCATCGAATACATCGCTTGATACGGACGTCGCTCTCGAAATTCGTAAAACGTCGGTCGCGATCGCTAATAAAGACGAGCCTCCAGAACTGTGGGCTCTCGTCGAGCGGTTCTCGAGTCTCTGGACTCTTCTTCACGTGACTGCGTTGTGTCTTCGAGCCGTTCACAAATTCAAACGCATCCAGGACACTCCGGATCGAGCTTCGCCATTTACTCCCGAAGAACTCAATACAGTTCGATTGTTCTGGGTGAAGAAAACGCAAGCCGCGTACTTCGGGAACGAAATTCATCCACTCTCGCAAGGCAAGCAGCTCTCGCGGTCTGCCGCGCTGATTCGACTTGCTCCTTTCGTTGATTCTTCAGGACTCTTGCGCATCCGAGACCGACTCCGAAACTCTCTTCTCGACTATGACGAGAAACACCCTCTCATTTTACCTCGAGAATCCGCACTCGCGACTCTTATCATCCGTGATACTTATTACCGCACACTGCACGGAGGAACGCAGGTCACTCTCGCTACGTTGCGACGTTGATATTGGATTGTAGGAGGCCGTGTGCCAATTCGCGCATTCATCCATCGCTGCATACCGTGCGTTCGACAACGAGCCGCTATCAGTCAATAACTCATGGGGCAGCTACCAGAACCGCGTTCGACTCGATCGCACCCGTTCCTCCATTCCGGAGTCGATTACGCCGGACCTTTGACCCTTCGGACGTTCCGAGGACGCGGCGCCAAATCTTACAAGGGGTACAGCGTCGTATTCATCTGCTTCTCATCATCCGCCGTCCATTTGGAAATAGCAACGGATTATACCCCAGAAGGGTTCCTCGCCACGTACAAACGTTTCACGAGTCGACGAGGCATCTGCGAAACGCTCACGAGCGACTGTGGAACAAATTTCATCGGCGCTGACAAGGAGTTACGGAAACTCTTTCAAGCCTCATCCGAACAGATGAAAGATCTCGCTAACATCCTCGCAAATGACGGCATGAAATAGAAGGTCAATCCGCCATCATTACCGCATTTCGGCGGCAAGTGGGAAGCCGCCGTCAAATCAGTTAAATTCCATCTCAAGCGCGTTATCGGAGACACCTGACTCACTTACGAAGAATTCTCAACGCTTCTCTCACAGATTGAAGCCGTCCTCAACTCGCGCCCTCTCTGTCCACTCTCGGATGATCCAAATGACATGACCGCGCTCACCCCGGGTCATTTTCTCACGGGCTCTGCTTTAAATACGATCCCAGAACCTACTCTCATCGATCTGCCAAAATCTCGACTCTCTCGTTGGCAACTCCTACGTCAAATGTTGGAACACTTCTGGCAACGCTGGAGCACCGAGTACCTCCAACATCTTCAAACAATCACGAAGTGGCAACAACGATTCCACTCCCTCAAGATTGGATCGCTGGTTTTCGTCAAGGACGAACGATATCCTCCATCCAAATGGGCTCTCGGCAGAGTCACCGACGTGCATTCCGGCCAAGACAACCTCGTGCGCGTCCCCACCGTTCGGACTCAACATTCGGTGTATCGGCGACCAATCGTGCAGCTCATCTTACTGCCAGTCTCAACTAACGAGGACAACACCTAGTGTCTACGCATTCGATCGATGATTCATTTCACTGATCGCCAATCTCCCTAAGATTAGCAAGGCGGGCGGAATGTCTCTGCAGAATCATCTCTCTCTCTCTATCCATCTCAATTTCTCTATCTTTCCGTCTCTCTCTTTCTCCTTTTAACATCAGCCGCAAGACAACCAGAACACTCTCTAACAGCTGATGGACTTCTTATTTACTTATCGAGACATTATACATACATACTCTTCCATAGAAAACCTCACATACACTCACTCACACACTCATGTTCTCGTGACCGACCCGAGTGCTTGGTTATACAGAACAGTAGTATCTCGACAACATTCGCCGAAAGCATAACGTATCAATTGTATCGCCTCAATTCTCAATTTCTCAATAAACCGCACTATTTTCAACAAATTTTTAGTTCTCTCTATACAATATATGAGCATGAATTGCGTGAGTATTAGTTATAATTTAGTTTAACATAGATGTGAAGAGTATGAGCAATAATATAAAATATAAAGCAATAACGTTAGCAATGAAACAACATAAGTATAAACAAAAGTAAATAATATAATGCAATAACGTTAGCAATGAAACAATATAAAGGGTCTGAAATGCAATTCATAAGTGAATGTATATATGTGGGTGATATGTAATTGTATATTAGATAATTATAATATCTTACATTTGATGTCGCTGGTGAACACACACATACACTGAATTTGTATAATAATAATAATAATACTGAATTGTGAAATGATGAAGTTGACACTTCGAGGATTTTACCGAACTGGCTGCCGTGGTTTTCGTGGCATCGGTATTTATGTGATTTATTTGAATGTCAGGGGTGAGGGATGCGCGGTATGCACCTTGACTTGTGTACGAAAAGCGTCGCGACAAGTCTTCCGGGGTTTTTATTTGTATGAAAGAAGCGCCGTAGTACTTCCGGGGTTATTATTTGTACGAAATATGTGTCTATAATTAGAACGTGTTGTTAACAGAATAAGACTTCCGGGGTTTTTACTTGGGCTTTTGAAAAGGGAATACTCAACCCGTTTAATGGATTTTGGGTGAATTGATTGGAAAGGGGTGAGTGTGGTTTTGACTTGGAGGGTCTTAGGGAGGGAGTGAGACGTGGTCTCGAATTGAGAGGGGCTTTGGGACGAGGGACTTGTTTATAATTAGATTTGATGGAGGAAATCATGCCTCGTAGGGCGAAGAGGGGAAGGGGATTTCATACTTGACCATTTCGAGATGGGGACCGCTAAGGTACATCATCTAGATGGTCAGTGGTTGAGGAAAAGGGGTAAGACTTGAGTTCGAGGGATTTTTGGTGGAATTGTGGAATGATTTATGAGGGAGTCTTGAAATAATACCGCGCGAAAAATAGTGGGACGTCACATTATAATAACTATTTTTGCCATGGAACTGTTAGATAACACGATATTTTCTTTTACCTTTAACCCTCTGCAAAATTTTTAGCAGATTCGGATCAATGGAGACTTTTGACATATTATTTAAAACGACGAAATAAAGATTCATACCAAAATGTAGCTTGCTGGGAATTATTCCTCAGACGAATCCTAATTTCACTGGGCTACGTAGCGTGAAAATAAAACAGTTAGGTGGGTAGGTCTTTCTCGATTATCCGGGGCCGGGGGTTTTTCGTTTATCCGGGGAACACTGTACAGGATGTTGGACCTAACTTTATCACCTGAATTATTTCTACTATATTTAAAATATCATAAAAATTCCCCACAGAAGTTACGTAGTTTGGGGGGGGGGGGGCGTACAATAGCAGTAATTTTATTCTGTTGGGATGACTTAATGTTTTTTATAATGAAATAAACACAACGTTTTCGAATTTTGGGGTGTATATTCTACCACTCTTGAATTAGAAGAAAAGATCTTTATTGTTTGTTTATTTAATTTATTTACATAAATATTTCACAATGAAGTTGGGGAATTCGCGTCTTCAGAATTTTAGCATTTGCTGACGGTTGCAATTTCGGACGACTGGATCATGGTAAATAAGAAAACCGAAAATATTTTTAATTTGTACGGGTATGGCTATCCCACTTACCGTGAATATGTTAACTTTTTTAATATTTTCCCACCTTTTTATATGGATTAAATAGTACGAAATTTCGAACCCCCAAAGTTCGAAAATGTTAAGTTTTTATTTCATTATAAAAACCATTACCGAAAAGTGGCCGAGTTTTCGCCCGAGACTGTAGAATGTCCCCTTAATAAAACACGAAGGTCAATTCTGTTTTTTAAATGGAATGCTATATTTTATTTGTTGGTACCTGATAGTAACTTTAAAGACGAATTCTACGACTTTCAACAATATATCCTTCAAGCTTAATAAAGGTCCTTTAAAAAAATGTAAAGAAACAAAGTTTCACCTCATTAATCCCTCCCAAAAGAATAAAACTATTGCTACTACACACTGGTCCCCACAAAATGATTAAACTTTTGTAGGAAATTTTTATGAAATTTTAAATACAGCAGAAATATTTCTGGTCTAAAGTTAAGTGAGAGTGGGGGGGGGGGGGGTTTAACCGCGTGAAACCCTCGACTGCGGGGTAGGTACCAACCTCGATTCGCCCGGCTCGGCCGATGATTTATATCGATATGGAAGTGACACTAATGGATTCCTTATGCTTTTCCGACGAAATTTTTTTATGTAATTTCCTTCATTATGGTCCCAATTACGTCGTTCTTGGTGTTATTTTCATCGGAGACACAAGGATTCGATTGGCGTCGTTTTCGCAACGATTTCATGAGAAATGCGAAATTTGAGATTTCTCGCTTCTTAATGGGTGGGAAGCCATAACACTCGGTGAGGCATCGCGGGGTATTCTTTTCACTACGGGGTGCCGGGCAACATCTCTTTGAGGAGCGTCGCAAGAGAATCACCCTGTATTCTTTAGCCGAGTGTTTCAACCGTGGAACGAACAGTACAAAAGTCTCCTAGAAGCCTGGTCTGCTCGAAAACATCTAATTAATGTGAAACAGTATTTCGTTAAACATAGCGCCACTCAAAGTTTTAATATAATTTAAACCTCAATATAATATGCCCTAAATAATAAATCATTTTAATTACTACATATAAATTGATACATACAGGATCTTTGACAATAACGCTGGTAACCAGTGGAGCTAAAATACTGCAAATATTTGCCGCTGTATTTGTAATACCCATTAAAGTGCCAGCAAAGTTTGGACTGAGATCCATGTGATTCACGTTGTGACCACAGTAAATGGCAATATTACTAGCAACAGCGAGTACCAAAAGTGCTACTGATATTTTGGTGTGCTCTTTATCAACATATCCTAGAGCAATTAGTGCAGCTGCGGGAATCCACTGGCCAATCGTGTTGCAAACCTTCCTCGACGTTTGAATCGTAAAGATATTCCGTTTGATGAGAAGATCTGAGTAATAACTGATCGGGAAACTGATAATCCATGCCGTTAGATAGGGTAGCGAAGTCAGCATACCGTTCTGTTACAAAAAATTAATTTGATTGAAGTTTCAATACAGAAGGGTTGCTCTAAGAAACTGTTAAGTACATAATAATTTTTAATCCAGCCTTTTATGAGAAATAGGTATAAATAATAAATATATTTCATAGTATTTATTACTTCCTAAGCAGGCCTTAAACGATGAAGGAAATTACGATTCTTGCTTAATTCATTTGTAAAGGTTTTTGTGTGCAGTATGGAGTAGTGTTACTTTATTGTTGAAATATTACTTTTTTTTATAATAGAAACAGTCGACTACTAATCTGTACACGGAAAATAAATATGTTATTGATGTCAAAATAGATAAAATTGTTAAAAAAGTTAAGATAAATAGTTAATATAAATATGGCTAAAACCTGAAGTACAATATATTGTAAACCTCAACATTCTGAACAATTTTTTTTTATACACATACTGACAAGAGTTAAGAAACAAAATAATGGTTTGGGAATTACTGTATATTCTTCATCTTGTGAGATACATACGTTGTAACTAAAATTAGCATAAAGAGATAACATTTCATACATCGACATACAATAAATGTTTTTTCGAATGTACTTGTCTAAAGACTACAATTAATATTAATCGAAGAAACGAAACAAAAGCTTTGTGGCAAAAGTTAAGAAACATACGTGACAAAAGTTAAGAAACATATATTATAATCACTTTTAACAACAAATAACGCTGTGTAATGTCTGTAATTTTCGTGATAATCTAATAAGATGTTGGATAACCCTTGGAACTGATGATTGCATGACATCTGCGTGGCATTGATTCGATTAATCGAAGACAAAACTCAGCCGGTATTTGAGACCATATTGTTGAGATTTTTTGCATTAACTTCGTTTTATTGGTGATAGAATGACTTTCCAATTGACGTTCAACGTAATCCTACAAATGTTCAATTGGGTTCAAGTCTGGAGATTGACTTGGCCACTTGATTACATTAACATTTTGTTCTACGAGAAACGCCTTAATTAATATAGAAGTATGTTTTGGGTCATTATCATGTTGAAATGACCACTCTGTTGACATTTTCTTGTTAGCATATGATTTTGTAAGATATCACGATACACAAATCTATCCATTGTTTCTTTTATTTGTGTTAACGGACCAGGACCGTTACGTGAGAAACAACCCCACACCATCACATTACCACCACCAAATGTTACTGTTGGTTTCAGATATTTGACATTAAACCTTTGTCCACGTTACTCCTGAAGTCATTTCCGAATAAGTTGAACTTACTTTCATCACTACATAAAATTTTTGACCACTCAGTCCAGTTGATGTGCCCCTTAGCGAACTCCAACCGAGCTTTCCGATTCTTTTTAGAAATAAGTGGTTTCTTACATGCTTTGCGTGAAAAAAGATTATTTTCATCTAAACGACGGCTAACTGTCCTATTGCTAATGTTTTCGAGACCCAATTCATTTTTAATTTCGGAATGAGTGTAAAAAGGATATGAGACGCTGGAGCGTCTCGACGCCAAGTACATGGTTCGACACCCTGTATATGTCGAACTGTCGCTACCGCTATCATTTACTCGGCGCCCGGCTAATCCAACCTAACCTGAAACTTATTTCATTAATATCTCATCACGCCTGCAATATTTTCTAAATTTAGAGGCATTTTTTTTATGTAAACCGTATATAAACATTCGGATAAGACCAAATTCAATAAAATCGGTCCACGCATAATAGAGATATAGTAGAGGAAGTGCAGCATATTTGGAATAATGTTGGTAATTTGGAATACCGAAGTATCTAATAAACTACTAACGCTATTTAATTTGTAACACCGTAGATTATAGGGGCTAATGACCTGTTCACTAATGACATTTGTGGATGAACCGCAATTTTTACATTTTCGACTTAATCTGCAGAGGAAGCAAACTTCAATCTGCAAAACTTTTTCAGCGCGTATTCAATCGTTCCAATCATGGTTAAAATATGTCAAAACTTTAGTGTTAAACACTTAATCGACTCATTTGCATGTTCCTTCTATGGTTCCGTGCCAGTTTTGCGATAATTTCGAGAATACAAAGTGTGACATGAAATTTTAGGTTTCAATGCCATGTTGCTAATTCGGAATACCGAAGGTGAAGGTAATTTGGAATATTCCAAAGCCTACCGATGCTTTTGTTTCACGCGTAATGGCTACCACCGCGTCAGTTTCGTCTGTCACCTATATAACCTTTTTTAGCATTTGTGTAAATATTGTCTTACAGATATCTACATAAAATTGTTCCTTAATTGTGATTTCTTAGCCTGATTGCGTCATAAAATAAACTAATTTTATTATCTTCATGTTTTGTTTAAGTTTATAAAGTGAAGGTAAATTGGAATATCGGTATTCCAAATTACCTGCACCGTAACGAAATCGATACTTCTTGTCATTTTTCATTCAAACCAAAATTTCAGTTACTTTTTTTTTTTATTTTTACTGACACTAAGAAATATGAAAGTTTATTAGTTTCCCTATGATATTATGTAGTTTAATTTGTTCCCATCCTCTGTAGTAATTTTTAATTCGTCTAAAACAAACTGGTATTCCAAATACACTGCACTTCCTCTAATATCGTCTCAAGAATCTGTCGGAAAGTAAGATTTTCATCTTCTTCTCCAATAAATTTTTCGTCAAACATAATACGTATATACGCGTTACACGCACACCTTCAGCCAAAACGAACTAATACATGTTTCGTTCGTCAATCGCTATCTTCACTATACAATCCACTCTAATCAAGAGACACGGTAGTGTCTCGCGCCAAGTATATAGCTATATGCGCAGCGCGAGACGCACAGTGTCTCTATTACGCCACGACCCGCTACCAAAAACCCTGAGATTATCGAATCTCAATAACGGCTGATCCGATTAGATTTTGAATGGTCTTAATGGATAGCTTGGGTTTGATTTACATAAGAAAAGTGTCTTTGTTTTGGTCCTACGTGCCTTATGAGCTGAGATATTTCAATGCAAAGTTCCAATTTGACGAATTTCACGTTCTTAAGAATTCATCGTCAACGTCAAGTTGTAGGCAAGAGGGGAACATGAAAGGGAGAGGAAATGTCTTCAATATGCGCGTCGTTCATTGGATGAAGGTTTCGGCACTTTCGGCCAATCGCGTAACAAATTTTGTCACGTGACAGCCAGATAGAGAGCACATCTGTGGAGATAAACGTAACCTCGCTAGTGTCAAACAATCATAACCTGCGAAGTGTCAAATAAGGAAATTTGTCAAAATTTTTGAAATGTCACGAGTTTCCACACCATTTAGGACACTGAATTATTGTCTCAATTAACAAGGTAAGTCGTCAAAATTTGTTAACAGACTATTTATGTAGAGCTCATAGAAACGTAGGGGGCGAACAGACTTGGAAGTTGTCTGAAGAAGGTTCGACAGAGCACCATCTTCTTTCGCACAAGTTCCTACAAAATAATATATTGTTCTTATACCAGCAAACTATTTCTACATTAGATTTTATATGTAAAGCTTATAAAAATGAAGGGGACGCACAGGCTTGGAGGTTGTCCGGAGAAAGTTAGATAGACACAGAAGCATCTTGTTTCGCACAAGTTTCTGGAAATTTGTCAAATAAGGAAAATGGATAAAATTTTTCAAATTAGCGTAGCATTAAGAGTTAAGAAAATTATGGCGTACTGCTTGCAATGTAGAGTAAGTCACATTAGTGAAGAAAGTACGCTGAAAATGCATCTCCCTTGATACTTTTCAATCTTTCGTGAGAGATATTCGTACTAGTTTATTAAAATCCACAGTAGTTCCCACGCTATTCATTAATTTAATTAGTTTCCCATTAACAATATTTCAATTCACCAATAAACATGCTAAATAAATTTTATTCCAACACCAATAATCTGTGCGTTAAAAATATTGGATCTCTTCGTTCATTTTCACCAAATTACCATTAGCATGTAAATTTCCTCCAACAAGACTTTCTGCCATACGCTCTCACCTCCTTCGGACACATTATGTAGTCTCTACATCTTTAGCAAAAGTCCACTCTTTTTCTATAAGTTCTACGTTATGTTGTGACTAAAAAATATGACTTTTATATATTTCCAGATAATCGAAGCAGAAGATGATGCAGTGTGATCTACGTCCGAGAAAAAAATTTATTGTGACATAGTATTATATTAATTAAACGATTTTATTCAGCGTTGATCCTCTGTTTGCTTCTTGTATGTTTGATTCATATCTGATAACTGAAATTTAAACCAATTCCTCTAATCCAATTGTCTTGAAGCTTTGCAGGCGTGCGTAGTTTGGAAGACAATACAATATATTTAAAAAAAAAAATAACCCCGAGAGGGTGATAAAATTATCCAGTCATCAGTAAACACTAAAACATGTGTGAAATCCCAACAAAATTACATTTTTTTTAAAAAAAAGGTACAAAAAGTGCGCCAAGTATATAGGGTGTCCCACCTAAGAGTGGACAGCCGGTTTTCTCCTAAAGTATTGCCGATAAAAATATAAAAAAAATAGAGAATTGCATGGTTCGAGGGGGCCAATTAATTAGCGCGAACGAATTTTTTTTATCGATTATTATTTTAAAAGATACGATGGTCAAGTTCGGTTTTTCAAATGGAACTATTTTTTTTGAACACCTGAGTTGATAGTGCGTTCCAAGACAAATTCAATAAGCTTTAATGTATACACTTTATTTTTACTGGTTTTTAAGATATTGCGCTTGCAAATTTACTGATTTTCACTGGAAGAAAACTGTCTGGTATAGCACGGACCGGGGACGGTCTTACTGGCTCCACGGGTGGCACTGCCTTTTGAAATAGATACCTGCCTGCCAAAGGTCTACGCCAGGCCCAAAGGCTGGACAATTTTTTTCCGTCAGAAATGCTACTTAGGTAGGTACATCTGCGGTATCGAGAAGCGCACCGTTACTTTTATTACAGGAGACGATAGAAACATTTTATTACAAAACACACATGTGCTATAATTAAAGTAAATCGTATTCCTCTCGGGCAGGAGTACTGATAATGGTCGAACTTGCGCCCCACTTCGCGCAGACCAATTACACGGAGGGTAGTCGGGTCACACACTGCACAAATGATACAGGGTAATTCTGGAGCAACGCTCGTCAAGGAGATGCGCTGGTACCCCGTGGCGAGGACAGACCTTCGCATTGCCTCACCCGATTTTTATGGTTTTTTTTCCGGAAAAAGGTACGAATCCTAGGCCGAACGTAGCGAATTGAAGTCGACCCTCCGCAGTCGAGGGTGAATTATCCATTACAGCGTATTAAGAAACCCTTTTCTTCGTGGTATCGAAAGGGAAGTGGTGCCAATGGATTCGTTATGTTTTTCTGATGAAAATCATACCAAATGTCATGCAAATGGGACTACTTTGACACAAGCTATTTGTATTCCCTATGTAAAAGTTGTCCGATTTACACGACATTTGGCATGATTTTCATCGGAAATCCCCAAGGAATCCATCCGCGACACTTCCATATCCATACGATAAAGAATAAAGAATTATTTTATTTCCTAACCAGATACAGGATAATTACGGAGCAGCGCCCGTCAAGGAGATGTGGCGGCCTGGTACCCCGTGGCGAGGACAACCCCTCGCAGTGCCGGACGGAATTTTATGGCTTTCCACCCGCGAAGGGGTTCGAGTGCCTAATAAGAAGTGAGAAATCTTCGACTTGCGCATTTCTCATCAGATCTTTGCAAAACCGACACCTAGTGATTCCTTATGTTTCGCCGATGAAGCTGACACCAAGAACGACGTAATTCGGACCATAACGAAGGAAATTCCATGGAATATCGATTTATATCATTTCAAGCTGACTTGACTTGGTTAAAAATAGTCCGATTTACATGAAATTTAGTATGATTTTAATCGACGGAACGCCAGGAATCCATTGGCGCCACTTCCCCTTCGATACAATGAAGAAAAGAAGCAAACATTTGAAATCCTGAACATTTCTCACTTCTTAATGGTATTCCAAACCCTTCGAGGGTCGAAAGCCATAAAATTCGATGGGCACTGCGAGGGGTTGTCCTCGCCACGGGGTACCAGGCCGCCGCATCTCCTTGACGGGCGCTGCTCCTTAATTACCCTGTATCTGGTTAGGAAGTAAAATAATTCTTTATTCATTATCGTATGGATATGGAAGTGTCGCGGATGGATTCCTTGGGGATTTCCGATGAAAATCATGCCAAATGTTGTGTAAAACGGACAACTTTTACATAGGGAATACAAATAGCTTGTGTCAAAGTAGTCCCATTTGCATGACATTTGGTATGATTTTCGTCAGAAAAACATAAGGAATCCATTGGCGTCACTTCCCTTTCGATACGATGAAGAAAAGGGTCTCTTAATACGCTGTAATGGATCATTCACCCTCGACTGCGGAGAGTCGACTTCAATTCGCCACGTTCGGCCCAGGATTCGTACCTTTATCCGGAAAAAGCCATAAAAATCGGGTTAGGCAATGCGAAGGTCTGTCCTCGCCACGGGGTGCCAGCGCATCACACATTTGGGCAGTGTGTGACCCGACTACCCTCCGTGTAATTGGTCTGCGCGAAGTGGGGCGCAAGTTCGATCATTATCAGTACTCCTGCCCGAGAGGAATACGATTTACTTTAATTGTGTGTTTTGTAATAAAATGTTTCTAACGTCTCCTGAATTCAATAACTGGCATCCAGATATCTACGCTCCTACAATCCACCGTCAGCACGGCTCGTGGAGAGACACAGGAAGAAAAGGGGTATCCCGCTGTCGACGCGTGGTCCTCTCGAGTATAAACACGAGCTTCAATATCAGAAGAAAAGCAAGCGTTAACGTATTCCGTGCGAGAGAAGGTGGGCATTGCTGTGAAGAGGGCCTCTTCAAGAGAGCAGCCGTTTGTGAGGAATGCAAATCCGAATGGTTCTGATACAATCTGCTCCCTATGATTGAAATTTAGTCTAGCAACTTTCACTCCTCCTAACCTAACCAATCGAACTTGCATCCCTCCCAAAAGAACCGGCCATCCGAGCGTAGAAGCAAGTGCGAAATAAAAGTAACGGTGCGCTTCTCGATACCGCAGATGTACCTACCTAAGTAGCATTTCTGACGGAAAAAAATTGTCCAGCTTTTGGGCCTGGCGTAGACTTTTGGCAGGTAGGTATCTATTTCAAAAGGCAGTGCCACCCGTGGAGCCAGTAAGACCGTCCCGGTCCGTGCTATACCAGACGTAATAATCGATAAAAAAATTCGTTCGCGCTAATTAATTGGCCCCCTCGAACCGTGCTATTCCCTAATTTTTTTATAATTTTATCTCCAATAGTTTAGGAGAAAACCGGCTGTCCAGTCTTAGGTGGGACACCCGGTATAATCCCGTTAAAAAGAATCCCACTTAAAAACATTGTCATAAATTAATATATCCTATTAAAAAGAATCCCATTTAAAAACATTGCCGTAAATTAATAGCTTCACAAAACTAATGGTATACAAAATTTGCGCCAATTAAAACAATGGCTATTTATACAAAGACAAAAATGTATTTAATAATATTAAGTAGATATATTTTCATAGAAATAAATATTTTAATACGAATCAAATTTTTAATTATTTTACGAAAAAATGTTAATTAATTGTCTTGGTTAATTAATAAAACAATATAAAACAAGACAAGACACCATTGAGACAAGAAAGATGTATATAATAATATTAAGCAGATATGTTTTCATTGAAATAAATATTTTAATACGAATAAATATTTTATTTTCAAAATTCTTGGCGCTGCGAAACCGAAAAAATGTTAACTAATTGTCTTGGTTAATAAATGAAACATTATCTAAAACAAGACAAGACACCTTCCATTTTAATGCAATTTACACATATTTATTCAGTTTAGCAACACCAATTCGGTTTCGCAGCGCCAAGTATTTTGAAAATAAAATTTTTATTCGTATTAAAATATTTATTTCAATGAAAACATTTCTGCTTAATATTATTATATACATCTTTCTTGTCTCAATGGTGTCTTGTCTTGTTTTATATTGTTTTATTAATTAACCAAGACAATTAATTATCATTTTTTCGTAAATTAATTAAAAATTTGATTCGTATTAAAATATTTATTTCTATGAAAATATATCTGCTTAATATTATTAAATACATTTTTGTCTTTGTATAAATAGACATTGTTGTAATTGGCGCAAATTTGGTATATCATTAGTTTTGTGAAGTTATTAATTTACGGCAATGTTTTTAAATGGTACGTGTTACACGCACACCTTCAGCCAAAAGAAACTAACACATGTTTCGTTCGTCAATTGCTATCTTCACTATGCAATTCACTCCAAATTTTGAGCTTACCGTCAAGTTATAACCTGGCGAGTGTCAAATAAGATAAGTTGTCACAATTTGAAATCCCACGTGTTTTTACAAATATGTATCGTTATACCATCGAATTGCAACCAAAAATGCAGTCTCGAACACAAGGTAAGTTGGCCAAATTTGAATTGCAACATGTTTGCATATCATCAAACTGTATTTTATTTATATCTAAGCTGAGGATTTTATGTATATGTAGATAATCGAAGCGTAAAATGATGCTGTGATCGACGCCAGTACCTATGTACCTATGTACGCATATTTTTGCAGGAAGGATTTCGTATACATACTTACTCAGTTATTTTGATACATGGACACCTTCGATAGTGAATGAATTTAATTAGTGTTTTTTGTTTCAATAAAGAATTATAAATTTTGTAAATAAATTATACCCCATAAAAAACTTCAAAAAAGTAAACAAAATACGCGAAGTACATGAAAAAGTCGAGGACGGAAAAGAGTATTATCAATTAAATCACAAAAAATAAAAGATAAACATATAACATTAAAAATTATTTGAAGTCATTCCCTATGCAAATTATTTTTGTAAAAAGAAGTGAGGTCCTCATAAAAAACTACAAAAAAGGAAAAAAATTACGCCAAGTACATGAAATCAAATAAATTACCAAAAATAGAAGATAATAATCATTACAAAGTAAAAAAATATATGAAATCAAAATGAGCTGCAAGTATATAAAGGTTAGGGTGGGCCGAAAAAAGGAAATTTTCGAAACTCGATACAGCCTAGTGCGGAAAAGTTGCGTCTGGGGAAGACAAATAGAGGCAAAAAAATTTTTTTGAAATCGGTTAATAGTTGACCGGGCCCAAACGGGGTCAAAGTTTTTAGTTTTGACCAACTTTGGCGACTTCTGTATATTTTCATAAAATTTTCATATTTCACTATTGAGCATTAGAAAATATTATTTAAACACATAAACACGTGAAATAGTGTTTTTCATATTGTGACGACGTGGACTATCGGTGTTATTATTTTTGGATGTAACGCGATTGTAGTGAAAGAGGAACATATCTCATTGGTTCAAGAGCTGGTCCAACGGCCATTTTGATCTGTAACCTTCAATAGCCATTTCTTATAGATTTTCGTGGGCCGAAAACGAATCCGCAAACCGTTTGTCGCCATCACCCTCTGTGTTCGGGAAATTCGATTTTGAAACAAAATTGCAAATTTTCAACTTTGAACATCTTTTGAGTTCAAACAGTAATAGTTATTCGGTTGCTTGTTCCACCGTGTTATTCTATGAACCCTCGCGAACAAAAAGATATAAGTTATTATTGAATTATAAACATTTTTATATGTCTAAACAACGAACAAATCGGGAAGGATACCCAAAATGCATCTGTTTTTGCAGATATCTTTGTATATATTTCAAAAACTAAGGGTCAAGGAGAAAATCTGACTATTCCACGTGATGCAGCAGACATGTTTCCCCCGGAAAACACCAAGAAAAGTGGTAACTCACATTTTGTTTTCAATACCGTAGCGAAAGAGTTTGGCAAAACGTGCGGCGCCGACAGTGGTAGTGGCTGTCGCTGAGCGGCAGTAGGTATGCCCGCCGCTGTTGGCTTCTGTGTTGAGAACAAAACGGGTCTTACCACTTCTGATTTCCACTTGATGGTTTCCGGAAGAAAATGTCTGCTGCATCACGTGGAATAGTCAGATTTTCTCCTTGACCCTTAGTTTTTGAAATATATACAAAGATATCTGCAAAAACAGATGCATTTTGGGTATCCTTCCCGATTTGTTCGTTGTTTAGACATATAAAAATGTTTATAATTCAATAATAACTTATATCTTTTTGTTCGCGAGGGTTCATAGAATAACACGGTGGAACAAGCAACCGAATAACTATTACTGTTTGAACTCAAAAGATGTTCAAAGTTGAAAATTTGCAATTTTGTTTCAAAATCGAATTTCCCAAACACAGAGGGTGATGGCGACAAACGGTTTGCGGATTCGTTTTCGGCCCACGAAAATCTATAAGAAATGGCTATTGAAGGTTACAGATCAAAATGGCCGTTGGACCAGCTCTTGAACCAATGAGATATGTTCCTCTTTCACTACAATCGCGTTACATCCAAAAATAATAACACCGATAGTCCACGTCGTCACAATATGAAAAACACTATTTCACGTGTTTATGTGTTTAAATAATATTTTCTAATGCTCAATAGTGAAATATGAAAATTTTATGAAAATATACAGAAGTCGCCAAAGTTGGTCAAAACTAAAAACATTGACCCCGTTTGGGCCCGGTCAACTATTAACCGATTTCAAAAAAATTTTTTTGCCTCTATTTGTCTTCCCCAGACGCAACTTTTCCGCACTAGGCTGTATCGAGTTTCGAAAATTTCCTTTTTTCGGCCCACCCTACTGCAAAGGCGACACTGTGTAACACAATAAAAGACAAAAAAAGATGCCCGCGGCCTGGAGGTCAAATACTTGGCGTGGCCAGGCAAGGTCAAGATGTCGATGAATAAGAATTATTTAAAAACGCAAAATAAGGAAAGTGTATTCATATTGTCAGTGTTTTAAATTGACAAATTATGTGAAAGCTTGTGAGAGGAAAGGTATCGGTGTCGATGAATGATCTTACAATTATTTTAAAACGCAATATAATGAAAATGTTCTCATATTTTCAGAGCTTTAAATTGGCAAATTATCTGAAAGCCTGCGAGAGGGAAGGTATTGATGATCTGAGAATACTTTGCCTGGTCACGCCAAGTATTTGACTTCCAGGCCGCGGACATCTTTTTTTGTCTTTTATTGTGTTACACAGTGTCGCCTTTGCCCGCTGCGGGAAAACACCTTTATGTACTTGCAGCTTATTTTTATTTCACATCTTTTTTTATTTTGTAATTATTATTATCTTCTATTCTTTGTTTTTTTTGTTTCGTGTAATTGGCGTAATTTTTTTACTTTTTTGAAGTTTTTTATGTGGATTGCATTTAGAGAGCTTCGCAATTCGACGATCTAGCCTTTTACTTGTTTTTCGCAGAGTACCGGTTCGTGGTGCCGTTTTAATAGTTCTATGTTCTTGAAATCGTTTTATAATCTTCGTGATAACGCAACGATTCACACCAACCACTTTTGCAATGGCAACTTTTCTCTGGCCTTCTTTAAACATTTTAACTACTCTTTCTTTCACGGTTTCAGTTAAATGTTACCTTCTTCCATACTCAATGGAGCTTATAATACAAACCACTTTCCACGATATCAGGGAGGAGACTGGCCGACGGTCAGTGACCGTCTCCAAACATGTTTGTTTACATTGCGAACGTGACTTACTTCGAGAAGAGTATACATGTTTCTTAACTTTTGTCACAAGGCGTATGTTTCGTTTCTGCGACCAAAATTAATTGTAGTCTTTAGACACGTATATTCGAAAAACATTTATTGTATATTGACGTATGAAATGTTATCTCTTTGTGTTAATTTTAGTTCCAACGTATATATCTCAGAAGATGAAGAATATAGAGTAAATCACAAACGATCATTTTGTTTCTTAACTTTTGTCAGTAAGTGTATATGTAACCACTGCCCGGCCTTAGTTTCCGGGATATTCGCAAAAAATTGCTGCTACTATTGCAATGCAGTCTGCGTATCCCTACGTATCCGCATCAGCGTATATGTACGTCAGCATTGGACCGCTGCTTATGTACTGTTTGTATAAATACATCGCGGCGGTCGAAAACAAAATAAATGATGAAGCTGATGAAGTTTTCGAGATATTAAAAAAAATTCTGATCATGATGGGGTGAGATTAAAAAGATAAAAAAATGTGTTTCAGAAATATACTCTCGAAGCATGAGTTACTGGTTCAAATCCTCACGACCATCCATTTATTATGAAACACATTTTTTTATCTTAAATCTCTCAAAAGTTGGCGGCCCCTCTAAACTAATCTACACCTCATTCACCACTAAATCATCTAACCCAAATCAACTACCGACCACAGCTTTTTGCAAATATCTTGAAAACTAAACTGAGCGACGGTAACATGTATGGGAAAAAGTTGTTTAGACTGTTAACTTTGACAACATATTTCAAGGTCATCGAAATCGGTGAGGACTGCCATTTTGCAAATAATTACCAATATAAAACCAGGCATTGGTGGTCATAAGGTGGCTCAGTTCTTTCAGCTTACACAACATGAAAACAATCGATTTTGGGCGAAAATAGCCCCAAATAGTTAAGCATCTTTCGATTTTCGTGATCTTTGTTCATATAACACTTTTTACTTGTTTTGTGTGTAAATTCACTCTCCAAGTATTGGCATTTATTTATGTATAGTAAACATACATATATTTATACAGTATACATAATTTACTACTTACGTCTTTGATATCAAAGCCCAAGGCGGAAGCCATGTAGGAGGGAATTTTTGTTAAAAGCAACCAAAAGCCCCAGTTATGAGCAGATTGTGTCAGCAACAGTGCCCACATCGGAAGACTAGTTAACATTGCTATCCATGGTGTTGGCAATTTCTAAGAAATGATCATTTTAATATCATAATATAATAATAATGCATCCCATATGTTTCTTTTTCGGTACATATCAAAGAACAACCATTTAGAATAAAAGAATTTCATCATTCTATTGTATCTGATGCAGAATATAACGATATAATAAGCATTAAGGGGGTACCCTAGTGTAAATGCCGGTTTTTCAACGCCATCTGTGAGAATTTATTTAAGAAAAACTATACCTATACTATCTGGCGCTTTGCCTGCATATTAAGCTATGATTGAAGCAATACTCAGAATTTTTTGAATCTAGTTTATTGCAAATATACACAGACATAGTTATGTGGCACAAACTTCTTCACAAAAATTATTTTTCGACGGGCATTGGTGTGGGAACCGTTCTAGTCATCGAAGATGGAATAACTATGATTTATTTTCTTTATTATGTTTGTCGCTATGGTTGGAACCACGGATGAGTCTCTATATTGTATCAAATTAATTTTACAGAACGAAAATATAAATTTATCAACAAAAATCGAACATTTTTTACAAATCGCTGTGATTCCGCAAATTTTGTATTGTTAGGGGGCCTCTGTGGTTCCAACCCTAGTGACAAACATAATAAAGAAAATAAACCTTATTTTTTACATTTTGGACGACTAGAACAGTTTCCACACCAACGCCCGTCGGAAAAGAATTTTTTGAAGAATCTTGCACCACCGACTGTATCTATGTATATGTGCGATAAAAAAGATAACAAAAATTCTGAGTATTACTTCCAACATACCTTAATATGCAGGCAAAACGCCAGATAGAATGACCTTATAGATTTTATTAAATAAATTCTAAAATATGGCATTGAAAAACGGGTAGTTACACTAGAGTACCCCCTTAAGACACCAGGAAACTCAGCGGCCCAGGATCTCAGACCACTAGATCTGGAAGACACAATCCTGACTTGATGACTGAAGCTTTATTCAGAAGTTATTTCTGATCCTTACTAAGTTGTTTGAGAACTTTCTCATCAATAGATAGAATGTCGGAATCAATGCTCTCAAATCTAACGACAGGTAAGTTTTCGCAGCTCAAAAGACACTTTCCAACGGGATTACAAAACGATTTTGCACCTGTAGGTTGACCATCTAAATGTTCAAATAAATATGCCTGAATGGAGGCTCATTAAAGTGCAACATGCCATGCTTCCATTCAGTATTAGTTGCTATTCCATTCCAACCAACGAAATCTAAGTCCTTAAGGGAGATTTTCAATTCATTTAGATGTGAGATGTACTAGTAATATTTCTCCCAGACCTTGACGTTGTAGAAACATGACTGACGTAGTTAGACTCCGGTACTTGAAATCTGTGCCTCTTTCACTACAACCGCGTTACGTCTCAAAATTGAAACATAGATACTTCGCCTCGTATCAATATATAAAACATTAGTTTACGTGTTTATGTGGTCAAATAATATTTTCTGATGTCCAATAGTGAAATATACATAATTCCATGAAAATATGCGGAAGTCGCCAAATTTGGTTAAAAATTAAAGCCTTTGACACCGATAAGCGAGGGTCAAATATTGACCGATGTCAAAAATTTTCTTTTCCCTCGATTTGTCTTCCCCAAAGGCAACTTTTTCTCACTAGGCCGTTTCGAGTTTCCAAAAAAAAGTTTTCGGCCCACTCTACTGTGCAAGGACTCTCTCAAGTGTCCGTTCTGCGTGGAGCTGCGGAGGCCGCCTGAGAACAGACTGGGGAGCAAGTCGTATACTCCCCCTCCCGGAAGAAAAGGGGAAGAAGTAGAGGGCATAGGTCCAAGCTCCCCCGTCCTCGGATGGTGATGGGCTTGTGGAGATGTCAGCCCGCATTGTGGAAAGTCTGCTGAGGACTATGGACACGGGTCTTGAACGACACGCCGTTTGAAGATAAATTTGAACCACTGTCACAGGGCACAGGAACTGCGGGAGTGGGTCATCGGGCTGGTCGTAGTTGCTGAGCTGTACATTGTGATCGACTGCCCAAATTGGATGAGCGATTTGAGCGACTCTGTGGCACTCCACTGGTCCAATGACCCTGACTCTCCTTAATGTGAGGTCCTGTAGCGCGGCATGAGATGCGGGCGGTGGGGACGGGGAGGGGTGGGTGGGGTGCCCAACAGCAGACTCGACGAGTACGAGGAGTACCTGGACGAGGTTGATGGTGTGTTCCCCTTGTGTGTCTCGTCCGGTGCTGGTCCTAGGGGATTTCACGCCCACGCTATTGCATAGGACTCCTCCAAGACGACAGCGTGGGGGCGACAGTGTTGGCGTGGGCGACGAAGTGCGAGCTCCGGTTGATTAACTGCAGCTCGGTAAGCGCGGGCATCTCACATGGGCGACCAAGCCATGCCCCGTGTATCCGGTTGAGAAGTAGAGACGGATTGGAGACTGATGGTGTATTGGTGGTCGCGCAAGATTGCGGATTTGCTTTCCATGTGTATTGGTGCGCGCCGCCGGTGCATCCGAGCTGGACGTCGTCTTCGCAAAGGGTGGGGTGACGGCGTGGAGGTTGCACAGCTGCAGCAGAGCTATCGAGATGCGCGGAAGGCCATGCGGCTGGCCATCAAGGGACCAAAACCCAGGCGTGGAATGAGCTCCACAGATGGTTGAATCGTGACCGTATATTCATATAAGATAGTACTTAGCAGGTATTTGTTGAGGAGATCGTGGATATCCTTTCCCCATTATTCGGGGGCGGGGGTGTACGCAACTCTTAACCCAACTGCCGGATCTAATCTTCTGGTCTGCAGAACGGGGGGTCGCGCGGGAGGAGTTGGCCAGGACGGCGGGCGGCTTCAGGGCCTGGAACACGGCTCTGGGTTCCGATGACATCCCCAGCAGAGCCTGGGAGATAGCCGTTGGTGTCCTTGGAGACAACCGTCAAACAGCCGCCTCAGCGTGTCTTACTCTTTTCCACACTGTGGAATAGGGGGCGTCTGGCCCTCCTGCGAAAGGAGGGACGGCTCGCAGATTCTCCCTCCGCGTACCGGCTCATTTGTCTGGTCGGCCAGACGGGGGTGTTCTTTGAGCGTGTGGTGATTTCCCGCCTCCCGGCACACCAGCCCGAGGTAGCACTCGCTCTGGCCAATTTGGGTTACGACGGGTTCCTGTCGGATATAGTCAACGCATTTAACACCCTTCCCTAGGGGCAATCAGGGAAGCAGTCGTATACCACCGCGTACCTCCCTATTTAGGGCATTGAGTTCCCAATGTCCCTGGAGCAAATTGCAAAGTTTGAGCGGCAAAACGGCAACTCTGTAAACGTGTATAGCTTCGAGGAGAAGACGAAGAAAGGGCCAACAATCTTTCCACTGCGTCTCACCAACCAAAAGAGGGATCGGCACGTCAACCTCCTCTACACGCCAAATCAAGAGCACGGCGATGTAGGGCACTATGTCTGGATCAAAAACTTGTCCCGGCTGGTGAGCACACATCTGAGCAGGTACGGGAAAAAGAATTTCATCTGTGATCGGTATGTATATAAAATTATGAAATGCTGAAATGTCTCAAAAAAAAAGATTCAATAAAAATTTTGGTTTACAGCTGCATGCACTACTTCGGATCTGCCGAGAAGTTGGAGGCACATGCCGTCATCTGCGGCAAGATGAATGATTGTGCCATCTGCTGCCCAACGAAGACAACAATCTCCTCAGCTTCAGTAACCACTGCAGGAAGGAGCGACTTCCCTTCGTGGTGTACGCCGATCTGGAGTGCATCATCGAGAAAACGGAGGACAGTCACCGAATGGGCGATAACAAATTACACACGTATCAGCACCATAAAGTGCACAGCATTGCATATTATATGCATTGTTCATACGATACATCGCTATCGACGTATCGATGTCGCCGCGATGCGGATTGTGTTTCATGGTTCGTAGACGAACTTAAAAATTTTGCAGATTTTGTCTTGACCAGTAATGTTCCCATGCTGGATTTAACTCGTGAACAGTGGACGGCATTTCGCAACGCAACACACTGTCATATTTGCAAAGAGCCATTCAAGTCTGAAGATGTACGAGTCCGCGATCATTGTCATCTCTCCGGACGGTTTAGAGGCCCAGCACATTCGGAGTGCAATTTAAATTATAAAAATGCGTTTTACATCCCCATAGTTTTTCATAATTTATCCGGCTACGATTCGCATTTCATTATCAAGGAAATAGCTACCGCTTTCGAAGGTCACGTTGGCGTATTACCCATAACTAAAGAAAAGTATATTTCTTTCACAAAAGATGTCGAAGATACGGATGAACAATCAAAGACGCGAAAATGTATTAAATTGCGATTCATCGATTCGTACAAATTTCTCAATACCAGTCTCGACAAATTAGCATCTTTTCTTAGCGCGGATAAATTAAAAATTTTACAATCCGAATTTGAAACATTATCCACCGAGGATTTCAATTTATTGACGCGAAAGGGTGTCTTTCCGTATGAATACCTTGATAGCGCGAACAAGCTGCAGGATCCATGCTTACCGCCGCGCGAGTCATTCTACAGTTCGTTAACGGGTGAGACTGTATCCGAGACCGATTACGCACACGCCGAGTCTGTCTGGCAGCGTTTTGGGATTAGAACTTTGGGCGAATACAGCGACTTGTATTTGATAACTGATGTCTTGTTATTGGCAGATATTTTCGAAAATTTTCGCGAAAGTTGTATCAAGAGCTACGGATTAGATTCAGCGCATTATTATACTCTACCTGGTTTCACATGGGATGCAATGCTAAAACATACCAAAATTACATTCGAATTGCTCACAGACGTCGATATGGTCATGTTTATCGAACGCGGTATACGTGGGCGTTTAAGTCAATGTTCCGGAAGATACGCACATGCCACGCATCGGAAGAGTCATCGTACTTGATGTACTTTGACGTGAACAATTTGTATGGATGGGCAATGTGTCAGCCTCTGCCATACGCTAAATTTCAATGGGTCGAAGATGTTGTAAATTTTGACGTATCTTCAATCGCTTCCGATTCGCCCACGGGATACATTCTCGAGGTAGATCTGGAATATCCGCAACGTCTGCACAACATTCATGCCGATCTACCGTTCTGCTCGACGTGTGCCAAACCACCTGGCAGCAGACAGGACAAATTACTCGCGACGGTATACGATAAGCAGCGTTACGTTATTCATTATCGCAACCTGCAGCAGTGCACGCGTCACGGTCTTCGTATTACAAAGATAAACCGCGTGCTTCAATTCGCGTAATCTCCCTGGCTCCGCGATTACATCGAACTCAATACACGGTTTAGAACAGCCGCGACAAACGACTTTGAAAAAAATTCATACAAATTGATGAACAACGCGGTATTCGGTAAGACTATGGAAAATGTGAGAAATCATGTGGACGTAAAACTTTTAACGCATTGGGAAGTGCGATATGGCGCGGAGGCAATGATCGCGAAACCGAATTTCCACAGCAGAAGTGTTTTTTCGGAAAATTTAATAGCTGTTGAATTGCGAAAACTCGAGGTGAAATTCAACAAACCGATATACGTGGGTATGTGCATTCTGGACATATAAAAAATTTGTTTGTATGAATTTCACCACGAGTACATGTCTCCCCTGCACGCTCAAAATTGTAAAATTCTATACACCGACACTGACAGTCTTATTTATCACATTCGATGCGACGATATCTACGAGACCATGAAACATAATATTGATAGATTCGACACAAGCGATTATCCCACCGACAATGCATATTATATGCCGCATGTAAATAAGAAGGTTCCGGGGCTGATGAAGGATGAAAATAACGGTGCGATAATGACCGAATTCGTAGGTCTTAGAGCGAAAATGTATGCACTTCGCGTAGACGGCAAAAAAGATACGAAAAAGGCGAAAGGCGTCAAGACCAACGTCATAGCCAGAACGATAACTTTCGACGACTACGCGCAGTGTTTGCATAGGGAGATCGAAATGGTTCGCAGACAATCGTGCATACGGTCTAAATTGCATAAAGTGTACACCATTTCGGAATCCAAAATCGCTCTAACTCCGTACGACGACAAGCAGTATATCGTACCCGATTCGACCGACACTCTACCCTGGGGTCATTATAATATACCGTTGTAAAATAGAAATTATTATTGTATTTATTAACTCGATTATTATAAATAGTGGAATTATTGCATAATATAAAATTGTTCACAACTGTATAGAAATTGTTTGCAACTGTATAGAAATTATTATTTTATTTATTAACTCATTCATATAAATTGTGGGATTAATGTGTAAAAATAAAAGTGGCCACTCATGTATATGTATATGTATATGTATCATTGTATTTTATTGAACCATGAATTATTATTATTTTACAATACATTATTTTTATTTATCCAAGAATTGTGATTTATCACACCCCAGCCACTTGACGTATATCTTATCCACCTTTCTACGCAACACTTTTTCCACTAGATATACATCAGGATCTGTGACGCGTTGCAGCTCGTGTTCATAGAATCCTCCGGCAACAGGTTTTCCACAGGAATCGACGAGCAGATACGTCGCAGGATTAGTTGCCTGTACTTTGGCTATCTTGAACACCTCCGTTGTCCAAATCGGTGTATAGCCTTTATCGATTATGGTTTTAAATTTGCTCACGCGCACAAACTCGCCCAGCTTGAATCTCGCTGGAGCAGCGATCTTTATGTTGCTGTACACGGTGGCTAGCAGCTTATCGGCGATCGCAGGCGTAACATCGCAAGGACGCATTCTGATGGTTCTATGTTTTCGTGCGTTATACTCCGGAAGTAGACGCGGTAGCGCATCGTTCCATCTATAGGTTCCATTCAGCGTAAACAGTTTCCAGATATTGTTCTTCAAAGTTCGATTGAAACGTTCTACAACGGAGGCCTTCATCACCGAATACGTCGAATAATGATTAATGTCGTGCTTTGTTAAGAGTTTCTGGACTTCGGCGTTGTAAAATTCTTTTCCTTGATCAGTTTGCAAATTTTTCGGATATCGATCTCTAAATATCTTTGCAAACTCTTTAGTCACCTCAGCGCCACTTTCAGTCTTGAGCAGTAACGCCCACGGATACTTGCTCAACACATCAATGACGGTGAGTATGTAGTGGTGACCCTGGTTGAATCGCGAGTATGGACGCATTTCTACAATGTCAGCTTGCCACAGATCATCGTATCCATGCACTATGACGCGCCTCCGCGGGAAATGTCTTCGAGCTGGAGCATGCAATTCCTCAACGAGTTGACGCTTCTTGTGGCTATAGTTTTCTTTACTCTTGGATTTTGATAATGGTTGCATGTTTGATCGCAGAGGTGTCTTTGGCACGAATGATGCGATAATTATCGTGTACGTGCATTATGTCCTCCCCATCGGCCCAAGGAATTTCTGGACATTTTCAACCGTCTCGCATGATTCTCCTTCGCAGCGCTGCTGTGGGATAGAATTCAACGCCTGTGATATCTTTTAAACGCTGTTTTGCAACGTCAGCATATCTCTCTGAAACACGACCAGCTTCCTTTCTAATTCTTCCTGCTGCTCTCTCAAAAGTTTACTGCACTTTTCCACGTATAGTTTATTGACAGCATCGGTGTCAGCCACCGGCTGAGCTACGCGTCGTATCTTGCGTGATTTTGCATCAAAGTCGGTGCCGATCACGCAAAGAGTGCTATCTTGCATGTAATTTCGAAGCACACCGTTCCATTTGTAATAGTCCATTCTAGCTGCTCCACTCTTCTCGAGCGATACCCCAAATTTGTTGATCGGCATCTCGATGCATACTATGCACATCATCGGTGTGTGGTTTAATTTATATAATGAGGCCTACCTCACGGAGTTTCTCGTAAATAGATAGAATTTCAGGGTCATGAGAGTTGTTACCCGCCTGACGCGACGCTTCCAGCAAACGCAATCGATCCTCCAGCTCGTTGGGATCATCCCAATGCACGTAATCGATCTTGTTATGGTTTACCACCATGACTCGCGGTGTCCTTAGACCTTTCCCTGCCCTACTAGCCGATACACGAGGGAGTAGCGGCGCAATTACATGTTTGTACTTGTATCTCTTGTTGCTTAAGGGGGTAGACACGTCACGTGGTCTGGCCGATTCGGCAGGTCGGTATTACAGCAGGTTTTTTCTGCACTGAAATGGTATTACCCATAGATACGCGGCTGCCTGTGCACGCGAGAGGGAGCTGTTTGCTATTTCCATATGTTATTTTGAATGTGGAAAGAAATTCTCAGCTGTTGCGTTGTACTTTTTAAACAGAAAGTATGCTGGTACTGCAAACGTAGAAAATTCATTGTACATTTACTTGAAATGTGCTTATGCTACAATATTCTACGTTGGCAGTAAGGAATTATAAGTGAAAAGGAAAAATAGATGAGGGCATGTCCCCAGAAAATGAAGTTTGTTAGGATAGACATTTTTTAATTAGAAAAACAGTGAAACAGAACATGAAATACACATCCTATGCAGAAAGCAGTTATGAACAAACATATATAAAATTGTGTTTGATGATCAATCCAACGCGTGATTATTATGTGGTCCCTCCTCGAAGTGACAGAAAATATAACCTATGTATATGTTATAAGACAATAAATATTTAGCGGCTATTTCGTTGTATTACGCTACATTTGTGAACTTTTCATCATCCTTCCGAAACATTATTATTACGCCGCAACAGTATCTTTAGAAAATCGGGTATAGCATATAGGTTATATTCTCTGTCACTTGGAGGACCGGATTTTCTGTCCTCGAAGTGAGAAGTGACAGAAAATATAACCTATATGCTAGACCCGATTTCCTAAAGATACTGTTGCGACGTAATACTAATGTTTCGGAAGGATGATAAAAAGTTCACAAATGTAGCGCAAAAGATAGCGTATACATAGGTTATATTTTCTGTCACTTCGAGGAGGGGACCATAGACATATATAGACGGCGGAGCGTAAGCTGAGGGGGGTGGCAAGGTTCGCGGTAAGGGGAGCGATACGAGTAAATCGGATAACGCTGTGGTTATGCATGCAGAATGCATCCGAAGCTATCCGACGTGCCTGTATCTGAACCTATGCCTTTACCCCTCCAAGCCTTCCTTCCCCACGCCGATAGTCCCATCTTCTGATCCGTCTATATATGTCTATGGAGGGGGCCACGTAATAAACACGCGCATCCAGCCTGCGCATTTTTTTTATGAAAAAATTATTTAAATCGGACTATTTTTAACGAAACGGGCTTTCAATTCTGCAAACAAATTTTTCACGTAATTTCCTTAATTATGGTTTGAGTTGTATCATTTTTGGGGCCAATTTGATTGAGAAAGTATAAGGAATCGATTGACGCCACGATCGCAAAGATCTGATTAGAAATTGCAAAACTTCAGATTCATCAGTGCTTAGTGCGCAACATTGTATGGCCCCGCTGGTTTCAAGCGTCGAAGCCGACGAAACTCAGCGAGACACATGTGTAAAATAACATAGTTGCAGTTTTATAATTGAAGTTGTAGTGAACGTTACAGGACTGTCTTTATATATGGCTCTCACAAACAAAATCGCCTGACTTGTTAGACATGAAACCGGGCATACAAATGGTTGCGCATATCGCCGAAAGCATCAGAAAGAATATGTACAGTCTTCCAATGTTTCAATTGTTGAGAAGCCTTTGGACTTAGTTTATCGGGAAAGACCTACCCACCCCACTGTTTTGCTTTCTCATTGCGAGCGTGGACCTTCGGTTCCTAGTAGACCGCCCGTTGACAGCCGAGAACAATAAAACCGACGAGCTAGATAAAATACCCAGTACAGAAAAATAAAATGTTCGTGTTTTTGATAAGTATTGATGAAAGTATTACCGATGAATTTTTTAGGATTTCCCGATGAAAATGATATCAAACATGGAGTAATTCGATCAATTTTTATTGAACGTAATCATGTATTCAAAAGAAAAAATAGACTGAATTGCTTCTGTTCGAGAATCGGTAGTTCCGATCTCTGCCACACCCCAACTCACCGCAGCACCTCCTGGACTGCGTAACGCCACGACCGATCCACGATCGATCTGCCAATCATCTGCGCTCCGCGACCGACGATCAGCCAATCAGCGCATCGCGTGACACTGTTTCAGCCGGTTGTAGAATACGCGTAGCCAATCACAATTTAACACATCTGTGGCTCAACCAATCCGATTTCCCCACGTCGGTCGATCGTCGAGAATGTTCGAGACGACCCGTACAGGAAGTCGGATTGTCCAACGGTTTTCAGTCTTGTTCACTCAGAGTATGTGAGTAGACGCGTCAAACAGTTTAACACATAACTAGTGAATCGGCTCATTATATCGTTTTGTAGTGCTCACCATTCTCATCGAGAATCTCTGTGCTCACGATTCTCAGCGAGAATCGCTCAGCTCACCTCATTGCAGGTTCTTTCTCATCTCTCGCGTAATCGATCGTGGATCGTGGTGTGATCGCGTGGTCAGTGTGCGTGGAAACTCTCAGCGAGAGTTTCGATTGTTCAGCACAACGTGCTTTTTCTCACCGCTCACCCTTTTATCAAGCGTGACTCACTCCGCGAGTGTATCAAATAAATACCATCATTGTACATTTCTCACCATCAACGCTGTGCTTTACTTGTTGCACCTAACCTAAAACCGGTATACTCTCACGTGGCCAACGGTCAGACTCTCAAACAGCTTCGTGTCTTGACTCACCAACAATCCATGAATGGTAACACTCTCATCAAGGTGTAATGAGAAATTTTGAACATTTCGTATTCAGTACTGGATGACTCAAGTCGCCGTCGACCGAGGGTGTACCGCTGGTGCGCTATTTCACTCGCACTCGGTTCACATCGTTTGGTCTCCTTGTCAAGCGGTTCGAGCGAGGGCCCTGATAGGGGTGAATTTATTTGGGAAACAAAAGTCGCGTCATTCATGACACCTACTTGCGAACAGATATACATATGTACGAGAAGAAACAATGCAATTGCCCCATGACTTGAAGCAACATTTCAATAGGTAAATGCATGAAACTCTGGGATCAGGAATTCCGAACCCAGTGGGGCATATGTAAGAACTGGCGAAATTCAACAATAGTTCGTCGTCTAAATTTTACAAGTATTTATTTGACGTGAATATAAAGTTTGTTAGCAAAGTCTTTCTCGATTTGAGTTCTGTAGAAGGCTGATTTTCCTTCGCCATGGAAAGTCCCCTCTTGTCCTTCTAGCTGGCAATCATGCGACTCGCTGAGTTTCGTGGGCTTCGGCGCTCGAAACCAGCGGGGCCATACAATGTTGCGCGCTAAGCAGTGACAAATCTGCAGTTCTGCATTTCTAATCAGATCTTTGCGAAAGTGACGTCAGTCGATTCCTCATGTTTTCCCGATCAAATTGGCCCCAAAATGATATAATTCGGACCAAAATTAAGGAAATTACGTGAAAAATTTTGTTTGTAGCAGTGAAAGCCCGTTTTGTTAAAAATAGTCCGATTTAAATTATTTTCTGCCAATATAACCGGGAGAATTCCAAGAATCCAATGGTGTCACTTTCATATTGATACGATGAAAAATAAACAAATTCTGTTTCTTTATAATCGATGACACATCGCCGAGCACGGCGATCTCGCGCGGCTCGGGACACAAAGGTTCTCGTCGGTTATTCGAACTTCTAAGATCGTATTCAGATTTATTGGCCGGTGAGTTTCGTAACTAGGGGTGTGCGGTTACCCGATTTGTCGGGCTCGGGACGGGCCGGCGACTTTCGGGCGGGATCGGGCGGGGTCCCGATACTTTCGTATTGCTCGATATCCCGACAGTTTCGGGACCCCGAGACTCGATTCGGGCTACAAGCGTAGCTGCCATGAGCGGACAATTTGATTTCAGGTCGGCTCGGCAAAACTCGGACGCGATCGGACGATATCGTTACCAGTAATAGATTAAAATTATTACCTGAGAACATAGAAAAATTATGTTTCTTACACGTTAATTTGAAATAATAAAATATTCGCCTCCTGTATATTGTTGTTATTATGAAACATCCAGGAAATATTCCTTTTTGTATGCTTATAGTTCGTACGTTTTCTATTTTAAATCTGAACCTATCCGGAAAAAGATAATACCCTATACAGGGTGTCCCATCTAAGACGAGACAGCCGGTTTTCTCCTAAACTCTAGGAGATAAAAATATAAAAAAAATAGGGAATTGCATGGTTCGAGGGGGCCAATTAATTAGCGCGAACGAATTTTTGTATCGATTATTATTTTAAAAGATACGATGGTCAAGTTCGGTTTTTCAAATGGAACTATTTTTTTTGAACACCTGAGTTGATAGTGCGTTCCAAGACAAATTCAATAAGCTTTAATGTATACACTTTATTTGCACTGATTTTTAAGATATTGCGCTTGCAAATTTACTGATTTTCACTGGAAGAAAACTGTCTGGTATAGCGCGGACCGGGGACGGTTTTACTGGCTCCACTTGTGGCACTGCCTTTTGAAATAGATACCTACCTGCCAAAGGTCTACGCCAGGCCCAAAGGCTGGACAATTTTTTTCCGTCAGAAATGCTTCTTAGATAGGTACATCTGCGGTATCGAGAAGCGCACCGTTACTTTTATTTCGCACTTGCTTCTACGCTCGGATGGCCGGTTCTTTTGGGAGGGATGCAAGTTCGATTGGTTAGGTTAGGAGGAGTGAAAGTTGCTAGACTAAATTTCAATCATAGGGAGCAGATTGTATCAGAACCATTCGGATTTGCATTCCTCACAAACGGCTGCTCTCTTGAAGCATTGCTCTTCACAGCAATGCCCACCTTCTCTCGCACGGAATACGTTAACGCTTGCTTTTGTTCTGATATTGAAGCTCGTGTTTATACTCGAGAGGACCACGCGTCGACAGCGGGCTACCCATTTTCTTCCTGCGTCTCTCCACGAGCCGTGTTGACGGTGGATTGTAGGAGCGTAGATATCTGGATGCCAGTTATTGAATTCAGGAGACGATAGAAACATTTTATTACAAAACACACATGTACTATAATTAAAGTAAATCGTATTCCTCTCGGGCAGGAGTACTGATAATGATCGAACTTGCGCCCCACTTCGCGCAGACCAATTACACGGAGGGTAGTCGGGTCACACACTGTCCAAATGATACAGGGTAATTCTGGAGCAACGCCCGTCAAGGAGATGCGCTGGTACCCCGTGGCGAGGACAGACCTTCGCATTGCCTCACCCGATTTTTATGGTTTTTTTCCGGAAAAAGGTACGAATCCTAGGCCGAACGTAGCGAATTGAAGTCGACCCTCCGCAGTCGAGGGTGAATTATCCATTACAGCGTATTAAGAAACCCTTTTCTTCGTCGTATCGAAAGGGAAGTGGTGCCAATGGATTCCTTATGTTTTTCTGACGAAAATCATACCAAATGTCATGCAAATCGGACTACTTTGACACAAGCTATTTGTATTCCTATGTAAAAGTTGTCCGATTCACACGACATTTGTAATGATTTTCATCGGAAAACCCCAAGGAATCCATCGGCGACACTTCCATATCCATACGATAAGGAATAACGAATTGTTTTATTTCTTAAAAAGGTAGGTACAGGCTGATTCTGGTGCTGCGCCCGTCACCCCGTGGCGAGGACAACACCCCGCAGTGCCCATCGAATTTTATGGCATTCGACCCTCGAAGGGTTTGGAATACCATTAAGAAGTGAGAAATGTTCAGGATTTCAAAAGTTTGCTTCTTTTCTTCATCGTATCGAAGGGGAAGTGGCGCCAATGGATTCCTGGCGTTCCGTCGATTAAAATCATACCAAATTTCATGTAAATCGGACTATTTTTAACCAAGTCAAGTCAGCTTGAAATGACATAAATCGATATTCCATGGAATTTCCTTCATTATGGTCCGAATTACGTCGTTCTTAGTGTCAGCTTCATCGGCGAAACATAAGGAATCGATAGGTGTCGGTTTTGCAAAGATCTGATGAGAAATGCGCAAGTCGAAGATTTCTCACTCCCTATTAGGCACTCGAACCCCTTCGCGGGTGGAAAGCCATAAAATTCGGTCAGACACTGCGAGGGGTTGTCCTCGCCACGGGGTACCAGGCCGCCGCATCTCCTTCACGGGCGCTGCTCCATAATTACCCTGTATCTGGTTAGGAAATAAAATAATTCTTTATTCTTTATCGTATGGATATGGAAGTGTCGCGGATGGATTCCTTGGGGATTTCCGATGAAAATCATGCCAAATGTCGTGTAAATCGGACAACTTTTACATAGGAATACAAATTGCTTGTGTCAAAGTAGTGCGATTTGTATGACATTTGGTATGATTTTCGTCAGAAAAACATAAGGAATCCATTGGCACCACTTCCCTTTCGATACGACGAAGAAAAGGGTTTCTTAATACGCTGTAATGGATAATTCACCCTCGACTGCGGAGGGTCGACTTCAATTCGCTACGTTCGGCCTAGGATTCGTACCTTTTTCCGGAAAAAAACCATAAAAATCGGGTGAGGCAATGCGAAGGTCTGTCCTCGCCACGGGGTACCAGCGCATCTCCTTGACGGGCGTTGCTCCAGAATTACCCTGTATCATTTGGGCAGTGTGTGACCCGACTACCCTCCGTGTAATTGGTCTGCGCGAAGTGGGGCGCAAGTTCGATCATTATCAGTACTCTTGCCCGAGAGGAATACGATTTACTTTAATTATAGTACATGTGTGTTTTGTAATAAAATGTTTCTATCGTCTCCTGAATTCAATAACTGGCATCCAGATATCTACGCTCCTACAATCCACCGTCAACACGGCTCGTGGAGAGACACAGGAAGAAAAGGGGTAGCCCGCTGTCGACGCGTGGTCCTCTCGAGTATAAACACGAGCTTCAATATCAGAACAAAAGCAAGCGTTAACGTATTCCGTGCGAGAGAAGGTGGGCATTGCTGTGAAGAGCAATGCTTCAAGAGAGCAGCCGTTTGTGAGGAATGCAAATCCGAATGGTTCTGATACAATCTGCTCCCTATGATTGAAATTTAGTCTAGCAACTTTCACTCCTCCTAACCTAACCAATCGAACTTGCATCCCTCCCAAAAGATCCGGCCATCCGAGCGTAGAAGCAAGTGCGAAATAAAAGTAACGGTGCGCTTCTCGATACCGCAGATGTACCTACCTAAGTAGCATTTCTGACGGAAAAAAATTGTCCAGCCTTTGGGCCTGGCGTAGACCTTTGGCAGGTAGGTATCTATTTCAAAAGGCAGTGCCACAAGTGGAGCCAGTAAAACCGTCCCCGGTCCGTGCTATACCAGACAGTTTTCTTCCAGTGAAAATCAGTAAATTTGCAAGCGCAATATCTTAAAAACCAGTGAAAATAAAGTGTATACATTAAAGCTTATTGAATTTGTCTTGGAACGCACTATCAACTCAGGTGTTCAAAAAAAATAGTTCCATTTGAAAAACCGAACTTGACCATCGTATCTTTTAAAATAATAATCGATACAAAAATTCGTTCGCGCTAATTAATTGGCCCCCTCGAACCATGCAATTCCCTATTTTTTTTATGTTTTTATCTCCTATAGTTTAGGAGAAAACCGGCTGTCTCTTCTTAGATGGGACACCCTGTATATTCCCTTTACATAAAGTACTAAGTATGAAGTATATTTTATTCAGATTTTAAAATATTGTCAATATAAAAATAGTCTTCTTCCCAAGTTCTGAACATGGTATTTATTTAAGTACGTATATGGACGTATTCAGTATTTACAGACTATTTGGTAGCAATGAAAATACATATATATGTAAATAAATAATAAGATACAAATTATGATTCAACAGGAGACAGAAAGGTAAAAACTTATCACTCTGGTATCGATATAAATGATATACATAATTCTTTCCGTCTCGGTCCGCTCGTAATAGCTGGCTTTCGAGCCGATCGCGTCCGAGTTTTGCCAAGCCGACCTGCAATCAAATTGCCCGCTCATGGCGGTCATGCTTGTAGCCCGAATCGAGTCTCGGGATCCCGAAACCGTCAGGATCTCGAGCAATACGAAAGTATCGGGACCCCGCCCGATCCCGCCCGAAATTTTCCGACCCGTCCCGAGGGCCGAGAATCCGAGCCGCGGGACGATCCGCACACTCCTATTCGTAACGCGTATTCTCTCGTCATCGCAGAACACGAGTGAGCCAGAAGTGGTGGGGATAGCGCCAAGCTTCTGTCATGTATAGGCCAAACCGAGCTGCATCGTAGAAATACACGCATCAGAATAGGTGTGCCTTAGGCCTTAGCTCCGAAAAAATTCAGGAGCTTTATTGATCAGAACATTGATTCTTTTTCGATAGCTTCATCTCGTATTGGTCATAACAGCCACACGGCTACGTTCAGACGGAGCCGAGCAGCATTCCCGTTACCCCACCATACCCTTGGGTGGCCCCGTAACTCCAACAGACAAATCCACGATCGTCAGATGGTGGTGACTGATTTCTCCTCGATCGCTATTCGCGAAAACGAATCGACCGGCTAATATATCTGAATACGACCTTAGGATAAAGATATAATGAAAGATGAAAAATTATTCGAAGCCCAAGATGAAAGGCCTTCGAATAAACAATGGAAACTAATAAATACCCGAAGCTAAATAGAATTTTAGATATAGGGTACACACACCCTCCCCCAAACCTCGTGTCGATCGGCCACAGGGGCCATTCGGAAGTATATTCTTTTAATTAAATAATACCCATCTCTGCATAGGAGCGTAAAGAATTACAAAAAAAAATCAAAGAGTCAACTGTTGACCGATTTGGAGACTTTTCCTTGTTATATGTTATATACAATAGTCGGAAGAATAATAATAAAAGCAATAATCGCAAATAATTGCTGTAACTTCCACATTCTGAAAATATGGTATCAGTAAATTACTACTTCCAGTGTTATTAAAAAGTTCCAATCTCTTTTTTTATTTGAAATAATGTGGCCATATAATTATAACATATATTCGGCAGCGGTGATGTATGTGTTACAGTAAAAGCGTGAATTTAGTAAATGTACACAGTTTCCAGCAGTTTCTAGTCAATGTATGCCTAAAATGCATATAATCTAACCTACAATCGTCCAAAAATACATACATTGGCTGTATCACGCTTTTGCTGTGGCACATGTATCCAGCTAACGCTTCAGTTTTGCTATGATTCCACGTTGGCAGTCCTCCCGAGTAGGCGCCATCTCGTATCCACTAGCTCAACTAAATTTGTCACGTGACTTGCTCTGTATTATCGCCAATATGGCGGAACTCGTATTTGGGAATGCAATCACGGGCTGACGTTGTTTGTCCTTACATGAGCAAATTTTGGGCTGGGTGAGGTCTCATTCGAAAGAGGAAGGTTCAATGCAGCCCGCTCTGCTCATCGTTTGAGTCAGAAAACTCTTTTAGAGACCTACAAATACATGGAATCTGCGAGTGCATTTTGTCGATTTTTTCTCTACTTTGGACACCCGTATTATTACATATCAACACAATCTCTTTGAACCATGAGCAGAGCGGGCTGCATTGAACCTTCATCTTTCGAATGAGACCTCGCCCAGCCCAAAATTTGCTCGTATAAGGACAAACAACGTCAGCGCGCAAACCCATGTTTCGGGCCAGATTGTGTCGGTATACAGCGCGCTGCATTACCCGTGTCTACCCCCTTAATATGGGGTGTTTAGCGTTATGACCGCGTCTGTGTGCATTCGTCGTCAGCAGTATACTTTTGTATTTTTGTTTTTCGGCATCGGTGTATGCAGCGTCATCGGGAATTCTCTTGAAAATCAGTACGTAAAGACCGGCTGTTCCTCTGTATTTTACACCATCTATGATTATATTGTGGGTTATAAGCGGTGACGCGCCCTATTTATAGGTCCGCGCCGAAGCAAAACAGTTCAGTACTCAAAATGCTTCTGATCCTGTCGGATAATTGTGATATTCGAAACCTAACCTCTGAGCAATTGAAATATATACCAAAGATTATTCTACTGCGCGAGTTTGGCAGACACATTGACCAGTTGTGGGACCGACTCCTCGAGCATATAAAAGCTGATCCTGAGGTTCAGCAGCATCGTTGGTGCTTGGAACATTATAATCGCCCTTGGCAACGAACGCATATCGACGGTCCAGCACCACTGATTAAAAACTGTGGCGAATGTCGCCGACGAGAGTAAAGAAAGGCTGCGGCTTGTTAAATCGCGCGATAAACGCGCTACCTATCGAATTACAAATCCCAGGATATCAGTTTTGCGGCCCAGGAACTCATCTGGCAAAACGATTGGCTAGAGGTGATCGAGGCATCAATCCGTTGGACGCAGCGTGTCGCGAACACGATATTGCGTATTCGCGTAGCAACGACCTCGGTGAAAGCCACGCGGCAGATAACGTTTTCGCTGACAAAGCGCGAAAACGCATCGTTGCGCGAGACTCGACTCTGGGTGAAAGAGGTGCTGCTACAGATATTTGGGCAACTATGAAGGCCAAGACGAAAATCGGAATGGGGATGAAAACAAAAACCCGCAAAAGAACTCCAAAGAGAGCATCGCCAAAGCGGATTCTTCCGGTGGCAAAACGAGGTGGTATATTACCACTTCTCCCGCTGCTAGGTGTTCTCAGATCGTTAGCTGGCGGAGCGGCGGGGATCGCCAAGGCGGTAAACGATAATAAGGCGGCGCAGCATCAGCTGCAGGAAATGCAACGTCATAATCGCTCCATGGAAGGCAGTGGACTTTATCTCGCGCCATACAAGCGCGGACAGGAAATATCGAAACGAAAAAAAAAAACGTTGAAAAGAAAATAAAAATACCTGTGGGTCTAACTACCGATGCGCAATTGGAGGAGTTGGCAAAACGTATGCATATTCCATTCTTTAAAGGCGTTTTTTTGCGCAACGCACTACCAGCCGGAGGAGTACGTCGAAACGAGAGCGGTATCATAAATTTGGACAATGTCGAGGGGTCGGGGACTCATTGGGTGGCGTACGCGAAGAGAGGGTGTCGAGATATATATTTCGACAGCTTCGGGAATCTTCGACCGCCTAAGGAATTGGTACAATATCTGGATAAAAATGCTGTGAAAATCGAATAAATTCGATCGTCTTATCAGAATTACAATCCGAGCAATTGTGGACAACTCTGTCTACGCTTTCTAGAAACGATCGGCACCAAATTTAAGGATTGACTTCCAACCGCTATGATTCAGTACTAGTCGATTCGTACAGCTCGGAATATGTCGTTAACATTCACTCTAACCGGTAAGAGTAGCACCCTCGCGGTGAGCTACTTTCCACCCATAGATTTGTGCGATGATGACTACGAGCTTGGTCTAACAACCTTTGAAACTTATCATTCAATACCGAACATCGACTCGAGCAATGATAAATTCTACTTCGTTGTAAACTATGTCATCAACAACAGCATTCATACCACTCATGAAGACATTACGATTCCCCACGGCTCCTACGAACTAGACGCCATTACCAGGTATTTGAAGCATCGATTATTTGAGCGATACCCACGAAATCTCGATGGCACCGATGGCAACAACGATGGCGGTGACAATGATGTGTATCCTATAGTGTTGCGTCCCAACAACAACACCATGAAAAGCGAGCTGTACTGCTCGTTCGCCATAGATTTTACAAATCCCAGTAACATTGGATCTGTTACATGCCCCTATCGGTTCATCCCGTGCTTGCTGTCCTCGCGTCGCTTTCTGTCGAATCGGCGATTCAGCGGAATCGCCTCGCGCGCGGCAGGCAGGTCGCCGAATCGCGGTCGTAGGCACAACGTGACCATCGACAGCCCGGGCCTCGATATTTGCTAAGAAGGAGCGATCGACAGGTGCCGACGGGGCGATTTCCCCCTAGGGATTTCGAAAACGCGAGGCACGGACAGTAGCAGCGGGACGAGTTTCATTCATTCAATTGCGGGAGCTCGAATTAGGAAGTCACGACGAGCCAGAGAGCCGTCTAGATACCGCGACCGCGCCTCTGCGTCAAGTCCGCGAAATACGAACGGCCGATAGTAATTCGTGAAAGGGTAACTCCATCCGACGCACCGAGAACGGCCTAGCCGGGAGAGCCCTTGAGCGTTAATCGTGATCGACGTAGGACCGCGTAGAAACCGACGATTAGAGACCGCGAGCGACGGAGTGACCGACTTCCGAGTGCCATCCGAGAGCACAGAAGCGAGCGACCACGACCTACGCTTGGGTCAGCGACACAGCGAGCGACCGACATACGAGACGGAAAGCGTGCCGTGCGATACAGCGAGCAACAGCTGAGACGGAGCGCCGTCTCAAGGTAGGATAATTCAGTATTATTTATGTAACAATATATTTCGGCATTATCGTTTCCCCTTTACATTCCTAGTACTCTTTTATTCGACCCCAATCACCTTCGCGATCCTGGTAAGTATAGTCAAGGCGTGCTTTAGCACCTTAATAGAGCAGCGAACCCTGTGAATTATCCCAACCGCTCGGGGTGATTCACAAAAGTTCCTTCAGGACGTAACAGATCGCTATTGGGATCCTCGACCCATCAGGTATTAGAACCAGGACGGTGGCACGAAACAGCAGCAGCAACAGCAACAGCAACAGCAACAGCAACAGTGTAACGTCCCACGGGTACTCGAACCAGTAATTACCGACCGTCGATAAAGTAGAATTGTACTACATTACCGCAGAGCCAACCTATGTTACCGCGCACAAGCATTGTACATACATTAAGATATCAATTATAAACTAAGCAAATATTAGAGAAACAAATATTATAGAAATGTTAAGAATAATTAATTAGATATACTGCCAAAAGTGCAAAACATAATAATATGTATTAAGCGAGCAAAATGCAAAATAACGAATAAAGACTTACTGCGCATGCGCCAGCCCGCCAATTTTCTAATATAAAAGGAGGCGTGCGCAGCACCGAGCGCGCTCATTCGAATACGAACACGTCCCTGCGACCAACGAATGCTAGTTCCTAGAGGCAGCTTGAGTACTATCCAGCAGAATTTCAGCACGCTCCGGAAACGGCAGCGACTGGTTCTCAGTATACAAAGGTACTTAGAGCTCCTTTCTGGATCTTTCATTCAAGGTTGAGAACTTTGTCTTCACGGAGGTTTCAAGCGTTGCTCCTATTAGTAGGTAGCAGCTTAACCGCTTAGCGAAGACAAGGTCTACGGAACCTTAGAGTACAAACCCTGCCACGAGTGTCGGGAACTGCTCCGGAAACGGTAGCGGCCGCGCTCACAGCAGAAGTATAGAATACGAACTCTGTAAAAAGTTTCGGGAACTGCTCCAGAAACGGTAGCGGCCGAGCTTACTACAGAAGCACATACTTATATACATGTATTTAACTTAATTAGCGGAATTAGTTAGCATAGACAAAAAACATAAAAACCCAAAAACATAAAAAACACATATATAATCGTAGTCGTAAGCAATATTATAATCGTTATTAGAATTAAGTGTTATTTAGAATAAAGACATTGTTAAGTTTAAGTTGGATTTTAATCCTTAACTCTTACAACGAACCCCTACCTATCCTATACTCGAGGGGACGCCGCTCTCCTCTCGATAACCTGAAGCGTTTCAGTAGTCTCCGGACAACCGGACGTTACAACAGCGACAGCGACAGCGACATCGACTGCAACAGCTCTGATCACGCTATAAAGAAGAGGCTCAGTGCTGCGAACATTGCATTTTTGAGATCATTGGGATTCATTGTACGTATATAAGTTGAAAAATGGCGGACATTCTAAGCATTGGAGGGAAGCCGACGTTTGATGATCGCATCGTCAAGCTCGAGACTCACACATACAACCTGTACGTCAACACAACGTTTGGATACAGCGATGAGATAAGAATACCTATACAGCAGCAGGATTTATATACATTACAATTCGAAAGTTTCCTCTATGTGGAGGGGAAATTGAAGATAAATAAGCCAAATGATGCGTTAACTGTGATGTTGGGAAATAATTACATGGCGTTCTTATTCGATGAGATTCGATGCGAGCTGAACGGCGTGGAGATTGACCGCAACAGAAACGTTGGAATAACTAGCACGCTTAAAAATTATATATCGCTGATATCTGGCGAAGACAACAATATGGAGAATGCCGGATGGGGCTTGAAACGACGCGATGGACCAATATTGAAAAATCATTTCAATTTTTGTATCCCACTAAAATATTTGCTAGGATTTTGTGAGGACTACAAACGCATAATTATTAATGCGCGTCACGAATTGATTTTAATACGATCGCGCAACGATAACAATTCTCTAATAGGATCGTCGATGTTGGAAACAGAAATTTAATTATTTAAAGTGCAATGGCGGATGCCTCATGTGACGCTGAACGACATTAATAAGCTATCATTGCTACATGCGTTGGAAAGTGGACATAACCTGAGCATTTGTTTTCACTCGTGGGATCTGTACGAGTATCCTCTCTTACAGAGCACGACCAAGCATTCGTGGGCCCTGAAGGCATCTGCGCAGCTGGAGAAGCCGCGATGCATTATCCTTGTTCTACAGACTGGTCGAAAGAATGTAATGAGCGAAGATGTTACACGGTTCAACGACTGTAAATTGACCAATCTAAAATTTTTTCTCAACTCGGAATTTTACCCAAATGATGATCTGAACTTGGAATTTGACAAGAATACGCATGCTATCTTGTTTCACATGTATACGCAATTCCGTAAATCGTATTATGGACATAGTTGCAACGATACATTATTCACTGTGGCTGAATTTTTACAATTTGGTCCCCTCGTGGTGATTGATTGCTCGCGACAAAATGAGTCGATCAAGAATGGCACATAGGACGTGCGCATAGAATTCGAGTGTAAAGAAAATGTGTCGGTAAATACTACGGCCTACTGTCTGATTCTGCACGATCGGGTGGTTGAATACAATTCGCTGACAAACGTGGTGCGCAAAATCAACTAAATTGCCACGCTACTTGCCTGCCCTCTCATGTGTCAAAATCATACCAAAATTTCATAGTGAAAATCGAGATGCTTTATGAGAAAGACTGCATTCTCCCGTGTGTCTTGGAAGCGAACGGAGCTCTAAATTGTACCGATAATGGCCATACCAACATTTGTTGACCGGCAAGGGTTCATAATTGATGGAAGATTTGTCGTCAAGGAAGTGGCTGTCCTACGGAAGGGAACACTTCTCTCGCATTATATTTTCGGGAGTTCGATGCCGCAATATCTCCTTGCGAATGCCGACAAATCAAGCATCCGGTGGTTGGTGGCAAAACGTCATGGACTACAGTGGGACGATGGAGACGTTCCATACAGTATGGCTAAACAGCTAAATACGAAAGCTGTAGCTGATGCGATCGATGAAAAAGATGACACATCCCATATAGTATACGTTAAAGGGTTGCAGAAACGCGACTGGCTTGCGGAGTTCCTGGATGAAAATACGAGAGCGGACGCGGCCATTGAGACGCTTGACATTGACTACGAGAATATCAGATCTCTAAATAAGCTAGATTTTCACTGGAAGAAAACCCTCAGGAATAGCCAGGACCGAGGACTGTCTTACTGGCGCCACGGGTGGCACTGCCTGTTGAAATAGATACCTACATGCCAAAGGTCTACGCCACGAAGGGCAGGCCCAAAGGCTGGACAATACATTTCCGCCAGAAATGCTACTTAGGTAGGTAGGGAAAGTAGGGACATGATGGGGAAGCCAAGGAAAAATGCAAATAAAGTGATGATTGTACCTATGAATTAAGTCTTTATTACTCCAAATACAACCATAAGTTAATGATTTAACATTTTTTACACACTTTGGACTATCTGAGTTCAGGCGTCTAAGTTATTAAACTTTACAAAACAGATGGGAAAAAACCGTCCTCCCCCACTCGCTTTCGCCAGCGACCACACTATTATAACACAGTAGCTTCCTAATGATGTATTTGTCACGTGCCTAGCATCTTTTAATTAGGGTTTAGGGAAATGTTCCATCTTACCTCGCTAACCCGTCATGCCCCTACTTCCCCTACATCTGCGGTATCGAGAAGCGCACAGTTACTTTTATTTCGCACTTACTTCTACGCTCCGATGGCCGGTTCTTTTGGGGAGGGATGCAGGTTCGATTGGTTAGGTTAGGAGGTGTGAAAGTTGCTAGACTAAATTTCAAACATAGGGAGCAGATTGTATCAGAACCAATCGGATTTGCATACCCCACAAACGGCTGCTCTCTTGAAGAGGCCCTCTTCACAGCAATACCTGCTCCCCAATGCCCCCCTTCTCTCGCACGGAATACGGCAACGCATGCTTTTGTTTTGATATCGGAGCTCCTGTTTATACTCGAGAGATAAGGTTCGAATTTTTATGGAGCACCACGCGTCGACTGCGGGCTACCCCTTTTCTTCCTGTGTCTCTCCACGAGGTGTATTGACGGTGGATTGTAGGAGCGTAGATGTCTGGATGCCAGTTATTGAATTCAGGAGATGATAGAAACACTTTATTACAAAACGCACATGCAACTATAATATTAAAGTAAATCGCATTCCTCACGGGCAGGAGTACTGATAATGATCGAACTTGCGCCCTACTTCGCGCAGACCGATTACACGGAGAGTAGTCGGGTCACACACTGCACAAATGATACAGGGTGATTCTGCAGCTACGCTCGTCGAAGGATGCGGCCTGGTACCCCGTGGCGAGGACAACCCGCCCGCAGTGCCTCACCGAATTTTATGACTTTTTACGGAAAAAGGTACGAATCCTGGGCAGAACGTAGCGAATTGAGGTCGAGTCCCCGCAGTCGAAGGTGAAATATCAATTATAGCGTATTAAGAAATTCTTTTCTTCATCGTACCGAAAGGGAAGTGACGCCAATGGATTCCTTATGTTTTTCTGATCAAAATCATACCAAATATCATGCAAATTGGACAACTTTGACACACACAATTTGTAATCCCTATGTAAAAGTTGTCCGATTTACACGACATTTGTAATGATTTCCATCAGAAAACCTCAAGGAATCCATCGGTGACACTTCCATATCCATACGATAAAGAATAAAGAATTATTTTATTTCTTAAACAGATACAGGGTAATTCTGGAATAGCGCCCGTCAAGGAGAGATGCGGCCTGGTATCCCGTGGCGAGGATAGCCCTTCGCAGTGCCTTACCCGATTTTATGACTTTCGACCCTCGAAGGGGTTCGAGTGCCTATTAAGATGTGAGAAATCTTCGACTTCCGCATTTCTCATCAGATCTTTGCGAAAACGGGGCCAATTGATTCCTTATGTTTCGCTGATGCAATTGACACCAAGAACGACGTAATTCGGAGCATAATAAAGGAAATTGAAAATTCATTTCCATAACCTCAACCTAATTCCGTTAATAATAGGCCGATTTACGTAAAATTTGGTATGACTTTCACCAGAAAAACATAAGGAATCCATTATCATTACTTTCCCCTTCGATGCGACGGAGAAAAGAATGTCTTAATACGCTGAAATGGATATTTCACCCTCGACTGCGGGGGCTCGACCTCAATTCGCTACGTTCGTCCTAGGATTCATACCTTTTTCCGGAAAAAGCCATAAAAATCGGGTGAGGCACAGCGAAGGACTGTCCTCTCACGGAGTACCAGGCCGCCGCATCTCCTTCACGGGCGTTGCTCCATAATTACCCTGCATCTGTCTAAGAAATAAAATAATCCTTTATTCTTTATCGTATGGATATGGAAGTATCGCCGATGGATTCCTTAGGGTTTTCCGATGAAAATCATTGCAAATGTCGTGTAAATCGGACAACTTTTACATATGGAATACAAACCGCTTGTGTCAAAATAGTCCGATTTGCATGATATTTGTTATGATTTTACTCGACGGAACGCCAGGAATACGCTATAATTGATATTTCACCCTCGACTGCGGGGACTCGACCTCAATTCGCTACGTTCGGCCCAGGATTCGTACCTTTTTCGGTAAAAAGCCAAAACTCGGTGAGGCACTGCGGGCGGGTTGTCCTCGCCACGGGGTACAAGGCCGCATCCTTCGACGAGCGTAGCTCCAGAATCACCCTGTATCATTTGTGCAGTGTGTGACCCGACTACTCTCCGTGTAATCGGTCTGCGCGAAGTAGGGCGGAAGTTCGATCATTATCAGTACTCCTGCCCGTGAGGAATACGATTTACTTTAATATTATAGTGCATGTGCGTTTTGTAATAAAGTGTTTCTATCGTCTCCTGAATTCAATAACTGGCATCCAGACATCTACGCTCCTACAATCCACCGTTAATACGCCTCGTGGAGAGACACAGGAAGAAAAGAGGTAGCCCGCTGTCGACGCGTGGTCCTCCATAAAAATTCGAGCAGATCCCTTATTTCTCGAGTATAAACGCGAGCTCCGATATCAAAACAAAATCATGCGTTGCCGTATTCCGTGCGAGAGAAGGTAGGCATTGGGGAGCAGGTATTGCTGTGAAGAGGGCCTCTTCAAGAGAGCAGCCGTTTGTGAGGGATGCAAATCCGATTGGTTCTGATACAATCTGCTCCCTATGTTTGAAATTTAGTCTAGCAACTTTCACACCTCCTAACCTAACCAATCGAACTTGCATCCCTCCCCAAAAGAACCGGCCATCGGAGCATAGAAGCAAGTGCGAAATAAAAGTAACGGTGCGCTTTTCGATACCGCAGATGTAGGGGAAGTAGGGGCATGACGGGGTAGCGAGGTAAGATGGAGCATCTCCCTAAACCCTAATTAAAAGATGCTAGGCACGTGACAAATACATCATTAGGAAGCTACTGTGTTATAATAGTGTGGTCGCTGGCGAAAGCGAGTGGGGGAGGACGGTTTTTTCCCATCTGTTTTGTAAAGTTTAATAACTTAGACGCCTGACCTCAGATAGTCCAAAGTGTGTAAAAAATGTTAAATCATTAACTTATAGTTGTATTTTGAGTAATAAAGACTTAATTCATAGGTACAATCATCACTTTATTTGCATTTTACCTTAGCTTCCCCATCATGTCCCTACTTTCCCTACCTACCTAAGTAGCATTTCTGACGGAAAAGAATTGTCCAGCCTTTGGGCCTGCCATTCCTGGGGTAGACCTTTGGCAGGTAGATGTCTATTTCAACAGGCAGTGCCACCCGTGGTGCCAGTAAGACCGACCCCGGTCCTTGGTATTCCAGAGGGTTTTCTGCCAGTGAAAATCAGTAAATTTGCAAGCGCAATATCTTAAAAATCAGTGGAAATAAAGTGTATACATTAAACCTTATTGAATTTGTTTTGGATCGCACTATCAACTCAGGTCTTCAAATAAAAATAGTTCCATTTGAAAAACCGAACTTGACCGGCGTATTTTTTAAAATAATAATCGAAAACAAAATTCGTTCACTCTAATACATTGGCCCCCTCGAACCATGCAATTCCCTATTTTTTTTATATTTTTACCTCCTATACTTTAGGAGAAAACCGGCTGTCCAGTCATCCCGCGGACACCCTGTATGTATATAGGAACCCAGTTTTATCATTATTGCCCCGATCTAAAACCCATATAGACGCGGGTACCCGAAGGTTAATGTTTCCGCTAAGAAAATCCAACCGAACGTGATTGGTCGTTTACATAGAAAACTGTTGCGAAAACTAGCCCTGGCATTAACCACACACAAACTGGGCGTTGTGATTATGCAGCGGTGCTATTTTAGCACCTATCTGTCGGAGAGACGTTCTCACCCTCATGTCGAAAGCCTGGCAAACCTCAACTGCGCGTCACCACTCAAGAGACCCAAACATTCTGGGACTATGATCTCGGACCGCGGCATCTGGCTTATGTCAGAATCTCGATCTCGAATTTATAACTGTGTCTAGACGATGACTGACAAAATATAGAATTTGGCGTCGCAGCATGTAGCAATAGACCGAACAAAGATTTTTCGGTCGTTGAAAAATAGAACAAGAGAAATGTGTATAATAATATAAAACAATATAAATATATAATAATTTCAGGTACTTTTAAGGCAATATTTATTACATTTTGTGAATATTACAAATTTAATAGGAATGTAAAAAATGCACAATACTTCATGTAACTATTTACTAAGCAAAACTTCATTACATTTAACCAAACGAAATATCTTTTTAATCCCCAGATCATAGTACTAGTTTTGACCAAACCTCATTTTTAAAATTTGAATGTTCAAAAATTCAACACGCCCTAACGGTATAGGCCTGTTCATGGCCTGCTGGTACCCGCTCCTGAAGAGAGAAGACGGTCGGTCTCTTTCAACGATATCGATGATCTGTTTGTCTCGTACCAATCGCCATTACGACAGATCGTGTGAGATTAGCTAAAGTCGTGTTCAGATATATAGGTCGGTGAGCTTCATGAGGGGTATTCTCCCACCACACCGCTTGCCTGCCTCGGTGCTCCTTTCCTCTAAGTTCTCCCTCCCTCTCGGGCCACGCCTGCTCGTCGCGCGATGGGGATTGGTGTCCGTGAGTCACATGCAGCGAAGCATCCCCACCACTTTGAGTACATAGTGCGTACACGATTCCGTGCGGTCGTTTCTCGTTTCTTCCTTACCGAAGGCGAGAGCGAGATGGAATGAAAGCGAGTGTAATGGTGCGTATCGAAGTTGCGAGGCTTGTGCGCGAGACACGCAGTGGAGAGTCTGGAGACTACCTCGACATGATCACCGTGGTTCGCAAAGTAACGTCGATACGCACCTTAAACACTCTAAACGCTCATGCCTGTCACGCACGCAAAGGACGGAGTATCAGATGTACGAAAAACGGAGCGAGACAAAGTGTTGTGACCCAACCGACACCTAAGCGTGTCGACACCGCGCTCATTTCGATTGCCACAATCGAACGGCCGAAATCCGGCACAACCGCGTAAGGGTTCTCGGGAATACACCGAGACCTGTTAGCACATGGTGAAACACCCAAAAGCAGGCCAAAGACGGAGACCCCGATGGTCCCCGCTTCGTCCCGATTAAAGTATAAGAAAGATGTACGAGCAATGCGAGCTCAGAATTGATAGAGACTTGATACCTGACTTTATACGAGACTCATGCCTGATTAGGCACAGAGTCATTGTCACCCAGATCGGGACATAATAAATTTGTTTAACCTTACGGTGAGTTCCAACTCGTTAACCAGCAACGATCCCCTACCTTCGGTTTCAAACCGAATCCTTCCGTCCCAGCATATTCACCCGAACCCTCGGAGCCAGTTGGACAACGATCGTGAAGGACGACCTGGAGCACCCCGAGATTCTCTGCCAGAATCTCGACCCCATGCGTCTAGAGCACAACAAAAGTATGTATCAATGTGTCATCTGTCTTTTACCGTTCCTCGCTTGATCCCAGTCCCTCTGACTCGTTCTCATTCTATCTCGCTCTCACCTTCGCAGAACAAGAGTGAGCAAGAAGTGGTGGGGATAACACCAAACTTCTGACGTATAGGCCAAACCCAGTTCTCAGCGTAGAAATACATACATCTGAATACGTGTGCGTTTGGTCCGAAAAAATTCAGGAATTTTATTGGTCAGAACATTGATTCTTTCTCGATAGCTTGATTTCGTATTTGTCTACGCATAGCTTCGTAGCGCACACAACTATTACGCTAATAATAAACAACAGCGATACGACTACGTTCACTGTTGTCATCGGAGTCGATCATTCTCGTTACCCCACCATACCCTTCGGGGGCGCAGCAACTCCAACTGCTAATCCACGATCGTCAGGTGGTGGTGGCTGATTTCTCCTCGAGCGCTGCTCGCGAAAATGAATCCACCGGCCAATATACCTGAACACGACTTTAGTCCTACATTATAAAGACTTATAGCTATTGCTCTGTACACTCAAATATAGTTGTGTTGTACCTATGTTTGTTCGTCTATTACCCTATTCTTTGCGCCGGAATGATCAACGGGGAAACACCCCGGCGCAACAATATTATGCCTATCAAGTTACCTTTTCTAGTATATTTCTAGTATATTTTCTAGTACTATCTGATAAAAGGTACTTATATAATATTTCAAGTTTGTACAACAGTAGTGGTTAAAAAACTATATAAAGTTGTTCTGGTTTTTGTAAATTTGATCAGTAACGATGTTATAATACATACCTCTTCCGTTTCAGTTATTCCGAGACTAGTTTCGATATATTCTTTTTCGTCCTGAGGTATATTTGGATGTACGGCTGGTGATTCCTTTCCAAAGAAGAAGAAAAGGATCCCAGAAATAACAGTAATACCACCCCAAAAATAGAAGCAACTAGGCCATCCTAAAGCAGAGTCAGCTAACAGGCCTGAGCTTAGTAAACAGATTACGTTTCCGATCCAACCTCCCGCGTAAACGAAGGTCGCTAAATTACATGTACCAAACAAACAAAATAACTTTAATAATAATTAGGACGACGACCTAATTGTAGTTGTTAATGTAATATGTATATCCAATGTTACTACAAGTAAACCAAAACACTACAGAGCTTACGTTACTTGGCTTACAAAGGTAGCACTGTAGAAGTTTGGAAAATTTTATATGTGATATTATCATGATTGTTATACAGGGTGCCTATTAAAATGTGGTACATTTTTTCAGGATCGACTCCACTCACCTAAATATTAAAAAAAGTTGGTATACGCATATTTCCAATAATCGTCAGTTTTGCATGTATAAGCATTTTTATATTTTGTAAAGCACAACTGTGTTTCCGGGACTCGATATATTGATTATCATTCCGAATTTGTTCTTTTTAAATACGAGGATATGAATGAAAATATAGTATAGTAGGCCAACTGACAAACGCGTCTATCAGCCGGTTGTCCTTGAGTAGGCAATCCGGACTGGTGTTTTGCGAAATATAAAAATTGATAATATTTGTATCGTGAATGATGAACAATACTCAGTTTTCATCAACTAAATATATATTTTAATTAAAAGTGTTAGAATATAAGGTAAAAATTCACATATAGGTAATGTATGTATGCGTGCGTGAGTGAGAGTCAGTGGAGAGATGCGCACTAGAGTGGGTCGAATTCCGATTTCTTTTGAAACTCGAAATGTAATAGTGCGCAAAAGTTGCCTTACGCAAGTACAAATTCAACGCAAAAAAAAATTTTGAAATCGAATAATATTTGACCATCGCGCATCGAGGTCAAAAATTCAAATTTTGGGAAAAATACCCAATTTCTTAAAATAGTTGAAAAACGTTTTCCTCGTATTATTTACATTTACCGAAGTCATAAAATGATATTTAAACACACCAAAAGACACTTCCGGTATAACATTTCAGTTATTATTTCAATGGCTTGGGGGAGAAGCTTCTATAAAAATTTACTGTGCAGCTCTTGGCTCGTCCATATGAAATTGAGGACGACTCAGAACTCACCACGAGAAGGTGGCTACACGTCGAGTTCTACCCGCACCCTACCCAACCAACCAACCATTCGTTAATTATAACAATATTTCAGGGGAACATTAAATTTTTGTTAACAAATCAACCGTCGACTGGTAATTGTACCTTGGTTTCGAATTTCCGCATTAGGCCTCTTGATTTTAAAGTTGAACGAATAAATCCGTCCCTATTCTCGAAACCCACAACTTTCTGTGCCGATTCCGAGACCAACTTGACACATCTCTCCGCTGATACGTGTGGGATGGAAAGTCTCTTATATCCCATTCCGGGACAAACCCGCTCTCGATCAGGTGCGAAATGTGCTCGTTCGAAACATTGCTCAAAAGAGGAGGCGACGACAACTTTGCGGAGAACCAATCAATTATATTAAAATACTCTTGTGCATCAAACTTGAGTGTGGGCACTATAAAACTTCGTACCTTCGTTTTTTGCTTAGAAGGTAACGATCTTGATTTGAGAATTCTTCTCAGAGCAAGTTCTCTCACGTACCTCCGTTCATCCAGCGCCATAGTCAGAATGCTATGCATATGCATTGCATATTTCGCACACCCTTAAAGCTTGCATCTGACTATGGCGCTGGATGAACGGAGGTACGTGAGAGATCTTGCTCTGAGGAGAATTCTCAAATCACGATCGTTACCTTCTAAGCAAAAAACGAAGGTACGAAGTTTTATAGTGCCCACACTCAAGTTTGATGCTCAAGAGTATTTTAATATAATTGATTGGTCCTCCGCAAAGTTGTCGTCGCCTCCTTTTTTGAGCAATGTTTGGAACGAGCACATTTCCCACCTGATCGAGAGCGGGTTTGTCCCGGAATGGGATATAAGAGACTTTCCATCCCACACGCAATCAGCGGAGAGATGTGTCAAGTTGGTCTCGGAATCGGCACAGAAAGTTGTGGGTTTCGAGAATAGGGACGGATTTATTCGTTCAACTTTAAAATCAAGAGGCCTAATGCGGAAATTCGAAACCAATGTACAATTTCCAGTCAACGGTTGAATTGTTAACAAAAATTTAATGTTCCCCTGAAATATTGTTATAATTAACGAATGGTTGGTTGGTTGAGTAGGGTGCGGGTGGAACTCGACGTGTTGCCACCTTCTCGTGGTGAGTTCTGAGTCGTCCTCAATTTCATATGGACGAGCCAAGAGCTGCACAGTAAATTTTTATAGAAGCTTCTCCCCCAAGCCATTGAAATAATAACTGAAATGTTATACCGGAAGTGTCTTTTGGTGTGTTTAAATATCATTTTACGACTTCGGTAAATGTAAATAATACGAGGAAAACGTTTTTCAACTATTTTAACAAATTGGGTATTTTTCCCAAAATTTGAATTTTTGACCTCGATGCGCGATGGTTTTTTGCGTTGAATTTGTGCTTGCGTAAGGCAACTTTTGCGCACTATTACATTTCGAGTTTAAAAAAAAATCGGAATTCGACCCACTCTAATGCGCACGCAGAAGAGAGGGAGCAGAAAGAACTCGCACGCCGTAGAGAGTGGATATGGAAAGAGAACAGTTTTGTAATCTTAAATAATAAGAACAATCTTAAAGAAATAAGAATAGTAAGTAAATATATATAGTGCAATTATTCACTGTCCTACCAAGAAAACAATATATATATGTGATTTTATTTGTCAAAAAGTAATAAAGCACATAAGTAGTAAAGCACATGTCTTCTCTTTGGATATCTTACAACGTACTACGCTTCTTTCTCACGCATTCTACGCATCCAAACTCTTGCGCCAGGCGACGCCACACATCACTCACCAATATAAATGTATATATCTTAACAAAAATGCTTATAACTGAAAACCTAGTAAGCATTATCAGACATATGCATATACCAACCTTTTTTTACTATTTAGGTTAGTAGAACCGATCCAGAAAAATATCCCGCTATGAAATCCCGATATGAAATACGCAATACCAATTAATATGCGTTGCATAATACAATCTGTGGTATAATTAAAAATGGGCACTATCTTATGTAAAAATAACAAATTATTTATGCTTTACATTAAAATAATATCTTGCATTTATAGTCACATCGAATTTTTGTGTGAATATATTCTTTTTCATACAAATAATATATTTTTATTTTCAACTTCCAATTTGCAATGTAACACTTTTGTTACCCTTTGATTCTCTAAATCGTATCTTGCAAACCAAACGTTTATAAAAATAGAATGATTTTAAGATGATCGAATAGGTAGAGAAATACGAATTGCGTTCTAAGAAATCTGCAGAAATGGCACATTTTTTTATTTTTCACAAGCGTCATAAAAATATAGCATTTTTAACCTTACATTTCTACTCTGATATTGCGTCCTTTAAACTATTAAATATTTATTTGAGGATGTGCTCAATATACAGGGTGTCCTAAAATTCACAGACTTCCCAGAACATGCAATATTCTGATGCAAAAACGAGACTTTCTTCTCGAGATATTAACATTAGCGATGCAACTCCCGGGCCACGCAGTTTAAAACCGTGTCAACAGAACGAGCGATCGCGTACGCTCGTACGCACACGCTGGAGGCGCGTGTGGAGGCGTTGATCACGCTAACCCAGTTTCACGGGTTTGAATCAGCGCACAGAGGTAGAAAATCGAGAAAACCTGGTCAAAACTCTAATTTTTAAAGTCACCAGTTACGGATTCAGACCCCATCATCGTTTTCATCACGTACCTGTCTACTAATTACCAACAGTTAGAGAAATGTAAGTTAGTCATCATTTGCTACAGGTCATTCCAAAGTTGAGTATTGACGGAGTGTTACTCTCTCAGTGAAATTGCTGGTACTTTTTGTGACTCTTAAACCTGTACTTAAAACTGGTAGAATAACCATGGATTCAGTATGTAGTGATACGTACAATCGTATAGTATATTTTGGTACAGATTTGAGACATGCAGTAATCCCAATTAAAAAATTGCATTAAAAATTATATTTAGCCAGAGATAAAGTTTACTTCTTGACTCATTCGACGGGAAATTCTTTTTTTTGCAGTTTCTACTCGTACATTATATGGGTAATACGTATGCAAAAGGTTTTTTTCCAATTCGTAATATTTGCAGAGCTACAGGGTGCAGAATAGGTAGGTATCTATACGGCGCGCTTACTAAGCGGGACGGGCGACGCATAGGCTCCATATCAAAACTACACAGTACAAAACTACACAAGCAATATAGGACACATCAAAATAGTGCACAGAAAGTAGTGCACATACAATTTACTACACATTCGTTTTTATAGTGCACATACAATTTAGGACACATGAGATTTAGGACATATACAATTTAGGACACATGCGATTTAGGACACATACAATTTAGGACACATGTGATTTAGGACACATGCAATTTAGGACACATACAATTTACTACACATTCGTTTTTATAGTGCACATACAATTTAGGACACATGAGATTTAGGACACATACAATTTAGGACACATGCGATTTAGGACACATACAATTTAGGACACATGTGATTTAGGACACATACAATTTGGGACACATGCGACTTTGGACATATGCGATTTAGGACACATACAATTTAGGACACATGCAATTTAGGACACATGCGATTTAGGACACATACAATTTAGAACACATGCGATTTATCATGGGCATAGCTAGGAATTCATTCGGAGGCGGGGCCTAAAGCCCCCGTCATTTCGAGGGGGGCGGGCAATAAAAGACTCCTCCGGCTTCCAATTCGGCCATTTGTGCACTAAATTTTGAATTTATGTACATATGTAGGAACCAATATAACCGGGGTCGTGTAATGCGGAATTAGTTCACAATTGAATTTATTTATATTTTATAATAAACTAATTTAATTTTGGATGAACGTTTAAGTTATTTTTTTTCCGGTCAGGGGGCGAGTGCCCCCCCCCCCCCCCCCCGACTACGCCCATGCGATTTATAGTGCACATACAATTAAGGACCAGGTCCGGCGGAACCTATTATGCAAGTAATGCGTTGCATAAGGGCGCCAGCCGAAGGGGGCGCTAAAAACTATATCGCAGACTTAATAATAAAGGAATCCAACTCCCATATAAACAAAATTGTAAACGTAATTCTTTTTTTATTGTACCTCGTAAAGACAAAACATATTAAATAGAAAACAGGAGCAAAAATTTGGGGGCACCAAAAATTTTCTTGCATAAAGGCGCCAACCATCCTCGTGCCGGCCCTGTTTAGGACACATACAATTTATAACACATGCGATTTAGGACACACAATTTGGAACACAAGAAATATTTTAATTAATTGCAGTTATAATTTGAACAAGGTTTCGTACAGTAGTGTGGCATGCAAGATGGCGCGTATGCAATTAAACCTACAGTATATTTAAAATTCGGCGCGCGTACACATTGACAGACAGCAAAATAGCATACACACAAAATTCGAAACACATTTAAATATTACAAACGATGATCACAGTTTGGTAATAAACAATTCGGAAAGTAGCAACATGGAAAAGGAGTAATATGAATTAAACGCATTTATTTAATAAATTATGACTTACGGCGAGCGTGTGAACAGTTTCAACTTTCCGCTATAGATTCGCAAGCATAGTCTAGCGCTGTTCCTGACCCTGGTGGCCATAGGGTGGTCATAGATTGGTTAGTCGCATTTTTACATTGATTGGTTTCGCACGCAATACCATGGAATAACCCACCTTAAGGAATAATCATTTATTAACTAATATTCGTCATTTTTGCTTTGAAGCAACAGTTTAATATTAATATTGTTGCTATATATATAACTAGCCTGAAGCGATGGCTGAGTGGTCACGAATGCACCCTGTTCACGGTGACGGAAGACGCTTGAAGTTCTGGGACGTGTAAATAGAAATTATATGGGCAAAAACAAACGGGCAGTGTGTATTACACATGAATAAAATAGATTTCCACATCACCCTAGAGGTACTATCGTCGATGCGTTTTTTTTAAAGTGGTGTCCCCAGTAGGCCTATTCCACTAGAATTCGAAGTCCTATATGATTTGAAAAATTTTCCTGCAACGATGTTATACCATATTATGGTAACTATTCAGTTCTGGACATACGCATGAGAAAGTATTGTAAACGGCATACCTCAAATTAAGTTGAGATCGTTTTCACAACCATATCGTAGCGCGCACGACAAACGGGGCACCTTGTCCGCTTTAATTTCATTAGGCACTCTGCGCATACGCATAAATGCCCGCATGGGATAAATACATGTGTCGCCTGCACACAAAGGCACACGCAACACACACCCGCGCCTTCTGATCGGTTACCGTCATCTGCGAAACAAATGGTAAGTATTAAATTTGAATTGAAATCGAAGCAATTGGGGGAGCTAGTAAATATAAAGCGAAAGGTACGCCTTCGAAGGAATTTGTCTCTATAAGTACAGTATAAAAAGATGAACAAAACAAGTTTTCTAAAGTTGTCGGCAGCTTGTGAGAGAGATGACGCGATGGGCGCAGGGAGCTCAATTTTTACAACGTATTCTCATTTCCACTAATATTTCAGTTAGAAGGTGTAACAAGACATGTATGTTAAACAATTTTGGTGGGAAATACGCCAATTAAATTTTACGACGCACGCGTTTATATTAATGATAAAATGTAATTATTCAAATTCTCCTTATGTTCGCAGCCTTTAAAATGCTATAATTATCATTCTTATTCAGGTAGACAAGTGAGATTCTGTGCGTGTTTTATGTACTTCCAACTGCATCAGGAATAAGATGCAATACAATCAACGATAATTGCAATTACATACTTTCCATAACGCCGGTCGAGATGCTGGGCATCGGATCAGAGCTGTTCCGATGATCGACAGTAACACCGCCGTCGCTATCGCCACTGCCGCGATGGACTGTAGATGGACTTCCTTCGGACGCATCACCTAATTGTGGTAGGTTTAAAATTTAATAAGAATCTTTTCAATTGTATCGCGATATACATTGTGCACTTGCTGGACTAATGTAAAATATGCTGGCAGGCGAAAAAGACATGTGATACTTTACAATATCTGTAACGTGAGTGGAGTAAGCGCTGGTATTATGACGTTGCGCGAGTAGTTTTAGTATTCGTTTGAATCATTTGAAATTTGCATAAATAATTTTAGGCAATCCAATTTATGTTTATCAATACATCTCAAATAAGCCGGAATCGATTGCTGCTAATTGTCTGTATGAAACACGTTTATACCAACCTCGACTGTTGCGATCTCCTCGCTCAACTCTTATATTTTGTCGGCGCTGTGGTCCTGCGGGCTCTACCGTACGGGCTGCCGATTGGTCTTGAGTATTAGGTGAAAACCGCGCACGACCGCGACATCTTCGACGACCTCGTCGCAGTGGCTGTGCAGCTTGTTCTTGGCCGCTAACAGGGGAGCGTGTTCGCACAGATACTTCTTCTGCCGATTCAGGGACTATATCTGCCGGCTTAGGGACTATATCTGCCGGTTCAGAGACTATATCAGCCGGTTCAGGATTTACATCTGCACATAGAATACCGGAATAGAGAAGAACTTATAGTATGCATGAAATACATAAAACGACAATGCCTACATATCTACTGCGCGTTGATGAGAAGAAGGCTAACGTGGCGGCACAGGGGTTTTGGAGCAGTCGGCTCTCTTCTATCTGATTGATGCATCGGATAGAAGCATTCCTTTTCTTAGCCATTTGCTCATGAATGCACGGTAGATTGAGAAATTTTTTTTGCAGCAGTCGATCCGATCGAATTTTAGTCGTGCAGTTACCGGTAATGTGATATCGTGTATGTCTTTCAAGTAATACGCTGCAGCTGATATATGATTACTAAAGTTCCTTTTGCCGATTTTTTTTCCCGTCTGATAAGGAAAAACAAATCGTACAACTCGGTGTGAATTCGTGTTTGTTTTTTTGTAATGCTATTATAACATATCTTATACCGGTACCGCTCTTTACTAAATCAAAAACTGAACCATGTGCAAAGTAGTTCGTTTTAAGAGGTAATATACCAGCTGCGATGTAGCAATAGAAACACATATAGGTATTGACTAGGGGAGACCGGGGCTAGTTGATACGTTTTTCGGTTTTCAATTTTTTCATTTTTGTTTGAATTAATTACTTAATTACAAATATGCTAAAATATTCTTTGGTCCTTCCTCTTTAATATACAGGGTGTCCCACCTAAGACTGGACAGCCGGTTTTCTCCTAAACTATAGGAGATAAAAATATAAAAAAAATAGGGAATTGCATGGTTCGAGGGGGCCAATTAATTAGCGCGAACGAATTTTTTATCGATTATTATTTTAAAAGATACGATGGTCAAGTTCGGTTTTTCAAATGGAACTATTTTTTTTGAACACCTGAGTTGATAGTGCGTTCCAAGACAAATTCAATAAGCTTTAATGTATACACTTTATTTTCACTGGTTTTTAAGATATTGCGCTTGCAAATTTACTGATTTTCACTGGAAGAAAACTGTCTGGTATAGCACGGACCGGGGACGGTTTTACTGGCTGCACTTGTGGCACTGCCTTTTGAAATAGATACCTACCTGCCAAAGGTCTACGCCAGGCCCAGAGGCTGGACAATTTTTTTCCGTCAGAAATATCGCCGATGGATTCCTTGGGGTTTTCCGATGAAAATCATTACAAATGTCGTGTAAATCGGACTACTTTGACACAAGCTATTTGTATTCCCTATGTATAAGTTGTCCGATTTACACGACATTTGTAATGATTTCCATCGGAAAACCCCAAGGAATCCATCGGCGTCACTTCCCTTTCGATACGATGAAGAAAAGGGTTTCTTAATACGCTCAAATGGATAATTCACCCTCGACTGCGGAGGGTCGACTTCAATTCGCTACGTTCGGCCCAGGATTCGTACCTTTTTCCGGAAAAAAAACCATAAAAATCGGGTGAGGCAATGCGAAGGTCTGTCCTCGCCACGGGGTGCCAGCGCATCACACATTTGGGCAGTGTGTGACCCGACTACCTTCCGTGTAATTGGTCTGCGCGAAGTGGGGCGCAAGTTCGATCATTATCAGTAATCCTGCCCGAGAGGAATACGATTTACTTTAATTATAGTACATGTGTGTTTTGTAATAAAATGTTTCTATCGTCTCCTGAATTCAATAACTGGCATCCAGATATCTACGCTCCTACAATCCACCGTCAGCACGGCTCGTGGAGAGACACAGGAAGAAAAGGGGTAGCCCGCTGTCGACGCGTGGTCCTCTCGAGTATAAACACGAGCTTCAATATCAGAAGAAAAGCAAGCGTTAACGTATTCCGTGCGAGAGAAGGTGGGCATTGCTGTGAAGAGGGCCTCTTCAAGAGAGCAGCCGTTTGTGAGGAATGCAAATCCGAATGGTTCTGATACAATCTGCTCCCTATGATTGAAATTTAGTCTAGCAACTTTCACTCCTCCTAACCTAACCAATCGAACTTGCATCCCTCCCAAAAGAACCGGCCATCCGAGCGTAGAAGCAAGTGCGAAATAAAAGTAACGGTGCGCTTCTCGATACCGCAGATGTACCTACCTAAGTAGCATTTCTGACGGAAAAAAATTGTCCAGCCTTTGGGCCTGGCGTAGACCTTTGGCAGGTAGGTATCTATTTCAAAAGGCAGTGCCACAAGTGCAGCCAGTAAAACCGTCCCCGGTCCGTGCTATACCAGACAGTTTTCTTCCAGTGAAAATCAGTAAATTTGCAAGCGCAATATCTTAAAAACCAGTGAAAATAAAGTGTATACATTAAAGCTTATTGAATTTGTCTTGGAACGCACTATCAACTCAGGTGTTCAAAAAAAATAGTTCCATTTGAAAAACCGAACTTGACCATCGTATCTTTTAAAATAATAATCGATAAAAAATTCGTTCGCGCTAATTAATTGGCCCCCTCGAACCATGCAATTCCCTATTTTTTTAATATTTTTATCTCCTATAGTTTAGGAGAAAACCGGCTGTCCAGTCTTAGGTGGGACACCCTGTATAGTAAGCGAAAACTTAAAAAAATACAAACAAAATGAATGAAACTATGTTATTTGGACGATCAATTTGGATGTATCAAAGCTATTTACTTTTTCTCTATATAAACGTGTTTGGGAATGAAATTAGTTTTCCACACCGCCACACTCATGCTCATGGCAGCACCTCGCGGACCGCGATTCAGCAGCGCTGAACGATTGGCAAGCCGCCAATCAGCGGCGATCGATCGACTGTCGCCGCAATCGATGGACCAATCAGCTCTGATCGATCGACCAATTAGCGTGCGCGTTGACGATCCAAGAGAACGGAGAAGAAGCGTAACGGCCAGCGGCCATATTCTCACTCTCGTGTGTGCCTTGTACAAAGAAAGTGCCTTGTTTCATTGCATAGCGAATTGTTACTTTATCTGTGAATTTCTCACTCTCAGCTCACCGCAATCTCAGTGTCATCTCAAGGCATAGCAAGTTGTGCAATTTCTCAGCTCATTGAACGCTCATCAGTCCACCGATTAATAGAATCGTGTGGACGCCACGTGGTATTCTCACGCGGTTTCAATTCAGGCTCTCTCGGTGCAGTCCACTGTGTTTAATACAAACACTGTGGCACCAAATCGGGACACTCATATCATACTCATCGACTCAACGAGTCTTTTAAATAAAATTGACAACGTGTTTACCGCACAAAGTGATAACGTGACTATAACCTGTCTTAGATTCCTCTCCTCTCACTCAACGTAGTCTCATCTCAAACATTATTGTGGTCCTTCGAGCCGGAGCTAAGACAGAGTGAACTCTCAGTGGTGATTGAAGTGGTGATCAAGTGAACTCTCAACCCCATAACCTCAAAATGCAGTCTGACGAGCAGAAGTCAACGACTAGATCTCAGACAGCGTCGAGGCCAACGACGCCTGTTCTCAACCTCCCAACGGGATCAGGTGGGAGTCTCCCACTCACTGGACAAGAGACAAGGGCATCGTCTCCCTCTGGCGTGCCGTCAGAGGTTTTGTCCAGAGCTGAGACTCAGCTCACACGGCTAGAGTCGATGACGGCTCTAAAGAGGCGCCTCCCAAAGTGTGCCCCCAACGCCACAATGACGGAGCTGAAAGTGTACGGGCAGCAGGCCGACGAGCTCTTCAAAGCATTCCAGAAGGAGCACGCCTATTTCGAGGCAGCGTGGCCTAGGTCGCAGCGCGACCATCCTTATTACAAGGAAAAGTGCTTGTTCCAGATGCAGGAGCTGCAAGCTGACATCCGCATCCACATCGGTCGTCTGGCAGACGAACTGGCCCTATTTCTGCCTTCGGGTGCCTCTAGCTCAGCGAGCTCAGCGTCAGCTCCAGGGAAGCTCCCTGAGCTGGCGTTGCCTACGTTTGCAGGCGACTACACGAGGTGGCCTGCATACTGCGAGCTGTTCTCAGCGCTCATTGTCAACCGCAAGGACCTAACAGATATTGAGAGGCTCCAATATCTGTTGTCCAGCCTGGCATGCGAACCAGCCCAGAAGGTAGAGGCTCTACCTCTGAAGGGGGCTTCCTTCACTCCAGCCTGGGAAATGTTGAAGGAGGCCTATGCAAATAAGTGCCATCTCATCCAGGCGCAGCTGGACAAGCTATATGCATCGAGGCCTGGCAATCTCAGGGTGTCGGCAGCATTGAACCAGCTCATCTCAAGCATCGAAGGGGCGAAAACGTCGCTCACCGCACTTGGCGTGACCACGAATTTAGGCGACGTCATCTTGACCCATCTCGTGGCACGCCAGATGGACAAAGGTTCGAGGGAAGCGTGGGAGACGTCAATAACATCGGCGAACGAGTACCCCACCTTCCAGCGAATCAAGGACTTTGCCCACAATAGGGTGAGGGCACTGGAGAGGGCGGAGGCTCCGTCCTCCCAAGGTCCCACCAGCTCAGCGGCGAAGGCACCTTCGAGGCCATCAGCTCAACGAGCTTCAGCGCACTCAGCTCAACAAGGCCCCTCACGACAGAAGAGGTTCCCCTGTGACCTGTGCCACGTGGACCACTTCATCGTTGTGTGTCCAAAGTTCAGGGGGATGACTGTGGCGGAAAGGAGGAAGGTTGTAGCCAACAACATGTTGTGCTACAACTGTTGCGGTCGGCACTCGTCTGCAAACTGCAAGTCGCCGCACAAGTGCAAGCAGTGTGGGATCCAGCACCACACTATGCTGCACATCCCGGACTCCAGGCCCGCTCAACCTCCACCTCAGACTGAGGCGTCACAGTCATCGACATCTCAACCACGCTGAAGTCTCAACGCAGTCGTCGACCCATCAGCTCAGCTCACCCCTGAACACTCAGCTCACTCGCTCGCAGCATGCAGCCATCTCACGCTTCTAGCAACCGCTCAAGCTCATCTCAGCTCACCAATGTCAACTCATCTGGTTCGTATACTCATAGACTCTGGATCAGAGCTCACCTTCGTCAAGGAGGAGCTCATCACTCAACTCAATCTCAAGCGATCTCAGTCATCCATCTCAATCATTGGCATTGGAGGGAAGAAGTCCACGCAGACTAGAGGCGTCGCCTCACTAACGCTGCACTCAATCCACCGACCGGTAACAATTTCCCTTCAAGCTCATGTTCTCAGATCAGTGTCTTCCAGGGTTCCCTCAGCCGAGGTGCCCAACCAAGATTGGCCACATCTTGCTGGGCTCAAGTTGGCAGATCCTGATTTCTTAAAACCACGACCTGTCGACATTATCATCGGAGCTGACACATATGGACAGATCATGAGGCAGAACATAATCAAGGGCTCTCCATCCATGCCGATCGCTCAACTCTCAATCTTCGGATGGCTCATACTTGGACCAGTGGCTTCTTCCAAATCTCTCACCCAATCATCATATCATACATCACTTGTACAAGAGGGCGAGCCGTCCGTACGTGATTTATTGGAGAAGTTCTGGATTCAAGAGGAGCTTCCGAGTGACACCTCATCTCAACTCAACTCTGAAGAGCAAGAGTGCGAAGATCACTTTCGAGCAACACACACCAGAGATGCTACAGGGCGATACATCGTTCGCATCCCTCTCAAGTCACCACCTAGTGCATTGGGCAACTCATATCAAGCAGCCCATGCATGCTTGAAACGCACTCTCGTCAAGCTCAACAGGGACGATGGGTATCGTAAACTCTATCAAGATTTCATGTCAGAATACGAACATCTCAACCATATGGTAAGAGCACCATCAACCTCATCTCATAACAATTCAATCTTTTATCTTCCTCACCATGGAGTGCTCAAGCCCGACAGCGAAACCACCAAGCTGAGGGTTGTCTTCAATGGCTCGTGTGCCACGTCATCTGGGTACTCTCTTAACGATCTCATGCACACAGGGCGTAACCTTCTGCTCAACATCTCAGACGTGCTGCTGTGGATTCGGCAGCACAGGTTCATTTTTGCTACAGACATTACAAAAATGTACCGACAAGTCCGAGTCCACGAAGACGATCAAGATTTCCAACGCATACTGTGGATGGACGAGGAAGGGGAAGAAACATCATTCAGGCTCACGACAGTCACTTACGGCACCAAGGCTGCACCGTTTCTGGCTGTTCGAGCATTACTGCAACTGGTGGAGGACGAAGGGCACCGCTTTCCACTGGCTGTACCCTCCATAACTCATGCACGATATGTCGACGACATCTTTGGCGGCGCTGACACAGGTGAGCAACTCATTACAATTGCACAACAACTGAAAGGCCTGTGTCACGCGGGAGGTTTTCCACTCGCCAAATGGCATTCAACGCATCCTGCACTACTCGAAAAAACATCCTCCAGCTCAAGAGCCCAAAGCTCAACCATCTCACTCGACGACTGCTATACTAAAATTCTGGGGTTGCAATGGAACAGTTTCCAGGACAACTTCACCTTCTCATCGAAACCTCTCAGTTCATTCTCAATCCCAACGAAACGCATCATTCTGTCAGAAGTTTCTCAAATTTTTGATCCACTTGGGTTCCTCTCACCAGTCATAATTCGAGCAAAAATGATTCTGCAAGAGTTATGGCTGCACAAACTTCGTTGGGATGATCCACTGCCACCTCAAGTTACATCTCATTGGTATTCCATCAGAGAAGATCTCACAAGCCTGGCCAGGCTCTCAATTCCCAGGTGGTTCAACACCTACTCTAATTCGGTCGTGGAACTCCACGGCTTCTCTGATGCCTCTCAGCTCGCCATGGCAGCGGTAGTGTACATTACCGTTATCTCACCGTCCACAAATCTCAAAGTGTCGACACTGGTGTGCTCCAAAACTAAGGTAGCACCTCTCAAGAAACTCACAATCCCGAGACTCGAACTCACAGCAGCATTGATGCTGGCAAAACTTGCCAAGTATGTTCAAGCAACTCTTCAGCTCAACATTGAATCTACTCATCTGTGGACGGACTCTCAAGTGGCACTCACATGGATCAACTCTCACGCCTCACGCTGGAAGGAGTACGTCAGGAATCGTGTCGCTCAAATTCAGGAACTCTCACCACACTCGCATTGGGGACACGTTCCAGGCACTTCGAATCCAGCTGATTGCGCTTCTCGAGGCCTCACGACATCTCAGCTTGAACATCATCAGCTATGGTGGACGGGACCATCATGGCTTTCTCAACCCAGTGACTCATGGCCATCACAATCATTGCATCAGGACGACTCGAGTGCACTAGAGGCTCGTCCAGGATTCTCGACCTTACTCAACATTCAAGAAATCAAATATCACTGGGAGCTCATATACAAATTCTCTTCTCTCGACAAACTGATTCGCATTACTTCAGCTTGTTTCAGATTCATCTCAAGGTTAAGAAAATTGCCTGTTTCGTTGCCACTCATCTCATACACACCAAAGGATTTGGAAACGGCCCGCATTTTTTGGATCAAGATGACTCAGGCAATCTACTTCAACCACGAGCTAAAAGTTATCGGCTCGAACTCAACGTTGCCTTCATCTCATGCCTTCAGTCGACTCACTGCGTTCATCGATGAACAAGGAGTCATTCGAGTTGGAGGCAGACTTCGTAACGCTCACATTGATTATGTAGGTAAACATCCTGCAATCTTACCTCGCAACTCACGTCTGTCCGATCTGATTATAGACCACTCTCATAAACGAACTCTTCATGGAGGCACTCAGCTCACTCTCGCTCACATCAGACTACTGGATCATCGGAGGTCGAGCTCCAGTGAAGTCTCATATACTGCGGTGTGTTGTGTGTGCTCGACAAAGGGGGATCCGTGCCCATCAGCTGATGGGCCAACTACCTCTTTCTAGAGTCACACCCTCACAACCATTCACACACACTGGAATTGACTACGCTGGTCCAATCACTCTCAAAACATGGAAAGGGCGAGGAGCAAAAACACAAAAGGGCTGGATCTGTGTTTTTGTGTGCATGACAACGTCAGCTGTTCATCTCGAGCTGGTGACAGACTACTCAACAGAAGGCTTCATCGCCACATACAGGCGATTCTCATCACGACGTGGGATTCCACACAACATCTACTCCGACTGCGGGACCAACTTCGTTGGTGCCGACGCACATCTCAAGAGCATGTTCACTCAGGGCTCACAGCATCATCAGGAATTGGCTTCTCTCTTTGTCAACGACAACACAACGTGGTGTTTCAACCCACCAGCGGCACCTCACATGGGAGGTAAATGGGAAGCGGTCGTCAAGTCCATGAAATATCATCTACGGCGAACCGTCAGTGACACTGTGCTCACATTTGAAGAGTTCAGTACGCTTCTCACCCAGATTGAAGCCATGCTCAATTCAAGACCGCTCGAGCCTCTCAGTGATGACCCTGAGGACATCTCAACGCTAACGCCAGCTCATTTTCTCATCGGCAAACCGATCTCAACTTTGCCGGAACCATCAGTGGAACACTCAGCTCTCTCACCATCAGCACGATGGCAATTCATCCAGAAGAGGATGCAACAATTCTGGACTCAATGGTCAGCTCACTACCTGCAACGTCAACAGGCCATTTCAAAATGGCATCATCCCTCCAATGACATCAAGGTCGGGTCATTGGTGCTCATCTCAGACGAAAGGTTTCCTCCGAGCAAGTGGCCACTTGCTCGGGTGCTCACATTGCATCCTGGGAAGGATGGTCTCACCAGGGTCGTGACCGTCAAGACCGCGACCACCACCTTAACGAGGCCAATCGCAAAGTTGGCAGTTTTGAATGTTTCAGGGTAACCTCAACAACTCTGTTGCTGACGGCGGGAGAAATGTTTGGGAATGAAATTAGTTTTCCACACCGCCACACTCATGCTCATGGCAGCACCTCGCGGACCGCGATTCAGCAGCGCTGAACGATTGGCAAGCCGCCAATCAGCGGCGATCGATCGACTGTCGCCGCAATCGATGGACCAATCAGCTCTGATCGATCGACCAATTAGCGTGCGCGTTGACGATCCAAGAGAACGGAGAAGAAGCGTAACGGCCAGCGGCCATATTCTCACTCTCGTGTGTGCCTTGTACAAAGAAAGTGCCTTGTTTCATTGCATAGCGAATTGTTACTTTATCTGTGAATTTCTCACTCTCAGCTCACCGCAATCTCAGTGTCATCTCAAGGCATAGCAACTTGTGCAATTTCTCAGCTCATTGAACGCTCATCAGTCCACCGATTAATAGAATCGTGTGGACGCCACGTGGTATTCTCACGCGGTTTCAATTCAGGCTCTCTCGGTGCAGTCCACTGTGTTTAATACAAACACTGTGGCACCAAATCGGGACACTCATATCATACTCATCGACTCAACGAGTCTTTTAAATAAAATTGACAACGTGTTTACCGCACAAAGTGATAACGTGACTATAACCTGTCTTAGATTCCTCTCCTCTCACTCAACGTAGTCTCATCTCAAACAAAACGAAAACAGTTAAAAAACGATTGTTAACGTCAAGGTACACACACGTACGCTGGATCGTAGGAAAGAATTGAATAACAATTTTCACATATCTCGCTCAAATGTAGTTACATATATACGGTGTCGAGATAATTAGTCTGTATCAACCTGCCCCGGTATCAACTAGGCCCGGTCTCCCCTATCCAAAAATTTAAAAAGCAAGAAGGGCACTAACACTGATAATAGTACCTGTATACGTTGCACATACACTTATTCTTAAGATAATGTTCATTTTCATTTTTTCAAATTCTGAGCAAAAGAAATAGACATCGTTTGCTCTATTTATCCCAGCTAAATACAGGGTATATTAGAACTGATGTTACAACCGAGAAGGTGGTAAAAAAAATAAGTTGAAAACATGGAATAAAATTTTTTAAAATTACGCTTTGTTTCTAAGGAAATTAACTTGGAACTTTAGGGTCGCGTGCTTGCACTGAAATACGGGTTAATACGGCTGAGAGGTGTGTAAGGGGAATGCGTCGGACTAGTAGTAGATGGAGACAAGGTTCAGACAACGAGTGTTCTTTGTACCCCCGCGTACTCTACTAGTACCACGAACCGAGTCGAAATTCAAAGACAATTCTCTCAGAAACGAAGCGTGATTTAAAAAAAAATTTGTATTATCGATTTATCGTTTTATGTAGAATCACTCCCTTTTCGGCTCTACCATCACTTCTGAGACACCGTGCATACACATCACTTATTCGTTTAAGTGCATGTGTAAAATGTTTAAGGGAGAGCCCTATTTAGGACGCTGGGAATAAAGTGATCCTTGGGAATTTTTTTTTAGAAACTGTTAAGCGGATCTTTTCCAAACTTTCAGGATATTTTAGTCCACATTCAAACAATAAAAATTAATTTTTACGTTACAAAGCGTTCCGTAGAAATAAAACAAGCAACTGTAGAATATTTACGTATAGAAAATGTACATTCTAAATAAAAATCGACAGCGTTTAATATTTTATATATTACTAGCTGTAATTAATGATACCGTGATATACATATCGTACCTGACTGATTATCTGACGGATCTTCCAGGTCGACCCTTTGAGTGTCAGAATCATTATCGTCGACTGAAACATGTATGAATGTTGAAATTACACGTAGATAAATTTGATGATACTTGTATTACTAAAGATTGATTCACCTTCGCGATTTCTGGCCAATTCCTGGAATGTGTATTCCTCTTGGAAGCGGTTAAAGGTCTGCAAGAATTCGCGCAGTGATAATCTATAAATTTAAAAAGAAAAATCACACTTCGCTTATATTTAATAGAGAAGATAATACAGTAAAGTCTCTCTATGGGCTCGGTTTTGTGCACACGATGAGGGCTTGTCACCTATCCCCACCACTTCTGTCTCACTCTTGTCCGGCGAAGGCGAGAGCGAGATGGAACGAGAGCGAGCGAAAGGCGCTGAAAGCGAGCGAGGACGGTACGAGACAGACGACGCGTTGATGTTTTGTCTCGCTCCGTCTTTCGGAGGCCTGATACTCCGTCCTTTGCATGCGCGGCGGGCGTGCGCGATGGTCGCTAAATCTTGACGCAGGCCCGGCTCAAGTCTTCTTTGCACCCTGGGCGGAAAGTCGACAATAGGTGCAAAATGGTATTTTCATTGCTGGTATTGTTCAAAATAAACTTTAAAATTAAATATTACAAGTTGTACTATAAGTGGTTTAATACTACGAATAAAAATTCAGAGTAAGGTCATCAATAAACTCAAATAAATATATTATAATAAATGGCGGAATTTGGCAAGTTCGCCTAGGGCCCAAAAAAGACTCGTGCCGTGCCTGGCTATCTGACCGTCGCCCGCATGCGTCGAGCAGTCACGATTCCATCTGAGCGCTCGCACCCGTCGCGCACGCCTGCCGCGCACGCAAAGCATTCCATCTCGCTCCCCCTTCGACCAGAAAGAAGCGAGAAACGAACACTCGGAATTAGGACTCGGGTCTCCATGAGGGCTCATCGCCGGTCCCGACCAGCGAGCCCATAGGGAGACTTTACTGTAGTAGGATAGATTTATATTTAAAGATAATACTGGAAGTAGCAATACGCGGTCTTATAACAAAGATTTCAGTCACCTTCCGGTAGTTAAGGCGTTTTGCGCCTTCAAAATTGCCTTATCTCGGTTGATATATTTATTCCTCCGACCCTCTTGACCGACGATACCATGCTGCAGTCGGGAAAAGTTAATTCCCTCGTCCTTTATTAGGTCGTGCAGCTTATCTACGGTTATAAAGAATTCAAATTCGAGCTTATCCACAAATTTGACGACACATTCAATCTGGTTAATCGTTAATTAATAATACTTACATAAAAAAATCCATATGTTTGGATGCGTGCCGCCTAATTTCTTCCATGCTATGGCATGGAAGGCCTCAACAAAGTTGTTCGTGCGAAGAGGGCACGTATGGACACTCACTAAAGAAGCCCGCGATATCCAGGTCCGTCGCACATAAGACGTAAATGATAAAACGGCAGGATATGCCTCCGCTATATTATCGGCCAGGTCATTTATGATGGCCAGGCCATCATCGAAACGATCCGCCGGGGCCAATGGCAAACTCATTGTCATTGACAATATATCGCGGGGCGCATGGGTTAAGCCCAAACTCCGCCACTTGCGTAACACGGCCTACAAAGACATGTATAACATATATAGTGTCCTCAATATATATGCGTGCCAACATGAAATAGATATTATGTATGTAATAAAATACTAAAAACGTTCAAGCACAAAATATCTATGTTATAAAGTTTATTTATAGCCAAAGAAAAGTGGACTTCAACTTTTTCTTTGGCATTTCACGTTGACACATTTTCCTTGAAGATGATGTATATTTTGTTAGAATGCATAATACCTGCTTAAAATGGAACCAGCAACCATGAACTTCTCCATTTGGGAAAGTTTCCTGCAGGGTTCTTAGTGTCGCCTGCTCAAAGTCACTCATGGTGTGACGCACTGTTTCCCGCAACCCAGGACAAAGTTCCAATAGCTTTTCCCATAAAGCACGATATGTTGCCCTTGTCCGCGCTTCACACAGAGCAAAGATCGTGGCGATGCCCTGCGTTACACAACATTTTCAGTTACTTACTTTTCTTAGTACAAAGTACATGATAATCAAAGGATTCACGACCACATTAGGCTACGGTTACAGTGGATGCGTTTTCATACGAATGATGTTCTGACGAATACGTTTCAACTGTTTTATCGCATACGATGAAACAGTTCAGACGTACAGGTATGTATTCGTCAGAACATCATTCGTACGAAAACGTATCCACTGTAACCGTAGCCTAATGTTGCAGTTGGGACGCGTCCGTGTCTTAAAGGGATGGTCTGGCGATAATGTACCTACTGATTTAATATACATATATAGATTTCGGTATGTGAACTGAAACTTAGCTCTACGAAATTAGTAACTATATTATCACCGAAAGTGCTATTTGTGAGATACATACTACTTCAGCAACGGCATATCTATCGAAACTTGCACGGGGGGCGGGGAGGGGGCGTGTCTGTCATTATATTCGTTAATATTTTTATTTTTCGAGTGGGATGTAAAAATTACGAATCTGTTTGAAAATGCTACCATATACATCTTTTCAAAATCACAAGAAATATGAATGACAAAACTTTAGTAAACGTAGTATTATTCATGTGCATCTTACCGTATCCATATGCCGTACATGAACGGTGTACAATTGCGCAATAGATGGCACTCTCGGAACAACCTAAGAGTAACAAACATCACATAATGCGAGTGTCACAAACGGTATGCTGAGGAACTTAAATTTAGAAGAATTTATATCGGTAAGAGTTAACGTGTAACCTACGACACCTCTCAACCTCGGGCGTATATATGTAGATAGTTTAAAATAGGGCTGTGTGCAACACGACTTATGTTATAATGTTAATAACATTAACGACTCACGGAAAATGTACCATCCATGTACAATTCTTGGGATTGCTGCAACGCATCCAGCAATGCATCCGACGTAAATATCAAAATCCTGTTTCCGTCTTCCGCGTCGATCATGCAGCGAAACGTTTCTTGTAGAGGCGCGTACTCGTATAGCGCGAGGCCAAGCTCGTGGAACGATCGCGGTAGAGTTGGCCATTGTATTGCTCTTTCTCTATCAAGAGATGGCTTCATGCTCCTGTAGGACAGCTTTTGTCCTACAGTAGGATTTAAAAAAAAAAAAAAAAAAAAAAAAAAAAACCAATAATATACGAGTCTCAAATTTAACCATAATCTCTACTAGACTGTCAAGTGTAACATGATTTATTTTTGCTGTTTCTTAGTCTGTGCTTACACAAGCATGGAACTAAATTTCCTATCTCGAACAAACAATCGAGATATAAGTTCTGAACGTATGTTAAAAAATTGAATCCGTCGTTTATTACCATTATATTCAATTAGTTTTCACAAAATGCGGAAGTTACAAGCAAGAAGTGCGAGGACCCCCAAGTACGGGGACCGGGGCAAGTGTCTCGTTTGGTTGGTGCTAATAGCGGTTCTGAATTCTATATAAAAAAAGAATACGTCTAAAACATGAAATAAAATTTTTTGAAATTATACTTTGTTTTCGAGAAAATTGGCTTTGAACTTTATGGTAGAGATGGATATTATTTAAATAACGAATCGATTCGAATAATTCGGATTATCTTCAAGCGACGAGAAACGAAATTTTACTCGACGGATGAAGATCTTTTCTTCATTCACGTCTTTATTCGATAAATTATTTGAGGCTTGAATAACTTTCGTCTGCACGACTGCTCAATTGAGCCGCTGCGTCCGTGCAATGTTCGTAACGTACAACGACGAAAATTTCAATCTTCATCCTATCTTTTTGAAAATAGTACCAGAGGACATTTTAACGCTCGTGTACCCCCGGCCTTAAACGTCTGAGGGGCACGCGAGGTAAGGGAAATGCATCGGCGGACTAGTAGTATATAAAGGGAACGATCAGACAACGTGTGTTCAGATTTGAAGTTCGAAATTCAGAGCCAATTTTCCCGAAAATGAAGCGCGATTTTAAATAATGTTATTCTATGTATATTTCCGATTTATTCTTTTATGTAAAGTCATTCCCTTTCCACTTGTACCAGTAATTTTTGTACACCCTGCATATGCAAAATAGAATCCCTTCAACTACAGATTTACCACAAAATGTTCTATTTATGCTTAAATACAGAACAGTGACTTACCGACGGCATACCATGTCGAATATCTCTTTTGGCTGCATCATCGTTTCCCGGCACAAACGCAGCATCTCTTGTCGCATTTCTTTCTCCTCGATCACTGTGGTTTTTGGTGGGTGGCAGTGCGTTCCTCTTTCTTCCACAGTTCCATCACTACTTTTTACGATGGTAGCATTACACGTAACTGCGCTTCGCGAGGTGCACCGGTAAATACCATTGCAACGTTTATCCTCGCCATATGAATATCCATTGTACACGTATATGTACACATTTGCTTTATTTCCCGGCACACGCTGCATGATGTATGCGTACACTTTCTTTTTTTAAGAATAAAATCTTTGTAAAGATTTGCAGAAAGCTGCGTAAACACACTTTGTAAAAAATGGTATAAGCACGCTTTAACAAAATTATAGAATACAATCTGGAGAACCGTACGTTCGCTTCGCAACAAGTCTGTCTACTGATGAACTGTATTCGGCTGGCGCGACGCGAACGACCAACGATGTTCAGATTTTTCATCATGCAACACGCGGCACACAGAAACTAGAGCCGCCCCTTGAGATGCAGTGCTCGGACGAATTAATTTATTTAATTCGAACAAAAAGTCGATAATATTGAAAACCTCTAATTAGGAGCAGATAATTTGATCTATAGTATTGTCTCCTTATAGGCTCGGTTTGGTGTACACGATACGGACTTTTCGCTATCCCCACCACTTCTGTCTCACTCTTGTCCGGCGAAGGCGAGAGCGAGATGAAACGAGAGCGAGCGAGAGGCACTGAAAGCGAGCGAGGACGGTACGAGACAGACGACACGTTGATGTTTTGTCTCGCTCCGTCTTTCGGACGCCGTGACATTCCGTCCTTTGCGCTCGCGCCCGTCGCGCACGCAAAGCGTTCCATCTCGCTCCCTCCTTCGGCCAGAAAGAAGCGAGAAACGAACACTCGCAATTAGAGCTCTGTTCACGATACACCGGTCCCGAACCAGCGAGCCCTCAGGTAGACAATTCTGTATATAGCGCATGATTTCTCTAGTCAGGCTTATTGTTAGCGGAAATCTATTGCAATAATATTACAAAGTTTTTAGGTGTTGGTAAACATAACGAATTAATGATTGAATATTAACAAAATAAAGTATTGTATGTTTATTATCTCACAACTTACAGTGAAGTACAATTATCTCACAAAATTTACTTTTCTCACCTTTTGTAGTACAAAATTATTAATTATATCATCGCAATTTACAGTTTCACATGGTTTTTGTTCGTCAGACAGTAATGTCAAACTAGGCAATCTTTCCTACGACATAGAAGCTTTTAGATATGTTTAAAAGTTGGATGCCTCGCTAATTAAATGCAATTCATTTAATTTTTATAAAATGTAGATGTATCAACGTGTGGAGCCCTCTAAGCGCGGGGCTCGGAACAAGTGGACATCCTGTCCGGTGCCAAGGACGGTACTGATTACTAATTAGTAAATTTTTATGCCATACTAAAAAATGATTGATAAAAGATCTTTGGATTCTCAGAGAAAGGAGATCAGTATCCCTGATGGGATAGTTAGATGTAGCATGTTCTAAAAATTCTCGTGGCCCATCGGTACCTTAACCTTTCGGTAGCATTAATAGTTACATAGTATTTCACATAACGACGTCGCGTAACCATACAATTATTTCTAATAATGTATGAGTTTCGAATCGAATTAAAAGAACGCCAACGGTCGGACTCTGTCGATCGGGCACAGCCGAGTATCACGCTATCTTCTTACGTTGTATGATACTACAATGTATGCACGCACGGCCTGCACAGTAGCCGCTGGGAGGCAAAGTTATAATGCGCGATCTGTACAACCATGTGCAATACATCGTTTTAACCTTCAGCGACGGCACCGAATAACTACAGTGAAGACAAACTGAACATTGTTACGTCGTTATGTGAAAGTCGGCGTTCTTTTAATTCGATTCGAAAATGGAATAGTTAGATGTAGCATGTTCTAAAAATTCTCGCGGCCCATCGGTACCTTAACATTTCGGTAGCATTAATAGTTACATAGTATTTCGTAGAGGTCGTTTGTCTTGACTTTCACATAACGACGTAACAATGTTCAGTTTGTCTTCACTGTAGTTATTCGGTGCCGTCGCTGAAGGTTAAAACGATGTATTGCACATGGTTGTACAGATCGCGCATTATAACTTTGCCTCCCAGCGGCTACTGTGCAGGCCGTGCGTGCATACATTGTAGTATCATACAACGTAAGAAGATAGCGTGATACTCGGCTGTGCCCGATCGACAGAGTCCGACCGTTGGCGTTCTTTTAATTCGATTCGAAACTCATACATTATTAGAAATAATTGTATGGTTACGCGACGTCGTTATGTGAAATACTATGTAACTATTAATGCTACCGAAAGGTTAAGGTACCGATGGGCCACGAGAATTTTTAGAACATGCTACATCTAACTATCCCATCAGGGATACTGATCTCCTTTCTCTGAGAATCCAAAGATCTTTTATCAATCATTTTTTAGTATGGCATAAAAATTTACTAATTAGTAATCAGTACCGTCCTTGGCACCGGACAGGATGTCCACTTGTTCCGAGCCCCGCGCTTAGAGGGTTCCACACGTTGATACATCTACATTTTATAAAAATTAAATGAATTGCATTTAATTAGCGAGGCATCCAACTTTTAAACATATCTAAAAGCTTCTATGTCGTAGGAAAGATTGCCTAGTTTGACATTACTGTCTGACGAACAAAAACCATGTGAAACTGTAAATTGCGATGATATAATTAATAATTTTGTACTACAAAAGGTGAGAAAAGTAAATTTTGTGAGATAATTGTACTTCACTGTAAGTTGTGAGATAATAAACATACAATACTTTATTTTGTTAATATTCAATCATTAATTCGTTATGTTTACCAACACCTAAAAACTTTGTAATATTATTGCAATAGATTTCCGCTAACAATAAGCCTGACTAGAGAAATCATGCGCTATATACAGAATTGTCTACCTGAGGGCTCGCTGGTTCGGGACCGGTGTATCGTGAACAGAGCTCTAATTGCGAGTGTTCGTTTCTCGCTTCTTTCTGGCCGAAGGAGGGAGCGAGATGGAACGCTTTGCGTGCGCGACGGGCGCGAGCGCAAAGGACGGAGTGTCACGGCGTCCGAAAGACGGAGCGAGACAAAACATCAACGTGTCGTCTGTCTCGTACCGTCCTCGCTCGCTTTCAGTGCCTCTCGCTCGCTCTCGTTTCATCTCGCTCTCGCCTTCGCCGGACAAGAGTGAGACAGAAGTGGTGGGGATAGCGAAAAGTCCGTATCGTGTACACCAAACCGAGCCTATAAGGAGACAATACTATAGATCAAATTATCTGCTCCTAATTAGAGGTTTTCAATATTATCGACTTTTTGTTCGAATTAAATAAATTAATTCGTCCGAGCACTGCATCTCAAGGGGCGGCTCTAGTTTCTGTGTGCCGCGTGTTGCATGATGAAAAATCTGAACATCGTTGGTCGTTCGCGTCGCGCCAGCCGAATACAGTTCATCAGTAGACAGACTTGTTGCGAAGCGAACGTACGGTTCTCCAGATTGTATTCTATAATTTTGTTAAAGCGTGCTTATACCATTTTTTACAAAGTGTGTTTACGCAGCTTTCTGCAAATCTTTACAAAGATTTTATTCTTAAAAAAAGAAAGTGTACGCATACATCATGCAGCGTGTGCCGGGAAATAAAGCAAATGTGTACATATACGTGTACAATGGATATTCATATGGCGAGGATAAACGTTGCAATGGTATTTACCGGTGCACCTCGCGAAGCGCAGTTACGTGTAATGCTACCATCGTAAAAAGTAGTGATGGAACTGTGGAAGAAAGAGGAACGCACTGCCACCCACCAAAAACCACAGTGATCGAGGAGAAAGAAATGCGACAAGAGATGCTGCGTTTGTGCCGGGAAACGATGATGCAGCCAAAAGAGATATTCGACATGGTATGCCGTCGGTAAGTCACTGTTCTGTATTTAAGCATAAATAGAACATTTTGTGGTAAATCTGTAGTTGAAGGGATTCTATTTTGCATATGCAGGGTGTACAAAAATTACTGGTACAAGTGGAAAGGGAATGACTTTACATAAAAGAATAAATCGGAAATATACATAGAATAACATTATTTAAAATCGCGCTTCATTTTCGGGAAAATTGGCTCTGAATTTCGAACTTCAAATCTGAACACACGTTGTCTGATCGTTCCCTTTATATACTACTAGTCCGCCGATGCATTTCCCTTACCTCGCGTGCCCCTCAGACGTTTAAGGCCGGGGGTACACGAGCGTTAAAATGTCCTCTGGTACTATTTTCAAAAAGATAGGATGAAGATTGAAATTTTCGTCGTTGTACGTTACGAACATTGCACGGACGCAGCGGCTCAATTGAGCAGTCGTGCAGACGAAAGTTATTCAAGCCTCAAATAATTTATCGAATAAAGACGTGAATGAAGAAAAGATCTTCATCCGTCGAGTAAAATTTCGTTTCTCGTCGCTTGAAGATAATCCGAATTATTCGAATCGATTCGTTATTTAAATAATATCCATCTCTACCATAAAGTTCAAAGCCAATTTTCTCGAAAACAAAGTATAATTTCAAAAAATTTTATTTCATGTTTTAGACGTATTCTTTTTTTATATAGAATTCAGAACCGCTATTAGCACCAACCAAACGAGACACTTGCCCCGGTCCCCGTACTTGGGGGTCCTCGCACTTCTTGCTTGTAACTTCCGCATTTTGTGAAAACTAATTGAATATAATGGTAATAAACGACGGATTCAATTTTTTAACATACGTTCAGAACTTATATCTCGATTGTTTGTTCGAGATAGGAAATTTAGTTCCATGCTTGTGTAAGCACAGACTAAGAAACAGCAAAAATAAATCATGTTACACTTGACAGTCTAGTAGAGATTATGGTTAAATTTGAGACTCGTATATTATTGGTTTTTTTTTTTTTTTTTTTTTTTTTTTTTAAATCCTACTGTAGGACAAAAGCTGTCCTACAGGAGCATGAAGCCATCTCTTGATAGAGAAAGAGCAATACAATGGCCAACTCTACCGCGATCGTTCCACGAGCTTGGCCTCGCGCTATACGAGTACGCGCCTCTACAAGAAACGTTTCGCTGCATGATCGACGCGGAAGACGGAAACAGGATTTTGATATTTACGTCGGATGCATTGCTGGATGCGTTGCAGCAATCCCAAGAATTGTACATGGATGGTACATTTTCCGTGAGTCGTTAATGTTATTAACATTATAACATAAGTCGTGTTGCACACAGCCCTATTTTAAACTATCTACATATATACGCCCGAGGTTGAGAGGTGTCGTAGGTTACACGTTAACTCTTACCGATATAAATTCTTCTAAATTTAAGTTCCTCAGCATACCGTTTGTGACACTCGCATTATGTGATGTTTGTTACTCTTAGGTTGTTCCGAGAGTGCCATCTATTGCGCAATTGTACACCGTTCATGTACGGCATATGGATACGGTAAGATGCACATGAATAATACTACGTTTACTAAAGTTTTGTCATTCATATTTCTTGTGATTTTGAAAAGATGTATATGGTAGCATTTTCAAACAGATTCGTAATTTTTACATCCCACTCGAAAAATAAAAATATTAACGAATATAATGACAGACACGCCCCCTCCCCGCCCCCCGTGCAAGTTTCGATAGATATGCCGTTGCTGAAGTAGTATGTATCTCACAAATAGCACTTTCGGTGATAATATAGTTACTAATTTCGTAGAGCTAAGTTTCAGTTCACATACCGAAATCTATATATGTATATTAAATCAGTAGGTACATTATCGCCAGACCATCCCTTTAAGACACGGACGCGTCCCAACTGCAACATTAGGCTACGGTTACAGTGGATACGTTTTCGTACGAATGATGTTCTGACGAATACATACCTGTACGTCTGAACTGTTTCATCGTATGCGATAAAACAGTTGAAACGTATTCGTCAGAACATCATTCGTATGAAAACGCATCCACTGTAACCGTAGCCTAATGTGGTCGTGAATCCTTTGATTATCATGTACTTTGTACTAAGAAAAGTAAGTAACTGAAAATGTTGTGTAACGCAGGGCATCGCCACGATCTTTGCTCTGTGTGAAGCGCGGACAAGGGCAACATATCGTGCTTTATGGGAAAAGCTATTGGAACTTTGTCCTGGGTTGCGGGAAACAGTGCGTCACACCATGAGTGACTTTGAGCAGGCGACACTAAGAACCCTGCAGGAAACTTTCCCAAATGGAGAAGTTCATGGTTGCTGGTTCCATTTTAAGCAGGTATTATGCATTCTAACAAAATATACATCATCTTCAAGGAAAATGTGTCAACGTGAAATGCCAAAGAAAAAGTTGAAGTCCACTTTTCTTTGGCTATAAATAAACTTTATAACATAGATATTTTGTGCTTGAACGTTTTTAGTATTTTATTACATACATAATATCTATTTCATGTTGGCACGCATATATATTGAGGACACTATATATGTTATACATGTCTTTGTAGGCCGTGTTACGCAAGTGGCGGAGTTTGGGCTTAACCCATGCGCCCCGCGATATATTGTCAATGACAATGAGTTTGCCATTGGCCCCGGCGGATCGTTTCGATGATGGCCTGGCCATCATAAATGACCTGGCCGATAATATAGCGGAGGCATATCCTGCCGTTTTATCATTTACGTCTTATGTGCGACGGACCTGGATATCGCGGGCTTCTTTAGTGAGCGTCCATACGTGCCCTCTTCGCACGAACAACTTTGTTGAGGCCTTCCATGCCATAGCATGGAAGAAATTAGGCGGCACGCATCCAAACATATGGATTTTTTTATGTAAGTATTATTAATTAACGATTAACCAGATTGAATGTGTCGTCAAATTTGTGGATAAGCTCGAATTTGAATTCTTTATAACCGTAGATAAGCTGCACGACCTAATAAAGGACGAGGGAATTAACTTTTCCCGACTGCAGCATGGTATCGTCGGTCAAGAGGGTCGGAGGAATAAATATATCAACCGAGATAAGGCAATTTTGAAGGCGCAAAACGCCTTAACTACCGGAAGGTGACTGAAATCTTTGTTATAAGACCGCGTATTGCTACTTCCAGTATTATCTTTAAATATAAATCTATCCTACTACAGTAAAGTCTCCCTATGGGCTCGCTGGTCGGGACCGGCGATGAGCCCTCATGGAGACCCGAGTCCTAATTCCGAGTGTTCGTTTCTCGCTTCTTTCTGGTCGAAGGGGGAGCGAGATGGAATGCTTTGCGTGCGCGGCAGGCGTGCGCGACGGGTGCGAGCGCTCAGATGGAATCGTGACTGCTCGACGCATGCGGGCGACGGTCAGATAGCCAGGCACGGCACGAGTCTTTTTTGGGCCCTAGGCGAACTTGCCAAATTCCGCCATTTATTATAATATATTTATTTGAGTTTATTGATGACCTTACTCTGAATTTTTATTCGTAGTATTAAACCACTTATAGTACAACTTGTAATATTTAATTTTAAAGTTTATTTTGAACAATACCAGCAATGAAAATACCATTTTGCACCTATTGTCGACTTTCCGCCCAGGGTGCAAAGAAGACTTGAGCCGGGCCTGCGTCAAGATTTAGCGACCATCGCGCACGCCCGCCGCGCATGCAAAGGACGGAGTATCAGGCCTCCGAAAGACGGAGCGAGACAAAACATCAACGCGTCGTCTGTCTCGTACCGTCCTCGCTCGCTTTCAGCGCCTTTCGCTCGCTCTCGTTCCATCTCGCTCTCGCCTTCGCCGGACAAGAGTGAGACAGAAGTGGTGGGGATAGGTGACAAGCCCTCATCGTGTGCACAAAACCGAGCCCATAGAGAGACTTTACTGTATTATCTTCTCTATTAAATATAAGCGAAGTGTGATTTTTCTTTTTAAATTTATAGATTATCACTGCGCGAATTCTTGCAGACCTTTAACCGCTTCCAAGAGGAATACACATTCCAGGAATTGGCCAGAAATCGCGAAGGTGAATCAATCTTTAGTAATACAAGTATCATCAAATTTATCTACGTGTAATTTCAACATTCATACATGTTTCAGTCGACGATAATGATTCTGACACTCAAAGGGTCGACCTGGAAGATCCGTCAGATAATCAGTCAGGTACGATATGTATATCACGGTATCATTAATTACAGCTAGTAATATATAAAATATTAAACGCTGTCGATTTTTATTTAGAATGTACATTTTCTATACGTAAATATTCTACAGTTGCTTGTTTTATTTCTACGGAACGCTTTGTAACGTAAAAATTAATTTTTATTGTTTGAATGTGGACTAAAATATCCTGAAAGTTTGGAAAAGATCCGCTTAACAGTTTCTAAAAAAAAATTCCCAAGGATCACTTTATTCCCAGCGTCCTAAATAGGGCTCTCCCTTAAACATTTTACACATGCACTTAAACGAATAAGTGATGTGTATGCACGGTGTCTCAGAAGTGATGGTAGAGCCGAAAAGGGAGTGATTCTACATAAAACGATAAATCGATAATACAAATTTTTTTTTAAATCACGCTTCGTTTCTGAGAGAATTGTCTTTGAATTTCGACTCGGTTCGTGGTACTAGTAGAGTACGCGGGGGTACAAAGAACACTCGTTGTCTGAACCTTGTCTCCATCTACTACTAGTCCGACGCATTCCCCTTACACACCTCTCAGCCGTATTAACCCGTATTTCAGTGCAAGCACGCGACCCTAAAGTTCCAAGTTAATTTCCTTAGAAACAAAGCGTAATTTTAAAAAATTTTATTCCATGTTTTCAACTTATTTTTTTTACCACCTTCTCGGTTGTAACATCAGTTCTAATATACCCTGTATTTAGCTGGGATAAATAGAGCAAACGATGTCTATTTCTTTTGCTCAGAATTTGAAAAAATGAAAATGAACATTATCTTAAGAATAAGTGTATGTGCAACGTATACAGGTACTATTATCAGTGTTAGTGCCCTTCTTGCTTTTTAAATTTTTGGATAGGGGAGACCGGGCCTAGTTGATACCGGGGCAGGTTGATACAGACTAATTATCTCGACACCGTATATATGTAACTACATTTGAGCGAGATATGTGAAAATTGTTATTCAATTCTTTCCTACGATCCAGCGTACGTGTGTGTACCTTGACGTTAACAATCGTTTTTTAACTGTTTTCGTTTATATAGAGAAAAAGTAAATAGCTTTGATACATCCAAATTGATCGTCCAAATAACATAGTTTCATTCATTTTGTTTGTATTTTTTTAAGTTTTCGCTTACTATACAGGGTGTCCCACCTAAGACTGGACAGCCGGTTTTCTCCTAAACTATAGGAGATAAAAATATAAAAAAAATAGGGAATTGCATGGTTCGAGGGGGCCAATTAATTAGCGCGAACGAATTTTTTATCGATTATTATTTTAAAAGATACGATGGTCAAGTTCGGTTTTTCAAATGGAACTATTTTTTTTGAACACCTGAGTTGATAGTGCGTTCCAAGACAAATTCAATAAGCTTTAATGTATACACTTTATTTTCACTGGTTTTTAAGATATTGCGCTTGCAAATTTACTGATTTTCACTGGAAGAAAACTGTCTGGTATAGCACGGACCGGGGACGGTTTTACTGGCTGCACTTGTGGCACTGCCTTTTGAAATAGATACCTACCTGCCAAAGGTCTACGCCAGGCCCAAAGGCTGGACAATTTTTTTCCGTCAGAAATGCTACTTAGGTAGGTACATCTGCGGTATCGAGAAGCGCACCGTTACTTTTATTTCGCACTTGCTTCTACGCTCGGATGGCCGGTTCTTTTGGGAGGGATGCAAGTTCGATTGGTTAGGTTAGGAGGAGTGAAAGTTGCTAGACTAAATTTCAATCATAGGGAGCAGATTGTATCAGAACCATTCGGATTTGCATTCCTCACAAACGGCTGCTCTCTTGAAGAGGCCCTCTTCACAGCAATGCCCACCTTCTCTCGCACGGAATACGTTAACGCTTGCTTTTCTTCTGATATTGAAGCTCGTGTTTATACTCGAGAGGACCACGCGTCGACAGCGGGCTACCCCTTTTCTTCCTGTGTCTCTCCACGAGCCGTGCTGACGGTGGATTGTAGGAGCGTAGATATCTGGATGCCAGTTATTGAATTCAGGAGACGATAGAAACATTTTATTACAAAACACACATGTACTATAATTAAAGTAAATCGTATTCCTCTCGGGCAGGAGTACTGATAATGATCGAACTTGCGCCCCACTTCGCGCAGACCAATTACACGGAGGGTAGTCGGGTCACACACTGCCCAAATGTGTGATGCGCTGGCACCCCGTGGCGAGGACAGACCTTCGCATTGCCTCACCCGATTTTTATGGTTTTTTTTCCGGAAAAAGGTACGAATCCTGGGCCGAACGTAGCGAATTGAAGTCGACCCTCCGCAGTCGAGGGTGAATTATCCATTTGAGCGTATTAAGAAACCCTTTTCTTCATCGTATCGAAAGGGAAGTGACGCCGATGGATTCCTTGGGGTTTTCCGATGGAAATCATTACAAATGTCGTGTAAATCGGACAACTTTTACATAGGGAATACAAATAGCTTGTGTCAAAGTAGTCCGATTTACACGACATTTGTAATGATTTTCATCGGAAAACCCCAAGGAATCCATCGGCGATATTTCTGACGGAAAAAAATTGTCCAGCCTCTGGGCCTGGCGTAGACCTTTGGCAGGTAGGTATCTATTTCAAAAGGCAGTGCCACAAGTGCAGCCAGTAAAACCGTCCCCGGTTCGTGCTATACCAGACAGTTTTCTTCCAGTGAAAATCAGTAAATTTGCAAGCGCAATATCTTAAAAACCAGTGAAAATAAAGTGTATATATTAAAGCTTATTGAATTTGTCTTGGAACGCACTATCAACTCAGGTGTTCAAAAAAAATAGTTCCATTTGAAAAACCGAACTTGACCATCGTATCTTTTAAAATAATAATCGATAAAAAATTCGTTCGCGCTATTTAATTGGCCCTCTCGAACCATGCAATTCCCTATTTTTTTTATATTTTTATCTCCTATAGTTTAGGAGAAAACCGGCTGTCCAGTCTTAGGTGGGACACCCTGTATATTAAAGAGGAAGGACCAAAGAATATTTTAGCATATTTGTAATTAAGTAATTAATTCAAACAAAAATGAAAAAATTGAAAACCGAAAAACGTATCAACTAGCCCCGGTCTCCCCTAGTCAATACCTATATGTGTTTCTATTGCTACATCGCAGCTGGTATATTACCTCTTAAAACGAACTACTTTGCACATGGTTCAGTTTTTGATTTAGTAAAGAGCGGTACCGGTATAAGATATGTTATAATAGCATTACAAAAAAACAAACACGAATTCACACCGAGATGTACGATTTGTTTTTCCTTATCAGACGGGGAAAAAAATCGGCAAAAGGAACTTTAGTAATCATATATCAGCTGCAGCGTATTACTTGAAAGACATACACGATATCACATTACCGGTAACTGCACGACTAAAATTCGATCGGATCGACTGCTGCAAAAAAAATTTCTCAATCTACCGTGCATTCATGAGCAAATGGCTAAGAAAAGGAATGCTTCTATCCGATGCATCAATCAGATAGAAGAGAGCCGACTACTCCAAAACCCCTGTGCCGCCACGTTAGCCTTCTTTTCATCAACGCGCAGTAGATATGTAGGCATTGTCGTTTTATGTATTTCATGCATACTATAAGTTCTTCTCTATTCCGGTATTCTATGTGCAGATGTAAATCCTGAACCGGCTGATATAGTCTCTGAACCGGCAGATATAGTCCCTGAACCGGCAGATATAGTCCCTGAATCGGCAGAAGAAGTATCTGTGCGAACACGCTCCCCTGTTAGCGGCCAAGAACAAGCTGCACAGCCACTGCGACGAGGTCGTCGAAGATGTCGCGGTCGTGCGCGGTTTTCACCTAATACTCAAGACCAATCGGCAGCCCGTACGGTAGAGCCCGCAGGACCACAGCGCCGACAAAATATAAGAGTTGAGCGAGGAGATCGCAACAGTCGAGGTTGGTATAAACGTGTTTCATACAGACAATTAGCAGCAATCGATTCCGGCTTATTTGAGATGTATTGATAAACATAAATTGGATTGCCTAAAATTATTTATGCAAATTTCAAATGATTCAAACGAATACTAAAACTACTCGCGCAACGTCATAATACCAGCGCTTACTCCACTCACGTTACAGATATTGTAAAGTATCACATGTCTTTTTCGCCTGCCAGCATATTTTACATTAGTCCAGCAAGTGCACAATGTATATCGCGATACAATTGAAAAGATTCTTATTAAATTTTAAACCTACCACAATTAGGTGATGCGTCCGAAGGAAGTCCATCTACAGTCCATCGCGGCAGTGGCGATAGCGACGGCGGTGTTACTGTCGATCATCGGAACAGCTCTGATCCGATGCCCAGCATCTCGACCGGCGTTATGGAAAGTATGTAATTGCAATTATCGTTGATTGTATTGCATCTTATTCCTGATGCAGTTGGAAGTACATAAAACACGCACAGAATCTCACTTGTCTACCTGAATAAGAATGATAATTATAGCATTTTAAAGGCTGCGAACATAAGGAGAATTTGAATAATTACATTTTATCATTAATATAAACGCGTGCGTCGTAAAATTTAATTGGCGTATTTCCCACCAAAATTGTTTAACATACATGTCTTGTTACACCTTCTAACTGAAATATTAGTGGAAATGAGAATACGTTGTAAAAATTGAGCTCCCTGCGCCCATCGCGTCATCTCTCTCACAAGCTGCCGACAACTTTAGAAAACTTGTTTTGTTCATCTTTTTATACTGTACTTATAGAGACAAATTCCTTCGAAGGCGTACCTTTCGCTTTATATTTACTAGCTCCCCCAATTGCTTCGATTTCAATTCAAATTTAATACTTACCATTTGTTTCGCAGATGACGGTAACCGATCAGAAGGCGCGGGTGTGTGTTGCGTGTGCCTTTGTGTGCAGGCGACACATGTATTTATCCCATGCGGGCATTTATGCGTATGCGCAGAGTGCCTAATGAAATTAAAGCGGACAAGGTGCCCCGTTTGTCGTGCGCGCTACGATATGGTTGTGAAAACGATCTCAACTTAATTTGAGGTATGCCGTTTACAATACTTTCTCATGCGTATGTCCAGAACTGAATAGTTACCATAATATGGTATAACATCGTTGCAGGAAAATTTTTCAAATCATATAGGACTTCGAATTCTAGTGGAATAGGCCTACTGGGGACACCACTTTAAAAAAAACGCATCGACGATAGTACCTCTAGGGTGATGTGGAAATCTATTTTATTCATGTGTAATACACACTGCCCGTTTGTTTTTGCCCATATAATTTCTATTTACACGTCCCAGAACTTCAAGCGTCTTCCGTCACCGTGAACAGGGTGCATTCGTGACCACTCAGCCATCGCTTCAGGCTAGTTATATATATAGCAACAATATTAATATTAAACTGTTGCTTCAAAGCAAAAATGACGAATATTAGTTAATAAATGATTATTCCTTAAGGTGGATTATTCCATGGTATTGCGTGCGAAACCAATCAATGTAAAAATGCGACTAACCAATCTATGACCACCCTATGGCCACCAGGGTCAGGAACAGCGCTAGACTATGCTTGCGAATCTATAGCGGAAAGTTGAAACTGTTCACACGCTCGCCGTAAGTCATAATTTATTAAATAAATGCGTTTAATTCATATTACTCCTTTTCCATGTTGCTACTTTCCGAATTGTTTATTACCAAACTGTGATCATCGTTTGTAATATTTAAATGTGTTTCGAATTTTGTGTGTATGCTATTTTGCTGTCTGTCAATGTGTACGCGCGCCGAATTTTAAATATACTGTAGGTTTAATTGCATACGCGCCATCTTGCATGCCACACTACTGTACGAAACCTTGTTCAAATTATAACTGCAATTAATTAAAATATTTCTTGTGTTCCAAATTGTGTGTCCTAAATCGCATGTGTTATAAATTGTATGTGTCCTAAACAGGGCCGGCACGAGGATGGTTGGCGCCTTTATGCAAGAAAATTTTTGGTGCCCCCAAATTTTTGCTCCTGTTTTCTATTTAATATGTTTTGTCTTTACGAGGTACAATAAAAAAAGAATTACGTTTACAATTTTGTTTATATGGGAGTTGGATTCCTTTATTATTAAGTCTGCGATATAGTTTTTAGCGCCCCCTTCGGCTGGCGCCCTTATGCAACGCATTACTTGCATAATAGGTTCCGCCGGACCTGGTCCTTAATTGTATGTGCACTATAAATCGCATGGGCGTAGTCGGGGGGGGGGGGGGCACTCGCCCCCTGACCGGAAAAAAAATAACTTAAACGTTCATCCAAAATTAAATTAGTTTATTATAAAATATAAATAAATTCAATTGTGAACTAATTCCGCATTACACGACCCCGGTTATATTGGTTCCTACATATGTACATAAATTCAAAATTTAGTGCACAAATGGCCGAATTGGAAGCCGGAGGAGTCTTTTATTGCCCGCCCCCCTCGAAATGACGGGGGCTTTAGGCCCCGCCTCCGAATGAATTCCTAGCTATGCCCATGATAAATCGCATGTGTTCTAAATTGTATGTGTCCTAAATCGCATGTGTCCTAAATTGCATGTGTCCTAAATTGTATGTGTCCTAAATCGCATATGTCCAAAGTCGCATGTGTCCCAAATTGTATGTGTCCTAAATCGCATGTGTCCTAAATTGTATGTGTCCTAAATCGCATGTGTCCTAAATTGTATGTGTCCTAAATCTCATGTGTCCTAAATTGTATGTGCATTATAAAAACGAATGTGTAGTAAATTGTATGTGTCCTAAATCACATGTGTCCTAAATTGTATGTGTCCTAAATCGCATATGTCCAAAGTCGCAAGTGTCCCAAATTGTATGTGTCCTAAATCGCATGTGTCCTAAATTGAATGTGTCCTAAATCTCATGTGTCCTAAATTGTATGTGCACTATAAAAATGAATGTGTAGTAAATTGCATGTGTCCTAAATTGTATGTACACTATAAAAATGAATGTGTAGTATATTGCATGTGTCCTAAATTGTATGTGTGCTAAATCGCATGTGTCCTCAATTGTATGTGCACTACACATTCGATTGTGTTTTAAATCGCATGTGTCCTGAATTGTATGTGTCCTAAATCGCATGTGTCCTAAATTGTATGTGCACTACAAATTCGATTGTGTTTTAAATCGCATGTGTCCTAAATTGCATGTGTCCTAAATCACATGTGTCCTAAATTGTATGTGTCCTAAATCGCATGTGTCCTAAATTGTATGTGTCCTAAATCTCATGTGTCCTAAATTGTATGTGCACTATAAAAACGAATGTGTAGTAAATTGTATGTGTCCTAAATCACATGTGTCCTAAATTGTATGTGTCCTAAATCGCATGTGTCCTAAATTGTATATGTCCTAAATCTCATGTGTCCTAAATTGTATGTGCACTATAAAAACGAATGTGTAGTAAATTGTATGTGCACTACTTTCTGTGCACTATTTTGATGTGTCCTAAATTGCTTGTGTAGTTTTGTACTGTGTAGTTTTGATATGGAGCCGACGCATAGCAGTTTTGTTCCTGCAAGTGTATTTCGATAAAGTTTCGGCGGACTGTTCTTTCTTGGGGTCTGCGTGTGTATATTTTTGTGCCTTTTAGAACATAAAAATCGACCATTTGGTTACAAAGAGTTACTCTCCTAGGTCACAACTTGGTTCGGCTTCGAACGTTGAGTAAACTTTAAACGCGATTTTCAGGAAACCATGTTTTCGAATCGGTGACCATTATATTTCAAGATCGACTGGACCAACTCAGTCCAAGTTTTGCATATATTATCAGCACACATGTGGCTATCGTCGCTACCAGAATTGTGATAAAATATTTTGTTTTTAAACTTTCACAGACCTCTAAAGTTGATAAAATGTGAGAAAATCGAAACTTAATTTTCAAACCGCCGCCATCTGTTTAATTTTCTATATTTTTTATCATTCTGGTAGGGACGATAGCCAAAGGCATACAAATAAAGAATCTCTTTACATTTTTTGTTTCTGATCAATAGAACGAGCCCAATGATGGTCACCGTGGCCCCATGTTTTTTTCACCATTACATTAAAGTAGTCAACTGCGTTTGATTTTAATTTTTGTCTATTGACAAAATTTGTAAAGATAGTTCAAATATCAATAAGCATGGAGCAATAAACAAAATAATAATAAAATTTATGGGTTCTTTTATTCTATCTAATTTATGGGAAATCGCCTCGTCAGACCAGAATACACCCTTAAGAGCAATGCTTCAGCAGTTGTGGCGTAGAAGAAACTTTTGCCCATATTTGCCCCATTTTAAGAAAATCCATTTTACGTTGTATATACAGGGTGTCCCATCTAAGACGAGACAGCCAGTTTTCTCCTAAACTATAGGAGATAAAAATATAAAAAAAATAGGGAATTGCATGGTTCGAAGGGGCCAATTAATTAGCGTGAACGAATTTTTTTATCGATTATTATTTTAAAAGATACGATGGTCAAGTTCGGTTTTTCAAATGGAACTATTTTTTTTGAACACCTGAGTTGATAGTGCGTTCCAAGACAAATTCAATAAGCTTTAATGTATACACTTTATTTTCACTGGTTTTTAAGATATTGCGCTTGCAAATTTACTGATTTTCACTGGAAGAAAACTGTCTGGTATAGCACGGACCGGGGACGGTTTTACTGGCTCCACTGGTGGCACTGCCTTTTGAAATAGATACCTACCTGCCAAAGGTCTACGCCAGGCCCAAAGGCTGGACAATTTTTTTCCGTCAGAAATGCTACATAGGTAGGTACATCTGCGGTATCGAGAAGCGCACCGTTACTTTTATTTCGCACTTGCTTCTACGCTCGGATGGCCGGTTCTTTTGGGAGGGATGCAAGTTCGATTGGTTAGGTTAGGAGGAGTGAAAGTTGCTAGACTAAATTTCAATCATAGGGAGCAGATTGTATCAGAACTATTCGGATTTGCATTCCTCACAAACGGCTGCTCTCTTGAAGCATTGCTCTTCACAGCAATGCCCACCTTCTCTCGCACGGAATACGTTAACGCTTGCTTTTGTTCTGATATTGAAGCTCGTGTTTATACTCGAGAGGACCACGCGTCGACAGCGGGCTACCCCTTTTCTTCCTGTGTCTCTCCACGAGCCGTGTTGACGGTGGATTGTAGGAGCGTAGATATCTGGATGCCAGTTATTGAATTCAGGAGACGATAGAAACATTTTATTACAAAACACACGTGTACTATAATTAAAGTAAATCGTATTCCTCTCGGGCAGGAGTACTGATAATGATCGAACTTGCGCCCCACTTCGCGCAGACCAATTACACGGAGGGTAGTCGGGTCACACACTGCCCAAATGATACAGGGTAATTCTGGAGCAACGCCCGTCTAGGAGATGCGCTGGTACCCCGTGGCGAGGACAGACCTTCGCATTGCCTCACCCGATTTTTATGGTTTTTTTCCGGAAAAAGGTACGAATCCTAGGCCGAACGTAGCGAATTGAAGTCGACCCTCCGCAGTCGAGGGTGAATTATCCATTACAGCGTATTAAGAAACCCTTTTCTTCGTCGTATCGAAAGGGAAGTGGTGCCAATGGATTCCTTATGTTTTTCTGACGAAAATCATACCAAATGTCATGCAAATCGGACTACTTTGACACAAGCTATTTGTATTCCTATGTAAAAGTTGTCCGATTTACACGACATTTGGCATGATTTTCATCGGAAATCCCCAAGGAATCCATCCGCGACACTTCCATATCCATACGATAAAGAATAAAGAATTATTTTATTTCCTAACCAGATACAGGGTAATTATGGAGCAGCGCCCGTGAAGGAGATGCAGCGGCCTGGTACCCCGTGGCGAGGACAACCCCTCGCAGTGTCTGACCGAATTTTATGGCTTTCCACCCGCGAAGGGGTTCGAGTGCCTAATAGGGAGTGAGAAATCTTCGACTTGCGCATTTCTCATCAGATCTTTGCAAAACCGACACCTATCGATTCCTTATGTTTCGCCGATGAAGCTGACACTAAGAACGACGTAATTCGGACCATAATGAAGGAAATTCCATGGAATATCGATTTATGTCATTTCAAGCTGACTTGACTTGGTTAAAAATAGTCCGATTTACATGAAATTTGGTATGATTTTAATCGACGGAACGCCAGGAATCCATTGGCGCCACTTCCCCTTCGATACGATGAAGAAAAGAAGCAAACATTTGAAATCCTGAACATTTCTCACATCTTAATGGTATTCCAAACCCTTCGAGGGTCGAAAGCCATAAAATTCGATGGGCACTGCGGGGTGCTGTCCTCGCCACGGGGTGACGGGCGTACCTCCAGAATTACCCTGATGAAATACAGGTGAAAGATGCCACATCTGGTTACCAAAAACTACCCGTACTGATCGGCCGCGGTGTCTCGCCAGAGTCGCGGTTTATGAGCAGATTTTCCGCGCGTCGGCGGTAGGCAACGGTACATAGTACGGGTCCGAAGTCATCGTACGCACTACCCACCGACAGAGCAATATACGGATTAACTCAGACTGGACAATGTCACCACGTTTTTTATTGGCCTTTACAAATTATGCAAACAGATGTTGTCGAAACGTTCTTGGAGAAATAATAAATTATCGATCGTAAAGAGCGAATGAATTGTCGCCTGGCTCTGAGTCCGCTTTTGTCCCGACGCACGCGAGAAAGATGCCACAAATATAGGAATTGAAAAGTATTATCCACCGTCGATACGCCTCGTGGAGAGACACAGTAAGGAAAGGGGTACACCGTTGAGTGCGCGTGGTTCCGCCTGCATCGTCCTCCTTTCAAATTAAAGACGGATTCCTTATCTCTCGAGTATAAATCCTTATCTCTCGAGTATAAACACGCGTTCGATTTTCCAAACAAAAGCACGCGAGAAGAATTGGGTGCAAGAAAAAGTCGGCCATTGTACCCCGTTGTGAGGACAACCCCCCCGCAGTGCCTCACCCGATTGTACGGCTTTTGACCCTCGACGCGGTTCGAGTGCCTATTAAGAAGTGAGAAATCTTCGACTCGCGCATTTCTCATCAGATCTTTGCAAAAACGACACGCATCGATTTCTTATGTTTCGCCGATGAAACTGACACCAAGAACGACGTATTCGGACCATAATGAAGGAAATTCCATGGAATATCGATTTATATCATTTCAAGTTGACTTGACTTGGTTAAAAATAGTCCGATTTACATGAAATTTGGTATGATCGTCATCGGAAAAACATAAGGCACCCATCGGTGTCACTTCCATAGCGATACGATAAAAAATAAAGAATTATTTTATTTCTCAAACAGGTATGAATTCTCGGCCGACCGCGACAAATCGAGGTCGGTGCCCCACTGTCGAGGGTGAAAATGTGAAGTATCCATTTCAGCGTATTAAGAAATTCTTTATTCTTAATCGCATGGCTATGGAAGTGACACCGATGGGTGCCTTATGTTTTTCCGATGACGATCATACCAAATTTCATGTAAATCGGACTATTTTTAACCAAGTCAAGTCAACTTCAAATGATATAAATCGATCTTCTATGGAATTTCCTTCATTATGGTCGGAATTACGTCGTTCTTGGTGTCAGCTTCATCGGCGAAACATAAGGAATCGATAGGTGTTGTTCTCGCAAAGATCTGATGAGAAACGCGCAAGTCGAAGGTTTCTTACTTTTTAATAGGCACTCGAACCCCTTCGAGGGTCAAAAGCCGTACAATCGGGTGAGGCACTGCGGGGGGGTTGTCCTCACAACGGGGTACAATGGCCGACTTTTTCTTGCACCCAATTCTTCTCGCGTGCTTTTGTTTGGAAAATCCAACGCGTGTTTATACTCGAGAGATAAGGATTTATACTCGAGAGATAAGGAATCCGTCTTTAATTTGAAAGGAGGACGATGCAGGCGGAACCACGCGCACTCAACGGTGTACCCCTTTTCTTACTGTGTCTCTCCACGAGGCGTATCGACGGTGGATAATACTTTTCAATTCCTATATTTGTGGCATCTTTCTCGCGTGCGTCGGGACAAAAGCGGACTCAGAGCCAGGCGACAATTCATTCGCTCTTTACGATCGATAATTTATTATTTCTCCAAGAACGTTTCGACAACATCTGTTTGCCAAATTTGTAAAGGCCAATAAAAAACGTGGTGACATTGTCCAGTCTGAGTTAATCCGTATATTGCTCTGTCGGTGGGTAGTGCGTACGATGACTTCGGACCCGTACTATGTACCGTTGCCTACCGCCGACGCGCGGAAAATCCGCTCATAAACCGCGACTCTGGCGAGACACCGCGGCCGATCAGTACGGGTAGTTTTTGGTAACCAGATGTGGCATCTTTCACCTGTATTTCATCAGGGTAATTCTGGAGGTACGCCCGTCACCCCGTGGCGAGGACAACACCCCGCAGTGCCCATCGAATTTTATGGCTTTCGACCCTCGAAGGGTTTGGAATACCATTAAGATGTGAGAAATGTTCAGGATTTCAAATGTTTGCTTCTTTTCTTCATCGTATCGAAGGGGAAGTGGCGCCAATGGATTCCTGGCGTTCCGTCGATTAAAATCATACCAAATTTCATGTAAATCGGACTATTTTTAACCAAGTCAAGTCAGCTTGAAATGACATAAATCGATATTCCATGGAATTTCCTTCATTATGGTCCGAATTACGTCGTTCTTAGTGTCAGCTTCATCGGCGAAACATAAGGAATCGATAGGTGTCGGTTTTGCAAAGATCTGATGAGAAATGCGCAAGTCGAAGATTTCTCACTCCCTATTAGGCACTCGAACCCCTTCGCGGGTGGAAAGCCATAAAATTCGGTCAGACACTGCGAGGGGTTGTCCTCGCCAGAGGGTACCAGGCCGCCGCATCTCCTTCACGGGCGCTGCTCCATAATTACCCTGTATCTGGTTAGGAAATAAAATAATTCTTTATTCTTTATCGTATGGATATGGAAGTGTCGCGGATGGATTCCTTGGGGATTTCCGATGAAAATCATGCCAAATGTCGTGTAAATCGGACAACTTTTACATAGGGAATACAAATAGCTTGTGTCAAAGTAGTCCCATTTGCATGACATTTGGTATGATTTTCATCAGAAAAACATAAGGAATCCATTGGCGTCACTTCCCTTTCGATACGATGAAGAAAAGGGTCTCTTAATACGCTGTAATGGATATTTCACCCTCGACTGCGGAGGGTCGACTTCAATTCGCTACGTTCGGCCCATGATTCGTACCTTTTTCCGAAAAAAAAACCATAAAAATCGGGTGAGGCATTGCGAAGTTCTGTCCTCGCCACGGGGTACCAGCGCATCTCCTTGACGGGCGTTGCTCCAGAATTACCCTGTATCATTTGGGCAGTGTGTGACCCGACTACCCTCCGTGTAATTGGTCTGCGCGAAGTGGGGCGCAAGTTCGATCATTATCAGTACTCCTGCCCGAGAGGAATACGATTTACTTTAATTATAGTACACGTGTGTTTTGTAATAAAATGTTTCTATCGTCTCCTGAATTCAATAACTGGCATCCAGATATCTACGCTCCTACAATCCACCGTCAACACGGCTCGTGGAGAGACACAGGAAGAAAAGGCGTAGCCCGCTGTCGACGCGTGGTCCTCTCGAGTATAAACTCGAGCTTCAATATCAGAACAAAAGCAAGCGTTAACGTATTCCGTGCGAGAGAAGGTGGGCATTGCTGTGAAGAGCAATGCTTCAAGAGAGCAGCCGTTTGTGAGGAATGCAAATCCGAATGGTTCTGATACAATCTGCTCCCTATGATTGAAATTTAGTCTAGCAACTTTCACTCCTCCTAACCTAACCAATCGAACTTGCATCCCTCCCAAATGAACCGGCCATCCGAGCGTAGAAGCAAGTGCGAAATAAAAGTAACGGTGCGCTTCTCGATACCGCAGATGTACCTACCTAAGTAGCATTTCTGACGGAAAAAAATTGTCCAGCCTTTGGGCCTGGCGTAGACCTTTGGCAGGTAGGTATCTATTTCAAAAGGCAGTGCCACAAGTGGAGCCAGTAAAACCGTCCCCGGTCCGTGCTATACCAGACAGTTTTCTTCCAGTGAAAATCAGTAAATTTGCAAGCGCAATATCTTAAAAACCAGTGAAAATAAAGTGTATACATTAAAGCTTATTGAATTTGTCTTGGAACGCACTATCAACTCAGGTGTTCAAAAAAAATAGTTCCATTTGAAAAACCGAACTTGACCATCGTATCTTTTAAAATAATAATCGATAAAAAATTCGTTCGCGCTAATTAATTGGCCCCCTCGAACCATGCAATTCCCTATTTTTTTTATATTTTTATCTCCTATAGTTTAGGAGAAAACCGGCTGTCTCGTCTTAGATGGGACACCCTGTATATAGAAACTTACGCCTAAAACTTATCTTAAAAACTACCTATCCAGCCATCCGCAGCGCTGAAACGCCAACCTTATTGCTACCCATGGTTGCACACACACATACTCCCATTTCCTATCCTTGACCTCCGCTTCCACTCGACTCCCCTGTCATTTCAATCTCTCCTTTCATTCCTCCGTTCGTTCACTATAAACATTCATACTCCTCTGCTTGAGTCTGTTTTCCTCATTCATTCCTCCCCCATTTCCTAGCACCTCACTCACCATCTTCTGCCACCTCTTCTCTCCCCCCCACCCCATGCATTCTTCCCACACGTGCACCCACGTCTCCTCCCCACACCCACATATCCTACACCTTCCCCCAATCATCTCATTACCGAGCCTGAATCTCGCCACCCTCTGCCACCTACTCTCTTCCCACTCCTTCGTTAGGTAGTCGGGATCCCCCAGTCCCTTTACTTTCCCATACCACTTGTTTGAAACCGACTCCCCTATCCTGCTTCACCTCCTGCCGTCTTGTTTCCCTTCTTACTATTTCCTCCGCTCTCAGCTCCCCTCTTTCTCTCACCCTTTCCACCTGTTCCACTTTACACCACTTTTGTTCCATGAAAAAATGTCTCTCCTTCTCCCAGACCTCTAGTACACTTTCTACACCTCTCTTTCATCTCCTGCCAACACATCACCTCCCCACCCCCGTCCTCTAGCTTGCTCTCATATCCCCACGCCCTCATCCCCACCCGTCCCTTCATCATCCCTCTTTGAAGCTTCTCCCACACCATATACCCTGGCGTGGTTCTGCTTATCCCCAGCAGCCACCTCAGGAACCTTTCCTGCACCCATACACTTTTTCCCTCGCCTTCCATCCCCGCATCTCCACTCGGCACTCCATCACAGCCCACACCAACTTGTCAAACAGGCAGATTATTTTCCCCCAGTTCTTCCCAGACCTTCTCTTTCCCAAACTCCACACACGCCCCATCACTGTTGCCTAACCATCTCCTCCACATGCGCATCTTGCCCCCCTGAATATTAGAAAATATTTTATGCAATTTTGACGTAACATTCGTAATTAGCGACCTCGAAAACGCCAGGATACTAAGTTTAGACCAAATATGATGTTTTTCTAATATGCGCGTCCACCATATTGGGTCCGCCATTTTGTTTTTTGGAATTTTGACCTCAGATTCGCAATCAGCGACCTGGAAAACCTTAGTATACTCATTTCTGTACAAATCAAAGGTCACCTTCATGTTTTGGCCAGGTTTTCTCGATTTTTGACCACTGTGCGTGTGTCGACTACTGTGTATGTGTGTGTGTGGGTCGGTGACTACGCATGCTTCCTGCATGTGCGTCCTAGGGGTCACTGCCCCCCGCCCGGCAAAGAATGTCTTTCCCTGTACCGGAAGTACCTGAATTTTGGGCAATCTTGTATGTATAACGTACATTTAATGAATAATACAAATATATTCAGTACTTTAATTTTGTACGATTTTGAGGCATAATAATATCTTTTTACTTTAATCTTATGGATCTTCTAATAAATCTAACAATAAGCCAAATATAATAAAACAATTATAATGAATTTATAGGAATTTATAATACAAATTCATCAAGAAAGTACAAAGAGTGAATTATTTATCTATTAATTATCTAAATACATTTTAGCCTTTGATTTGCCTATCACTCCTAGGGATTCACTTATGATGCTTTTATCAACACATGAATCGAATGTGATACAAGAGAATGTGAGTAAAGCAATAGATAAGGTATTATCTAAACTAAAATTTGGTGTGATTTTCGTCAGATCTCAAGCCTCTGTTCAGTGTTCAAAATCTTTATCGATATAACAAATATTATTCTGTTCATTGTGTACACTTTTAAATTTTATAATACGAAGAACACATGGAATAACTATTACAGTAAAGTCTCCCTATGGGCTCGCTGGTCGGGACCGGCGATGAGCCCTCATGGAGACCCGAGTCCTAATTCCGAGTGTTCGTTTCTCGCTTCTTTCTGGTCGAAGGGGGAGCGAGATGGAATGCTTTGCGTGCGCGGCAGGCGTGCGCGACGGGTGCGAGCGCTCAGATGGAATCGTGACTGCTCGACGCATGCGGGCGACGGTCAGATAGCCAGGCACGGCACGAGTCTTTTTTGGGCCCTAGGCGAACTTGCCAAATTCCGCCATTTATTATAATATATTTATTTGAGTTTATTGATGACCTTACTCTGAATTTTTATTCGTAGTATTAAACCACTTATAGTACAACTTGTAATATTTAATTTTAAAGTTTATTTTGAACAATACCAGCAATGAAAATACCATTTTGCACCTATTGTCGACTTTCCGCCCAGGGCGCAAAAAAGACTTGAGCCGGGCCTGCGTCAAGATTTAGCGACCATCGCGCACGCCCGCCGCGCATGCAAAGGACGGAGTATCAGGCCTCCGAAAGACGGAGCGAGACAAAACATCAACGCGTCGTCTGTCTCGTACCGTCCTCGCTCGCTTTCAGCGCCTTTCGCTCGCTCTCGTTCCATCTCGCTCTCGCCTTCGCCGGACAAGAGTGAGACAGAAGTGGTGGGGATAGGTGACAAGCCCTCATCGTGTGCACAAAACCGAGCCCATAGAGAGACTTTACTGTACTTAGGTTAGAAAAATTGAAATGATGGAAATGATTTTTATAAAGAAATAAATTAAAATGTGTAATAAATGTATTCGTATAAGACTGTAAGAAAGACCTCGTTTTCCAGAAAATAAATTCAATATTCTTTATTAGTAGAGGTCGTCGTTTTTCACGTGTATTCAAATACACGTGTACACGCACACGTGTAACGCGTATTAAGGTATTAATAATCCGTGTTCTTAATAAACGTGTGCACGAATTATAAATACACGTGTACACGGATACCCGTGCATTTCTATTCACGAATACCCTTGCATTTCTGTTCACGGATAACCGTGTATTTCTATTACGCGCGCGCTCGTTTATTTCTAGTATACGTGTATATTTAAATTGGTTCATCACGATTAATTATGCGATTATATAGTTGGTATATCTCTTTTGTTTGATTACCATTGCATGAATGAGCTCACAGATCTAAATATCAGCCACTGCAGTCTGCACGCACGCAAATATTTACATACCTCGATCGCATCACACTGAAAGATGCGTGTAGTCCTGAATTCGACGCTATCGATAGTTACCGACGTGACAACAATGTTTTCTATTTCTATTTAGTCGATTGTACGAGGCGGTATTTGGCGACCATGCTATTTCTCTGCACAACTATACCTACGCGTATATTAATTATTAACTAAGGTCGGTATCAAATATGTTGAGAAAAGTCAATGCATACAGTGAGCGTGGTGTGCGTGAGATGTGTGGATGGGACTTGAGTGAGCACCTCTGCGTTATTCTGTTCCTTAGCCACTCTTTGGTTGATCTGTTTCTCACGAGTACGTTTGTCCACCACGTGTTGCGTGATACGCCGATATATATATATATATATATATATATATATAATGTGTCTCCGTTATTGACAGCCCTAAGGGATTGGGAGGAATAAACTCGAATTGTTTCTCTGAAATAAACAAAGTTTTTGTCATTTATTAATATTTACATTAACTAATCCCCTAAATTTAATCACACAAAAATTCACACCTGAAATAAACAAAGAAACTACATTCAATGTTTATTCTTTACCCTTATTAGCCTAGCTTTTACCATTAATTTATAATCACTACACTTTCCGTTATCCTGTATTTCTCTCTCCTTTTTACTCTCCTGCGTGACTAGTTCACTGCCTTATCGGCCCGCGTGTGAGCGCGGGAATATTCAAATTGACCTTAAGGAAGTAAACTTCCTTACATCCCCCCTCCTCGGGGAGAAAATTTGCTTCAAATTTTCACATACCCACGCCCACAGCGGGTATGTTTTCTGGCATCGGAAGCAGTTTTGTGATGTGAAATAGGTTGGATTCCTTTTTCTTGTGTCCCGTGTTGATTTTATATATTGAGTTTGATATCTTTTCCTCAATCTTGTATGGACCAATCCTTATTTCATCTAATTTTTTCCGATTTAGACGGTTCCCATTTTCAATGTATACTAGGTCACCAACTTCATAATTGTAGTCTTTTCTGTGTTCGTCAAATAATTTCTTGTTGTAATTGTGATATTTTATACTATTTTCTAGTGCCGTTTTTCTATCTCTTTCTATGTTATTACACGTTTTTTCCGATTTTAATTCTTCCGGTATCAGTGGATTGTCTGTGCCTTTCAAGAGGTATTCGGGGCTAAATTTAGTTACTGTGTGTGTTGTTTTATTATATTCATCTATACATTTATGTGCAATTGTTGTCCATGCAACCTTCTTCTCTTGTTCGTTCCGTTTACATCTTATTCTGTTTGTTATCGTTTGATTTAACCTTTCGTTTAATCCGTTCGAGAAAGGTGCATTTACAGCAGTGAATATTAGCGGAATATTTTTTTCGTTCAGAAAACTTTTATATTCTTTAGAATTTATACCTGGGTATTGATCTGTTAGAATTTTTTTTATATTTCCTTGGCTTAGTACTTCGTTTGTTAGTTTTATGAAATCTGTGCCCATCTGTGTTTTTGAAGTTAATATAAATGCATATCTTGAGAAATGATCCACTAATAGGTGCAGGTATTTTTTTGTCGACCTTGTTCCGCCAAATCCTCCTATTGTATCTATTGATACTATTTCAAATGGCTTGCTTGCTGGACCCAGTTGTGAAAGTAGACCGTGGTTATTTGTTATTCTTGTCTTATTTTTTTTTGCATACCTCGCAGGTTTTACATAAGTTTTTTATATTGTTTAAGAAATTTTTTGATAGATAGTATGGTGATAGCATGGACATCATTTGGTTTATGCCGATATGACCCATGCCTATATGTATTTCCTTTATCAAATTTTTACTGAATTCTTCTGTTAGAATTATTTTTTCTTTCTGTTTTATCTTTTTAAAGAATACACCTTTTTTTTATCAAATTTTCATCTGTGTTACTGATATTATCATTGCTGTTTTGATCTGTTATAATTTCTTGGAGACTTACAAAATTCACTGTTCTCAACATCTCTTCTTGATTATTTTCTGGTTCCAATACTGCGTTTCTGCTGAGACAATCCGCTTCCAGATTGAACTTTCCAGGATTATATTTTATTTCCATGTCAAATTGTGATAAGTACAAGGTTAAATCACCCAACTCTTCATCTGGTCTTGCTTTTATATTAAGGTTCTCTAATGGTTTATGGTCTGTGAATACCTTGAATGATTTTCCCATTAACCAATGTTGCCAATAGAGCACTGCTTCTTTGACTGCTAGTGTTTCTATGTATATCGCTTTCTTCTTCTTTTGTGCCTCGTTTAACTTTCTTGAGAAGTAAGCGATTGGTTTTTCTTTACCATTTTCTTCTGGTTGTGGTTGTTTTATTACTGCTCCCAGTCCTAACAGACTCCCATCTGTATAGATTTGTATTGGCAGTTCTGGATCATATATTGATAATACTGGTTCTGTGCACAAGAAATCTTTCAGATAATCAAATGTTCTTTGGCATTCTTCTGTCCACTCAAATTTTTCGTTTTTCCTCAGCAGTTTGTGTAATGGTTCTAGAATAATAGCACTTTTTGGTATGTATTCGTTATAGAAGTTTATTTTACCTAGAAATTGTCGAATGTTTTTTTGGTTTTTTGGTGTTGGGAACTTTTTTATAGCTATTAAGTTATCTTTTATTGGCGTAACTGAGTTGTATTTAATCACATGCCCTAAATATGTAACTGAATCCATAGCAAATTGACATTTTGTAAGTTTTAACCTGAAACCTTCTTCTTTTATTGCTTTTAGTAGTTTTTCTAGGTGAGTCATGTGTTCTTCAAACGTTTTGGAGAATGTCAAGATGTCATCAATGTAATTTCTCGTGAAATCTGATAGTCCATGTTTTCTAATAATATTGCTTAAGATTCTCTGAAATATTGCTGGAGCCGTTTTCAGACCAAAAGGTAAGCAGGTCCATTGAAAATGACCCTCTTGCGTGACAAAACCTGTTTTTTTCCTATCTTCGATCCGCAAGGGTATTGACCAAAATGCCGAGTTAATATCTAGTTTTGTGAAAAATGTACAGTTTCGTGTTTTGACCAAAAGATCTTCTATCCGTGGAAAAGGCTGTGGTTCAGGCAATATTATTTTATTAAGATCTCTGAAATCCATACATAATCGTTTTTTTTCCCCTTCGTCTTTTTTATAGGCCAATGTGACCGGGGCCCCAAAAGGACTATATGATTCCTCAATTAGTTTTTTTTCAGGAGTTCTGCGATTTGCTGTTCAATTTCTCTTTTATCCTCAATAGTACACCTATATGGTTTTTTGTTGCAGTATTTATCTATTTGTAAATCAATCCTCGCCTCATAGTCTTTCACTGTCCCAACATCAAATTTATCTTTTGCAAATATCGTTGAATACTTGTTTATTAGATTTTCTACTTTAATCTTCATTTCTTCGCCTAAATCATTTATTGTGGCTTCAAAATTGTTTATTTCAATATCTTCATTGAAATTTATTTTCAAATCAAATTTTTGATTCTCATCCACCTGTGAGATACAAATTTTCTCTGTCTTACCCATGGTATTGGGAATTATTGACTTTTCTTTTTTATAATCACTATTTAAGTAATTTTGCTCAATCTCAAGCTTATCATTTTGAATTAATTTAAATTTCTGTATACAATCAAGACCAATAAGAAAGTCATAATTAAAATTAACATTATTTATAATGCATACATTGACTTCTTTTTCAATATTCATAATCTTGATCTTTAATTTAACAATTCCACTTGTTTTGTTTACACCATTAATCGTCTTCAAGTTTATTTTATTTTCATCTCTAAGTTTATTTGTTTTTAGATCCAATAATCTTGAGTTTATTAAAGATATGGTTGATCCTGAATCATACACTGCTTGAACGTTTAGTAAATTATTTAGAGTTACCTTGATTGAGATTAATGGCGTACCTTCTAGTTTTTTGGATCTTCAAAACTTTCAATGTCTAACAGTGAGGTATTTTCTAATCTCTTTCCCTCTCCATTGAACCAACATCTATCTTCTGTGTGAAATCTGTTTCCTTTACCTTTATCTTTGCATATTTTGCATGGCATTTTCTTTTTTGTTTCATCTATGATATTTTTTGTATTTGTAATCTTTTTGTGTACAAAGTGTTCAAGCTTGCCTATTTCATTGCATAGTTCTTCTGTTGTTTCCACAGTTTCCCTGTCTATTTTATCAGCAATAAAATTAGGTAATCCAGAAGCTATTAGATCAATTAGTGTGCCCGTATCCATTGTCCTTCTAACTTCTAATAATAATTTCTCTTTTTTTATTGCATAATCTACCAAATTCCCCGTTTGATATCTAAATGTCAAAGCATACCTTATTGGAGACCAGCCTTTATTAGCAAAGGTTCCACAGAATTTTATTTCTCCATTGGTTCCACTCTGAATTTATGGATAATTTTAAAAGCATACACCTATACCAGTCTAAATATGGTTTTTCGAGAAAAAGTTTCAACGTTTCAATTCTTTTCGTGTCTTGTCTAATCTCAAATCTCTCACACTTTGTGTGTTCTCAATTAGCTTTTCTAATAGTTTTATCATTGGTTCATCTTTTTCTACTGTTGTTTCCTTTATCTCACTTATTTCTTCTAGAAATAAATCATTAAATTGCAGATTATCGTCCTCATCAAAGTAAGTTTCTTTCATTTCCTTAGTCAGAGTGATCCATATCTTTCTTGATTGGTGTCTCTTTTTCAGGCTATTTTTTATTTTTGTAAAGGTCGATGTTTCTGTAATCGAAGTATGTTTTTTTACAATTTGGTCCTCAGTTGCTAGGTTGAACTTCCTATTATCTGGTGTGGTGATTGAGGTTATAATTATCACATTTGATTTTCCGTCTGCAGCTGCCACGTTTTTGAATTCAAATTGTAGTTTATCCATTTTCTTCATAAACGAGAATGTAGTTTTATAATGTGTCTCCGTTATTGACAGCCCTAAGGGATTGGGAGGAATAAACTCGAATTGTTTCTCTGAAATAAACAAAGTTTTTGTCATTTATTAATATTTACATTAACTAATCCCCTAAATTTAATCACACAAAAATTCACACCTGAAATAAACAAAGAAACTACATTCAATGTTTATTCTTTACCCTTATTAGCCTAGCTTTTACCATTAATTTATAATCACTACACTTTCCGTTATCCTGTATTTCTCTCTCCTTTTTACTCTCCTGCGTGACTAGTTCACTGCCTTGTCGGCCCGCGTGTGAGCGCGGGAATATTCAAATTGACCTTAAGGAAGTAAACTTCCTTACATATATATACAGGGTGTCCGCGGGAAGACTGGACAGCCGGTTTTCTCCTAAACTATTGGAGATAAAAATATAAAAAAAATAGGGAATTGCATGGTTCGAGGGGGCGAATTAATTAGCGCGAACGATTTTTTTTATCGATTATTATTTTAAAAGATACGATGGTCAAGTTCGGTTTTTCAAATGGAACTATTTTTTTTGAACACCTGAGTTGATAGTGCGTTCCAAGACAAATTCAATAAGCTTTAATGTATACACTTTATTTTCACTGGTTTTTAAGATATTGCGCTTGCAAATTTACTGATTTTCACTGGAAGAAAACTGTCTGGTATAGCACGCACCGGGGACGGTCTTACTGGATCCACGGGTGGCACTGCTTTTTGAAATAGATACCTACCTGCCAAAGGTCTACGCCAGGCCCAAAGGCTGGACAATTTTTTTCCGTCAGAAATGCTACTTAGGTAGGTACATCTGCGGTATTGAGAAGCGCACCGTTACTTTTATTTCGCACTTGCTTCTACGCTCGGATGGCCGATTCTTTTGGGAGGGATGCAAGTTCGATTGGTTAGGTTAGGAGGAGTGAAAGTTGCTAGACTAAATTTCAATCATAGGGAGCAGATTGTATCAGAACCATTCGAATTTGCATTCCTCACAAACGGCTGCTCTCTTGAAGAGGCCCTCTTCACAGCAATGCCCACCTTCTCTCGCACGGAATACGTTAACGCTTGCTTTTCTTCTGATATTGAAGCTCGTGTTTATACTCGAGAGGACCACGCGTCGACAGCGGGCTACCCCTTTTCTTCCTGTGTCTCTCCACGAGCTGTGTTGACGGTGGATTGTAGGAGCGTAGATATCTGGATGCCAGTTATTGAATTCAGGAGACGATAGAAACATTTTATTACAAAACACACATGTACTATAATTAAAGTAAATCGTATTCCTCTCGGGCAGGAGTACTGATAATGATCGAACTTGCGCCCCACTTCGCGCAGACCAATTACACGGAGGGTAGTCGGGTCACACACTGCCCAAATGATACAGGCTGATTCTGGTGCTGCGCCCGTCACCCCGTGGCGAGGACAACACCCCGCAGTGACCATAGAATTTTATGGCTTTTTTCGGAAAAAGGTACGAATCCTGGGCCGAACGTAGCGAATTGAAGTCGACCCTCCGCAGTCGAGGGTGAATTATCCATTACAGCGTATTAAGAAACCCTTTTCTTCATCGTATCGAAAGGGAAGTGACGCCAATGGATTCTTTATGTTTTTCTGATGAAAATCATACCAAATATTATACAAATCGCAGTACTTTGACACAAGCAATTTGTATTCCTTATGTAAGAGTTGTCCGATTTACACGACATTTGTAATGATTTTCATGGGAAAACCCCAAGGAGTCTATCGGCGGCACTTCCATATCCATACGATAGGGAATAACGAATTGTTTTATTTCTTAAAAAGGTAGGTACAGGCTGATTCTGGTGCTGCGCCCGTCACCCCGTCGCGAGGACAACACCCCGCACTGCCCATAGAATTTTATGCCTTTTTTCGGAAAAAGGTACGAATACTGGGCCGAACGTAGCGAATTGAAGTCGACCCTCCGCAGTCGGGGGTGAATTATCCATTACAGCGTATTAAGAAACCCTTTTCTTCATCGTGTCGAAAAGGAAGTGACGCCAATGGATTCTTCATGTTTTTCTGATGAAAATCATATCAAATGTCATACAAATCGCACTACTTTGACTCAAGCAATTTGTATTCCTTATGTAAGAGTTGTCCGATTTACACGACATTTGTAATGATTTTCATGGGAAAACCCCAAGGAGTCTATCGGCGACACTTCCGTGTCCATACGATAGGGAATAACGAATTGTTGTATTTCTTAAAAAGGTAGGTACAGGCTGATTCTGGTGCTGCGCCCGTCACCCCGTCGCGAGGACAACACCCCGCAGTGCCCATAGAATTTTATGGCTTTTTTCGGAAAAAGGTACGAATCCTGGGCCGGACGTAGCGAATTGAGGTCGAGCCTCCGCAGTCGAGGGTGAAATATCCATTTGAGCGTATTAAGAAATTCTTTTCTTCGTCGTATCGAAAGGGAAGTGGTGCCAATGGACTCCTTATGTTTTTCTGATGAAAATCATACCAAATGTCACGCAAATGGGACTTCTTTGACACAAGCTTTTGTATTCCCTATGTAAAAGTTGTCCGGTTTACACGACATTTGGCATGATTTTCATCGGAAATCCCCAAGGAATCCATCCGCGACACTTCCATATCCATACGATAAAGAATAAAGAATTATTTTATTTCCTAACCAGGTACAGGGTAATTAAGGAGTAACGCCCGTCAAGGAGATGCGGCGGCCTGGTAGCCCGTGGCGAGGACAACCCCTCGCAGTACCTGACCGAATTTTATGGCTTTCCACCCGCGAAGGGGTTCGAGTGCCTAATAAGAAGTGAGAAATCTTCGACTTGCGCATTTCTCATCAGATCTTTGCAAAACCGACACCTATCGATTCCTTATGTTTCGCCGATGACGCTGAGACTAAGAACGACGTAATTCGGACCATAATGAAGGAAATTCCATGGAATATCGATTTATATCATTTCAAGCTGACATGACTTGGTTAAAAATTGTCCGATTTACATGATATTTGCTATGATTTTAATCGACGTAACCCCAGAAATCCATTGGCATCACTTTCCCCTTCGATACGATGAAGAAAAGAAGCAAACATTTGAAATCCTGAACATTTCTCACTTCTTAATGATATTCCAAACCCTTCGAGGGTCGAAAGCCATAAAATTCTATGGTCCCTGCGGGGTGTTGTCCTCGCCACGGGGTGACGGGCGTACCTCCAGAATTACCCTGATGAAATAGAGGTGGAAGATGCCACATCTGGTTACCAAAAACTACCCGTACTGATCGGCCGCGGTGTCTTGCCAGAGTCGCGGTTTATGAGCGGATTTTCCGCGCGTCGGCGGTAGGCAACGGTACATAGTACGGGTCCGAAGTCATCGTACGCACTACCCACCGACAGAGCAATATACGGATTAACTCAGACTGGACAATGTCACCACGTCTTTTATTGGCCTTTACAAATTTGGCAAACAGATATTGTCGAAACCTTCTTGGAGAAATATTAAATTATCGATCGTAAAGAGCGAATGAATTTTCGTCTGTCTCTGAGTTCGCTTTTGTCCCGACGCATGCGAGAAAGATGCCATAAATATAGGAATTGGAAAGTATTATCCACCTTCAATACGCCTCGTGGAGAGGCACAGTAAGAAAAGGGGTACACCGTTGAGTGCGCGTGGGTCCGCCTGCATCGTCCTCCTTTCAAATTAAAGACAGATTCCTTATCTCTCGAGTATAAATCATTATCTTTCAAGTATAAACAGGCGTTGAAATTTCAAATCTGGTTAGGAAATAAAATAATTCTTTATTCTTTATCGTATGGATATGGAAGTGTCGCGGATGGATTCCTTGGGGATTTCCGATGAAAATCATGCCAAATGTCGTGTAAATCGGACAACTTTTACATAGGGAATACAAATAGCTTGTGTCAAAGTAGTCCGATTTGCATGACATTTGGTAGGATTTCCGTGAGAAAAACATAAGGAATCCATTGGCGTCACTTCCCTTTCGATACGATGAAGAAAAGGGTCTCTTAATACGCTGTAATGGATATTTCACCCTCGACTGCGGAGGGTCGACTTCAATCCGCTACGTTCGGCCCAGGATTCGTACCTTTTTCCGGAAAAAAAACCATAAAAATCGGGTGAGGCAATGCGAAGGTCTGTCCTCGCCACGGGGTACCAGCGCATCTCCTTGACGGGCGTCGCTCCAGAATTACCCTGTATCATTTGGGCAGTGTGTGACCCGACTACCCTCCGTGTAATTGGTCTGCGCGAAGTGGGGCGCAAGTTCGACCATTATCAGTACTCCTGCCCGAGAGGAATACGATTTACTTTAATTATAGTACATGTGTGTTTTGTAATAAAATGTTCCTATCGTCTCCTGAATTCAATAACTGGCATCCAGATATCTACGCTCCTACAATCCACCGTCAACACGGCTCGTGGAGAGACACAGGAAGAAAAGGGGTAGCCCGCTGTCGACGCGTGATCCTCTCCAGTATAAACACGAGCTTCAATATCAGAACAAAAGCAAGCGTTAACGTATTCCGTGCGAGAGAAGGTGGGCATTGCTGTGAAGAGGGCCTCTTCAAGAGAGCAGCCGTTTGTGAGGAATGCAAATCCGAATGGTTCTGATACAATCTGCTCCCTATGATTGAAATTTAGTCTAGCAACTTTCACTCCTCCTAACCTAACCAATCGAACTTGCATCCCTCCCAAAAGAACCGGCCATCCGAGCGTAGAAGCAAGTGCGAAATAAAAGTAACGGTGCGCTTCTCGATACCGCAGATGTACCTACCTAAGTAGCATTTCTGACGGAAAAAAATTGTCCAGCATTTGGGCCTGGCGTAGACCTTTGGCAGGTAGGTATCTATTTCAAAAGGCAGTGCCACCCGTGGAGCCAGTAAGACCGTCCCCGGTCCGTGCTATACCAGACAGTTTTCTTCCAGGGAAAATCCATAAATTTGCAAGCGCAATATCTTAAAAACCAGTGAAAATAAAGTGTATACATTAAAGCTTATTGAATTTGTCTTGGAACGCACTATCAACTCAGGTGTTCAAAAAAAATAGTTCCATTTGAAAAACCGAACTTGACCATCGTATCTTTTAAAATAATAATCGATAAAAAAATTCGTTCGTGCTAATTAATTCGCCCCCTCGAACCATGCAATTCTCTTTTTTTTTATATTTTTATCTCGAATAGTTTAGGAGAAAACGGGCTGTCTAGTCTTAGGTGGGACACCCTGTATATAATAAATTACATTGTATCTTACCCTGATACCAACCCTGCCTGCAGTCTGTCAGCAGATGGACAGCAGGATCTGACAAGGCAGGGTCTGCCGGCAGATGGACGGCAGATCCGCAGCAGATCCTGCCTTCAGATGGCGCTATTGGATGTGTCAGACGGGCAGCAGGATCTGCTGCGGATCCTGCCTTGTCAGGGCCTGCCGGCAGAACCGTAGTTGAATGCGGACATAGACGGCGCCAGATCTGCCGACAGACCTTGTTATCAGGGTTACTTATTACAATACTAGTGCCTAGCTCATTTATTATAAACCTTTTCTCTCACACTGGTTTCTAACAAAATATATTGGCTGGTGAATTCTTTTTCGGGAACAGCGATCGAGGAGAAATCAGCCACCACCATCTGACGATCGTGGATTTGTCAGTTGGAGTTGCGTGGTCCTCGCAGGGTATGGTGGGATAACGGGAACGCTGCTCGGCTCCGCCTGAACCTAGTCGTTTGGCTGTTATTTATTCTTAGCGTAATAGTTGTGTGCGTTACGAAGCTATGCGTAGACCAATACGAGATGAAGCTATCGAGAAAGTATCAATGTTCTAACCAATAAAGCTCCTGAATTTTTTCGTAGCTGACGCACACCTATTCTGATGTGTGTATTTCTACGCTGACAGCTCGGTTTGGTCTACACCCCAGAAGCTTGGCACTATCCCCACCATTTCTGGCTCACTCTTGTTCTGCGAAGGCGAGAGCGAGATGGAACGAGAGCGAGTCAGAAAACGTTGAGAAAAGGAGCACCGAGGCAGGCAAATTGTGTGGTGGGAGAATACCCCTCACGAAACTCACCGGCCAATATATATGATACCGACCTTAGTATTTAATTTGTATAATTTTCGACATGTGAATATCTGAGTATTTAAATATATATTTGCCCGCTTTTATATTTCGGGCATTATCTGTAACCATAGCAACTACTTTGTCAGTTATTTCCCAATCGGCCAGCATATTTTGTAATTCATTACCGAGATTTTCGGCAGTGTGCCGTTCTTCCATTTCATTCGTGGTCAGAGTGTATGTCTGTGTATACCATTGACTATCGATAAAATGTACGGTTACCGTGTACGTATCCTGGGTTAAAGAAGACCAGCAATCTGTTGTACATGCTGTGCTTTCAGCAGTTTTCAGGTTCTCCATAATTTTTCCTTTAACAGTAGTCTTCAAAACAGTTAATCTCCTTTTAATAGCTTCTTCCTTACAAATGTTATAATTTGGTTCGAAAACATGCATGAAATTAGCTTAGAAAGTGCTTCATTTATCTCCTTGTTTCTTGTACGATCGCATAAACGGTGGCTCGCATTCGCAGTGTCAGAAGAACGAGATTGCAATTGCCTTCGACGTTTTCCTGGATGTGAAGTTCCGGGATCCATATTTTCATTATTTTGTTACTTGTTGTCATGTCACCTTCTATACCTGGCTTGGGAATTAAGTGAACTTCACGGCCGATTTTCAGAAGCGACGCCTCCTTTCACGCCGCGCGTCTTGGCCCCCGCGGCGGCCTAGCAGCTTGGAGCTCCTCAGGCCCGTACCACGTTAACCGCGCTTGGCGTGTTAGGGCGACATTGTATCAATAGGTTTCCACATCGTCCCAGAGAGCACGATTGTCGATGCGTTTTTGTTTTGTCGACGCGTCACGCGCGGTTCATATAGTACGGGCCTGAGGTACTCCAAGCTGCTGTGCCGCCGCAGGGGCCAAGACGCGCGGTGGGAGAAAGGAAGCGTTGCCTCTGAACATCGGCTGCAGCATTCACTTAATTCCCAAGCCTGGTCTAACCTACTAACCCCAAGACCACAAAACCTCTAATCCCATATTTCGTTAACCCTCTAAACCCAAAAACCGTATTTACAGATATCTCCACAGCCCACTACGAGGCGTTTGTATCTCAATCGCGGAAATAAATATTTTCAAATTTGCTCAATCTTCAAACATGCATAACTTTGCTAAACTCCATCTAACGTTGATGAAACAAAGACCATTTTAAAATTTGAAGTTTCTACTTTTCGATGCTTTAATCCACTTTTATCGAAATGGGTATCCAGGGGGTAAAATCCGCACTTAAAGAGAAGTATGCCAAACTGTAAAAATGTCTTAATGTTTGTCAGGTGCTACGGAGTGCAAACAATATTTTTTTCAGTTTCCATATATTCTATTGGAAAGTGTGAGCCTTTGTCTTTAAGATACGCTAAACCTCATCGAAAAGGGTGGTTTTTAACAAAGACAGCCATTTAAAGAAAACCTGCTAAAATCATACGACCTAAAATCATAGGACGTCTTTGGGCGGACCATCCGGTCAACCGAAAAGTTACAAGAAATTATCTTCTTTTTCCTATGTACAAATACTTCAATACCGTGAATTCTACTTGCAAAAAAGTTGTCTTCCCAAGAAGAAGTTTGTTTGGTTTGTTCTTACAGGTCCCGCATGAATTTTTCGTTTCCAGAAGTGGGCCAAAACTGGTCATTTTCGCATATCCGCCCTTTTACCCCTTTTTCTTCTCTAGTAATAGCAGCTAATTTATGTTCTATGTAAAAGCCAAAGCCTTATGCTTTAAAATGCTGAGAACTTTTTGTAACAAAAAATGAAAATGGAATATTATCAAAAAACCTTAAGTCCGAAATGGTCAGTGGTATCATAGTGTAATTTGGCAAAATTGAAATACGTACCTGGTTCACTTAATTCCATCTCATATCATTTAATGTAAAAAAACAACGAAATCACAAATGGTATTTGTTTGTAAAACTGTTAAGTGTGGTTGAGAACGCTGGGAAAGTGAGGTTAGGACGGTGGGAAAGGTGCAACTGAAGCACTCTGTTTAAACTAGATGGTCAGTTTATTAAAATCACACCGCACTGGTATTATGAGGCGGTAAAGTTAAGAATTTGTTGAGCCTTGAGCCCTCTTACACCAAATGAAACACAATGCACGACACACGGCACGTGGTGAGCACGTGAGCCCGCCGATTTATAATCACACTTCGTACAATAATGACTTATATCAACAATATGATTGAGAAAGAGTGAGCTGGATGAGTTGAGTGATTTTGAACTACTGGGTGAGCGCAAAAGATATTCAAATCGTTAAAGTAGAAAATTGACACGACTTTCTCTCTACTCGACAAGAACAAGAGTGAGTGATTCTAATCCGATTTCCGTTACCGGCGTCGACTCGAACATTCTCGAGCATCGACCGACGTGGGGAAATCTGATTGGTTGATTGAGAAGACGTGGTGAATGTTGATTAGCTGATCGAATGGACGTGGTGAGCGTTGATTCGATCAATGCCTGACGGTGAGTATCGATCGAAGATCGATCGTCGATCAGCCGTGCGCCTGCTGCCCAGTAGGTGCTGCGTCAAGCTTGGGTGCGACGCTACGGTGAACTAATTGATTCTCAAACAGTATTCTTAATTTTCGATGATTTTGAGGTTGACGGTTTCGAAAGCGTCTAACCACGTTATAGATTAATGAATGGTAAAACAACCATACATAGTTAATAGCCCAAATGTTCAAATACATTTCGATCCTCAAAATATTTGATTCGGCGATACTTTTTCAAAATGACTTTCTTCCGTGTTTGAGGTACAAATGCCCCACTGTGCGACGCCAGGAAGAAAGTTATTCTTTTTTGTTCGTATTTCGAGTTTTCTTTGATTGAAAGACCCACGAATAGCGTTTCCCTTGTGGAAAATTTCAGCATATCTCTTTGAACTCCAACAATAGTCCTCCAGCATGTGCTCGTCCCAAACACCTTGGTATATCTTCTCAACACTCTTCAGATCCTGGTGGAGCCTCTTGCCTTGTTCCTCGCTAAAGTGACCTAGGTTTTCTGGAAAGTACTCAAGATGTGAATCCAAAAAATGCAGTTTGAAGTTCATTAGGCATCCCGCATTTTGAAAACTTATTACTATTTTCCCTACAATGGTAACAAAAAGATAACTTCTTGTAACTTTTTGGTTGACCGGATGGTCCGTCCTAAAGACGTCCTATGATTTTAGGTCGAATGATTTTAGCAGGTTTTCTTTAAATGGCTGTATCATTGTTAAAAACCACCCTTTTTGATGAGGCTTGGCTTATCTTAAAGACAAAGGGTCACACTTTCGAATAGAATACATAGAAACTGCAAACAATATTGTTTGCACTCCGTAGCACTTGATAAACATTAAAAAAAATTTACAGTTTGGCGTACTTTTCTTTAAGGGCCGATTTTACCCCCTGGATACTCATTTCGATAAAAGTGGTTTAAAGTATCGAAAAGTAGAATGTTCAAATTTCAAAATGGTCTTTGTTTCATCAACGTTGGATGAATTTTAGCGACGTTATGCGAGTTTAAAGATTGAGCAAATTTGAAAATATTTATTGCCGCGTTTGAGATACAAGCGCCCCGTATATTGGGTTGTGGAGATATGTATAAATACGGTTTTTGTGATTAGAGGGTTAACGAAATATGGGATTAGATGTTTTTTGGTCTTGCGGTTAGTAGGTTAGAGAGTTTGACGTTATAAGTTTGTGGAAATAGGATATGTTGTGTTTATATGGCATTTTTCGGGTTTACAACAGTTTTTTGCAATTTACCGAAAAACACGACGTGATGGGCCAAAACGGGCAACGGATTCGAATTCAGCGACTCAAAATACGTATAGGTGGGATAGTTTGTGTAAAAAAAAATAAAATTGTGGTCTGGTGAAATCGGCCGCGAAGTTGACTTAATCGGGCGATCTTCAGCACGACATTTCTTTGAAAGCGGGGGAAGAAAAAGGAGCCGAATTCTTCAAAACACTAGAAGAATGTACAAACCCCAAACTTAGGGATTTCGCACTCCGAATTTTCTCCATGTTCGGATTCACATACTTGTGCGAATGTTCGTTCTCGAAAATGCGTAGCATTAAGACCGAACAGCGCACGGGGCTAAACGATTCCTCGCTTTCAACTTTGATACGTACATCGTCGTCCAGCCTCCCCGTTAATATTTTAGATTTGCCCAGCATGTTGTAACGAGTTATTGTCGGTGGGACGACGATCTTGCCCCCCCCCCCCACCGCGCGCCCGACCGCAAGGACGCGTACCGCACTCTGCCAACGGTCTTGCCCCCCACCACTCGTCCGCGGGTACCGAGAATCGGCGCGAGATGGTTACACAGCGAATGTCCTTCTCGCTGTCGAAATCCGCGGACGATGACATATAGGCCGGGGGCGTAGGCCTATTTGGCAGAGACCGCCTAGAGCGAGCGTACCACCGAGTACACCTCTCCCAGAGACCTCCTGTGCGATTCCACGTTCCTGTGTCGACACTCGTTCTTGCGAAATACAAGCGCCCGTGTTAACACCAGTTCTAGTGCGTCGACAGACTGAGTCTCTGCGTCTTTTTGAATTCACCCCCTCCGCGGTTCCCAGAAGGACAGCGTGAGCCATCCTCTGGACGCAGGCCGTTACCACTTATCGATCTCCCGAACAGATTTATCTCCGTTCTCGAGAGCGTCCTTACAGTCTCCGATTCACCCGCTTCACCCCGTTGTGCCCACGGGGTGACCGGACTAAAGACTCTCTGACCAGGGTCTAACGGCAGGGTTGGCCCGCCAAGACACCGAACGGTCAGACTGTCTATCCCCTCCCCCTTCGCCGCCTCGTCACCGATTCGAATACGCGCCGAGATACGCGCCGCGAGATTCACCGCGATATACATCCGATTCGTACGCCGCGATACACACTGGACCGCGCGCCGTCGTACACACCGGGACTCGTCGCGTTAGCGTAAGGCCTAGTTTAAGCCGCTTACACACTGTGTGCCAGCATAGACCTGGCCGGGATATTCTGTACATAGATCTAAGATTGAATAAACTGTCGTACTCCACACTACCTTTGCGTACGATTATTCGATCGGCAGCCCTGGACCTCTGTCCTGAGCTGGCGATACGGTACCTCCGCCGTCTCACCGGTAACCCCGCGTTCTACGGTTACAACGTCTAAACGTGCGCGAAAATCTAGTTTTCCCAAACGTATTTAAAAATTTCATAGTAAATCGCGTTTTTCCAATCCATCTTTTATCGCGCGACACAGTGGAATAGGCCTATAGGGGATACCACTGAAAAATAAACGCATCGATAATAGTACCCCATGGGTGATGTGAAAACCTATTGATATGGGGGGCGCCCCAATGTGCTACGTGCGGTTTATATGATACGAGCCTGAGGCGCTCCAAGCTCCTTGGCCGCCGCGGAGGCCAAGACGCGCAGCGGGAGAAAGTAGGCATTGCCTCTGAAAATCGGCCGCTGCGTTCACTTAATTCCCAGGCCTGGTCTACAGCAGGGCTCTTCAGCGTAGGGGCCCCTCACGCGCTTGCTTCCCCTTCCAATCTTTCTTTCGCGCAGCGTGCCTTCCGTTGTCAAGGAGACCGCGCGCCGTTACGAAGGGCTAGCCGGGCTAGCGTCGCGCGGTATCCATGACAACGCGGTCGAGAGTGGGAGAACCCCGAGCTCACGCGTAAGTGACCTTGGAGAGTCTACAGAGAAAACTATACGTCCAATTGACACGAACAAAGACATTTATTGTACGGAAAACCCGCCGCTATTACGTGTCGATCAGTTCTTTTCAATTAACGACCTGATTCTATTTTTTTTTATCAACATGTCCCCAATTTTGTACCTCGAAAACATGATTTTGTTTCAGTGGTCCACCATTTTGTAATTTCTTGCGATTTTGACTTTTTTTGATCGCCATGTAATAGAAGTAGGCTCCTAGTTTCTAAATATTTTTATCTTTTTGAATTAGGATTAACCATATGGCCTGGGCACTGTCAACGCCACAAGCATGATTTTGTCGCAGCGCACATTTTGACGAAGAGTATACAGGAAACGGATTTATGAATTTGATTGAAAAATTGTTTTTTTTACCCTTCGACATGTACATATTAACTATACTAAGCAATAGAATGATTTACATACGTTATTTGGTTGAAATAAAATCTCGAAAACGCCCTTACATTTCGGACCGTTACAGTGGTCTGCCCCCTTAATTCCCAAACCTGATATAGAAGGTGACATGACAACAAGTATAGTAGAAAATAATGAAAATATGGATCCCGGAACTTCACATCCAAGAAAACGTCGAAAGCAATTGCAATCTCGTTCTTGTGACACTGCGAATGCGAGCCACCGTTTATGTGATCGTACAAGAAACGAGGAGATAAATGAAGCACTTGCTAAGTTAATAGTAATCAATCAATTACCACTTTCCTTTTGTTCCAGCATCGGTTTTCAAAATTTCATGCATGTTCTCGGAACGAATTATAAAATTTGTAAGGAAGAAGGTATGAAAAGGAGATTAACTATTTTGAAGACCACTGTTAAAGGAAAAATTATGGAGAACCTGAAAGCTGCTAAAAACGTAGCATGTACAACAGATTGCTGGTCTTCTCTAACCCAAGATACGTACATACGGTAACCGTACATGTTATCGATAGTCAATGATGTACACAGACATACACTCTCACCACGCATGAAATGGTAGAACGTCACACTGCCGAAAATCTCGGTAATGAATTACAAAATATGCTGGCCGATTGGGAAATAACTGACAAAGTAGTTGCTATGGTTACAGATAATGCCCGAAATATAAAAGCGGGCTAATACATTTAAATACTCAGATATTCACATGTCGAAAATTACACAAATTAAATACTAGTTAATAATTAATATACGCGTAGGTATAGTTGTGCAGAGAAATAACATGGTCGCCAAATACCGCCTCGTACAATCGACTAAATAGAAATACATATTTTGTTGTCACGTCGGTAACTATAGATGGCATCGAATTCAGGACCGCACGCATCTTTCAGTGTGATGCGATGGAGGTATGTAAGTATTTGCGTGCGTCAGACTGCAGTGTCTCATATTTAGATCTGTGAGACCATTCATGCAATGCTAAACTGACAAAAGAGATGTACCACCTCAGCAAAATTAATTGTGATGAACCAATTTAAATATACGTGGTCACGTATACTAGAAATACACGTGCGTACGTGTAATAGAAATACACGGGTACCTGTGAACAAAACTATACGGGTATGCGTGAACAGAAATACGCGGATATCCGTGTATTAAAAATTACACAGATTGAAGTTCGGATACGTTTACTACCCGTGTACACGTGTTTAGAAATACACGTGAAATAGGGACCTCTGCTTATTAGTTAAAATATTTCCTTACTTGACACTTACACATTTTACCCCGTTCCTCTATTGGCACCCATTTGGCGAGCAACGTGTGAAGAGTTGGAAGTACGGTGCCTTGGCACAAACCAGCGATCACTCTCGAAGCACAAACAGCTTCCCAGCCACTATAATGAGCTGCCATATGGATAGGAAGGGTCACCAAACCGCAAATAATTTGGGCAAGCGAGAAAAGTATATGAGCTCCCCAACGATGTGCTATTATGCTTCCAATTACTTGCGTGCACACGTAACCCCAGAAAAAGGAGCTGAGAATAGTATCCTTAATCTTGTTATCCCATGGAAATTCCTTGAATAAACAGAACGAAAATTTCAAATATACACCCTCTTCTTGCTGTGTTCGAACATGATGTTATTCTTCTATTTTGAGAAAAGTATTAGGCACAACAATATTTCTTTTATTATACGTAATTGTATAATTTGAGTTCTATTTTTTTTGCAGACAGAGCGTAGTAATTTCTGCTCTGTATGTTGCGAAGCAGACAATTGAATCACTTTTATTATCGTAAAAATGTGATGTGCATATAATTCTCAACATATAGAATATAAGTATGTATTATATGGAAGGGTTGCCTATATCGTACCACTTAAGATATTTTACGTTATATTTCATATTTGGTACTAATTTGAACACAAATCACTATTGGATACTAGTTTTACTACTCGGCTTCGCCCGAAATTTGGATTCTGATTTTATAAAAAAAAAAGTATTTTTTTATTTTTTTTGTGAATATAGTCACATTCATCTGGATTAGTCAGGCATAATGAGCTGAGGCACATTTCGTGATTCCAGAGTTTATCGTTCGAAAGTTTTTAGGCGACAGACAAACACACAAACATTTAGAAGCTTTCTGCTTTATATATTAACATTGTAGCTTGATCTTTTAGGCACCTACTATTATATGCTTAACCTTTTGTTCAGAAAAAATTAATTTGATATTTATCTTTTTGTCACATCCCAGATAACCATCTGTCTGCAGTCTGACATCAGATTCGTAGCAGGGTCTGGCACGAGAGCGCAGAGTCTGACGTCAGAACCGTAGTCGCTCGCATCAAGGGGGTGACACCCATAGAGGCTTGAAATATAACCACCGTTTAGTTCTCCTCCATCTTTGTAGACAGCGCTGTATGCAATTGAGTTGAAAGATTATCCACTAGATGGTGCTGACCACGGGCTGCATTTGGCGCAATTTGGTTGAATTTGGCGGTCATTATTGACCGTTACAGTTCAATTCAAGGTGATTCAAGCCTGATCAACAGATCAAGCCAAGCAAATCCAAGTCAAGCTCAGTAGCGTGGTTTCGTGTGTGATTAATTAGTTGTACTGATTATTTTTTAATATTAAAAACTTCAATCAATAGGTATGTATGTTAACATACTGTAAAGTTAATATTCATTACTGTGTGCACTAACATCTTCAATTTCCATTAAATTTCTACTAGCGATTTCTTAGCCATATATTTCTATCCATAACTTGATAGCGACTCGAAGAAAGAACATTCATAATAATCGAACTGGAACAAAGATAAGTAATATAACATAGTAAGTGTCCGCACAGCGGACACACTGCACGGATTTTGATCACTGGAAGCGGAACAAGAGTCCGTACAGTCCACAGGCGTCATATTTTATTTATTTTTTAAAATCATCATGCCGAGCAACATGAAATGTTGTGTACCTGGGTGTGAAGATCGAACGTCAACAAGGCATCGATTCCTAAATCCAATTAAAGATACAGCACGTTTCAATATATGGATTGAAGTAATTTGTAATCGAAAACTAGTTGAGGTATACCCGATTCAATAGAAATGTTCGTGTATGTTATCAGCATTTCACGATCAAGGATAAATCATCAAATATGTACTTGGTCCGTACAGCAATACCTTCTCAAAGGTTACCATCTATACAAGGTACGGAATGTGACTATTCTTACTATATGAACAATTATTTTATACAATATAAAAATCATATTCCAATTTGTTACACAGCAATTGGAATATCTACATCGCAGTCCCATGGCACAGAAGAGCCATTGAATGTAGAAGGAGGAACATCTATATCGCAGCCCCATGGCACAGAAGAGCCATCGAAACAATGCAGTATCAAACAAATAAATATATCAATGTTGAAGTATGTTTACAATAATTTTACTTTGTTCAATTTTTTTTTCCTTCAAAATAATTGACTGAGATACAGTTTCTGTATGACAGTGCACACTTTAAAATTGTATACAAAATGCTTACAAGATAATTGTGTGCAGTCATACAGAAATTGTATCTTAGTCATTTCTTCAGTTCAATTAATTTAAGTATTGGGAACTGAACACATGTTTCAAATTTGCTGCCCTCGATTAGTTTCCGTGGTCAGGACCATCGAGTGGATAATCTTTAAACTCAATTGCATATAGCGCTGTCTACAAAGATGGAGGAGAACTAAACGGTGGTTATATTTCAAGCCTGTATGGCCGGTATTCATAGTCGCTAGTTATTCTTAAGCAAATGCTTAAGCATTATGAGTGTCAGTGCCGGCAAAATCGAAGAATATTTCAAGAAATTTCAAACATCAATATTCAGACAAATCATCACGGCGTATGCAGAAGGTAAACGTAATTATGGAATTGAATAATTTCTAATTATCTACGTCGCGGAAATCGAGATTCACATTATCTGCAAAATAGAAAAGTATGGTTATGCGCGAAGTGCGAATGTTTAGCGTCTTGTTTAGTAGGTAATAATTTAACACAAGTTTTCTTGTAAATGTTGATGTTCGCAGGAGCATGCATGATCGCCTAGGCTGTATACTGTGTGCAAATAGAGCTGAAGTATGTATCTCATGTATCCAGTTTATTCATACGTTACATTTAATTTTATACAAATGTTCTATTTGTTTTCAGCTCTAACACAATACGGAATATGGTGATTCTACACAAAAGAGAAGTCGAAAATATAGAAAATTTTTTGACATCGCACGCAATAGGTGCGCACTGGTTACGGGACGTATTTTATATGAATTTATAAATGTAAATATTGAATGTTCTTCGTATTTATATGCGCTACTTATATTATTCTCTAACAATTGCAAAGAAAGATAAATATTTTTGGAAATAAGTAGAATTGTAGCCTTTCGGATTGACAGGATAAGGATAATTGCTGGATAAACAAGGTTTATTCGGATTAGGTAGGAGTACATGCTTTGGTTTACAGGTTGGGGCTACAAATTTCGGAAATCAGACATTGCGTCTCGCTGCGTTTATACAATTCTACTAGATGCTATCGTGCAGACGGCACTTTACTTTAATCTAATGAGGCGTCCAGGAGTTACTCTGTACTCTCCTGTTCGGTTGGCGTCCAGGTATTATCGCTGTACTCTCCATACCGAACGGGCGTCCAGGAATATTCTCCCGTACTCTCCTCTCTTTTCTAATGAAATGCCCTGTACTCTCTCCACCGATAGGTGTCCAGGTATTATTGCCGTACTCTCCATATCGGTCGAGCGTCCACAAACAGACTCTAATGCGTACTCCCTCCAGCAGGCGCCCAGGTATTATCGCCGAACTCTCCTACCGGAGTCCCTAAGCTGTTCGAGAGCGGCCGTTAGTCTGACCTCATCCTCTCTTTCGGAACAGCGAAGAAGGAAATGCCTTTGCGGGCCTCTAATTTATACCCAATCGTTGCTCTCCGCGGCAGCAGAAATCAAGCCGCGGTTCCGCGCCCGCACGTCTCTGCTCACGGGCGGTCAACACGCGTGTTCTCGAAAGATGCAGACTCGAAGATGCGTTTATAGACTTGATGAAGTGGAAACATGAGATTTGTACTGAAAGGCGGGCATACGACTGCACGAGTCAGGGGTGACTCGAATAAGCCATCCATTGAGTCGACTTAAATTATTTTGCTAAATGCCTTTCTCACGAGCTTTACTATACGCTGCATAGCCTAAATGTGGCAAGGATATGCCTCGATGTCCCATGATTTGGGGATCTCTCCCTCCAGCATTTTTTTTCTGGGAGATGGCTTCAACAGAGGTGGTAAAGTTATTGGACATCTGTCCCAATTAATCAAGTCGCCATAATCGGTATCATCAAAATTCAACGTAGCTGGAGAACATTTTCGGATTTCTACCGACTTTTGTTTCTCACGTTCTGCCAGCATTTTACACACATCAAGTTCTCTGATGTCTGTCATCGACAGTTGTCTCTGTCATCAGTTAAAATAGACAAAAGTACGTTTCCTGATAAGGCGAAGTTTGCATTATTTGAAATTACCTTATCAATGACCGGTATTTCTTGGCTAAGTAACGTGAGGATTGTATAGTATAATATAATATTATACAGGGTGTCCCACCTAAGACTGGACAGCCCGTTTTCTCCTAAAGTATTGTCGATAAGAATATAAAAAAGTAGGGAATTGCATGGTTCGAGGGGCCAATTTATTAGCGCGAACGAATTTTGTTTTCGATTATTATTTTAAAAGATACGATGATCAAGTTCGGTTGTTCAAATGGAACAATTTTTTTTTGAAGATCTGAGTTGATAGTGCGTTCCAAGACAAATTCAATAAGCTTTAATGTATAAACTTTATTTCCACTAGTTTTTAAGATATTGCGCTTGCAAATTTACTGATTTTCACTGGAAGAAAACCCCCTGGAATAGCAAGGACCGGGGACGGTCTTACTGGCGCCACGGGTGGCACTGCCTGTTGTAATAGATACCTACGTGCCAAAGGTCTAATGGCAGGCCCAAAGGATGGACATTTCTTTTCCGTCAGAAATGCTACTTAGGTAGGTACATCTGCGGTATCGAGAAGCGCACCGTTACTTTTATTTCGCACTTGCTTCTACGCTCGGATGGCCGATTCTTTTGGGAGGGATGCAAGTTGGATTGATTAGGTTAGGAGGAGTGAAAGTTGCTAGACTAAATTTCAACCATAGGGAGCAGATTATATTAGAACCAATCGGATTCGCATCCCTCACAAACGGCTGCTCTCTTGAAGACGCCCTCTTCACAGCAATACTTCCTCCCCAATGCCCACCTTCTCTCGTACGGAATACGTCAACGCATGCTTTTGTTTTGATATCGAAGTTCGTGTTTATACCCGAGAGGACCACGCGTCGACAGCGGGCTACCCCTTTTCTTCCTGTGTCTCTCCAAGAGGAGTATTGCCGGTGGATTGTAGGAGCATAGATTTCTGGATGCTAGTTATTGAATTCAGGAGACGATAGGACACTTTATTACTAAACGCACATGTACTATAATTAAAGTAAATCGTATTCCTCTCGGG